>CM037780.1:5820572-5836691 GCA_021229015.1 Solen grandis | reverse complement strand
AATGAACAAATGTTCCAAAAAAGAATATGTCTTAGGTTAATTTTTCTTCCGAACTAAATTACCAGGGCCTTAAGTAACCCAAGAAATAACCCTGAACAGTGAACAAGTACCTATTCCATCCTCCTTCAACTTCACTGTCTTGGCCGAGAATGCGATAGCATTTCGGTGTTTCACTTTAAGTCTGTTCGAAGATAATATATAAACCTTAATGTGACTGATTAACCCTAGCTCCTAAAAACAAAATTCTAGCTTTTATGAACAATAGGGTTTCTGGGGCTTTCCTCCATCTATAATTAGCCAGCTGTCGCAAAATTGCTGAAATACTATTGAAGTGTATTGAAGTTATTACATAAAAACTTCTTTTTTCAAACAACAGTGACCTTGACCTTGTTCAGACACCTGGGTAGCAATCCAAAGTTGCATCTTGATAATGATATATGCTACCAACATACTAAATTTGGTGTCAATAGGTCTAAATAAACTCACATTATTGAGCAGTAACTGTATTTCTATTTTAGCAAAGTGACCTTGACCTTGATCACAGACACATGGGTACCAATCCCAAGCTGCCTCTTGATGTAAGCTACCCACACACCAAGTTTGGTTCAATTAGACCAAAGCAAACTCGCAAGTCATTGAGCGGAAGCTGAATTTCTATTTTTAGCAAAAGTGACCTTGACTTTGATCACAGACACATGGGTACCAATCCCAAGCTGCCTCTATATGTAAGCTACCCACACACCAAGTTTGGCTTCAATGGGCCAAAGCAAACTCAAGTTATTGAGTGAAAACTTAATTTCTATTTTTAGCAAGTGACCTTGACCTTGATCACAGGTAGCAATCCCAAGCTACCTCTCAAGATAAGCTACCCATACACAAAGTTTGGTGTCAGAAGGCTAAAGCAAACTCAAGTTATTGAGTGAAAACTGAATTTCTATTTTAGCAACAGTGACCTTGACCTTAAAGACACCTGGGTAGCAATTCCAATCTGCCTCTTGATATAAGCTACCAACCAAGTTTGGTGTCAATAGGCTAAAGCAAACTTAAGTTATTGAGCTGAAACAAAAGTTGATGCCCCACCACCTGCTCATCTGCCGGCTTCAGCATTACAATTACTGGTTTTCATTAAAATTTAATTTCATTCAAACTGGTTAAAAAGAAAATCTTTGTACATATTTGTTTTTGTAAATTTAATAAGCCTAGATTTATATACCTTGAAGTCTGCCTGCCTGTTAATCAGCATTCCTTGACAACTATACAATCCTACAAGTACTGGTGTTCAAATTCCTAATTTTAATAATAATTTATATTTTATAACATGAAAATGTGCAGCTTAATGAGATACACATGCATGCCAAATATAAAGTTTCTAACTGCATTAGTTCAAAAGTTATAGCCAATGTTAAAGTTAGAAAACAGACAAACGTACAGACAGGGCAAAAACAATATGCCCCTGGTTTCATCTGGGGGGAATAAAAAGATTGTTATTGTTCATGTAAAATATCTTGTATAGAACAACAAATTATTTGACCTTTTATTTGTAAAAGGACAGTTGCATTTGCATGAAGCCAATTGATCTTATGGTTTTTAGAAACTTGGTCAACATTTTTGTACCTATTCTCCCAAGGTTTACTAACAGGCTATTCTCAGACTTCACAAAGACGTGAACATGAGCATCATTTGCACTTATGACCTTTGCTGGCCAGTATGGCACCCCAGGAAATTTTGCCCAGATGAATCTGCAAATATAGCACATCATGTTCAATAAAATATGTATCCAATATTGCACTGATGTCCAATGGCTGCACTTAAAATTCATATCAACTTACAAAGTGACTAAGTGCCGTATTTATATCCTGGCTTCTTTTTTGTTACAATTGTGCGGCCATACCTCACACCTAATGTCAATAACAACTTCTATTGATAACCTATTTTGTTTTCCAACAAAGTCAACAAGTACAATGTTCTAAGCCAACTGACTTTTTAACAATGTGAATAGAAATAATTTTGGCCAGAATCTGAACATGATTGTACTTTTTTCCCCATAAAAACTAAACTATGTTTGTTAAAAACAGATAACTTACCTTGGGAAGTCATCCTTTTTTCTTTTATTCACTGTGCATTCAGATTGACAACTACAAAAGAAACATAACCACTGTTACTTTAACCTGCCCAAATGTTAAGAGAAAATAGTGATTAAAATAAAGGATTAAGGCATGAGACATGGCTAGAAAAACACCAATATTAATGTCTGGAGTTTTCAATATCTCGTCAGAAAAGCAAGATCAAAATGTTTCCCGCATAACAAAAATAAATTAAAAATAAACTGTAAAAAAAAAAAAAAAAAAAAAAAAAAGATAACCTGGACATGGTTTCACATCAACAATGATGACATTTGTTAATTATTAACAAAATGTTTCTTTGAATATTCTGATAAATCTTAATAAAGAAATATCCAGAGAAGATTCCTTTTCATTGATAAACTAGGCGTATATTGATCTACAACATCTTTAAAAGTTGTCAGTTGTTCCTGAATTAGTAAAAGCTTTTTAGCTCACCTGAGCAAAGCTCAGGGTGAGCTATTGTGATCCCGTGAGTGTCCGTCGTGCGTCGTGTGGCGTCAACAATTTTTAGTGTTTACACTCTATCACCTTTATTTCTTAAGCAATCGTCTTCAAACTTTAAGACAATGTTTATGACCATAATGTCTCAATTGAGTTCGATTATGGCTGAGATCGGTCTATTAGGTCAGGAGTTATGCCCCTTTTAATATTAAAAAAATGCCATGTTTCACTTTGTTTACACTCTAGCATTTTCATCTTTTGAGCAAACATCTTCAAATTTAATGACAATGCTTATGACCATAAGGTCTCGATTGAGTATGATTATGGCTGAGATCTGTCAATAAGTTCAGGAGTTATGCCCCTTTTAATATAAAAAAATGCCATATTTCACGTTGTTTACACTCTAGCATCTTCCTTTTTTTAGCAATCATCTTCAAATTTTATGACATTGTTAATGACCATAATGTCTCGACTGAGTTCAATTGTGGCTGAGATTGGGCCATTTAGGTCAGGAGTTATGCCCCTTTTAATACAAAAAATGCAAGATTTCACTTTGTTTATTCTCTTCCAACTTCTTTTTTTTAACAATCTTTTTTAAACTTTAAGACAATGTTTATGCCCATAATCTCACAATCGGGTTCAATTATAACTGATATTGACTTGTAAATTTAGGAGTTATGCCCATTTCACCATAAAAAAAAGCCAGATTTCACTTTTACACTCAAGCATCTTTATTTCTTAAGCAATCATCTTCTCAGGTGAGCGACCAAGGGCCATCTTGGCCCTCTTGTTTATTTAGTGTGTGTCCTAACTGGTCAAATACACAGGAAACAAAAAGACATTTATGATACAGTTATGTTTATCATAAGCCACAATGGTGTACAGTATAAATGAAAAAAAATTGAAAGAATTTATCATTAGTCATTAAAGGCCAAATGACTATCGATAGTACCCAACCAACCCCATCACTAAATCTTATTTTTTTAATTTGTCAAATCTCACAAACAGTGTGGGGGTGGGTGGGGTGGGGATAACAAGATTTACAACTATTTCTATCTACATCTAGATCTTGTACGGACACAAACATCAAACATTAATCAAAATCCAAGTTAAATATTTTTAGCCATCTTACCATCTGTTAAAAAATTCTTGCATAAAAATCCCATTTTCTTCCAAAATCAAGTATGAGATTATATAGTCTGACCAGTCATCGAAACAAAAAAGTAATCCATTATCAAATGTATGCACATGATTAAACCCCCAAATATCCTCTAATATGCAATAGCATGCTGGAATAAACACTGACAGCATCTTAAACACGCGCAGCATCGGTCGCGAAAACTAACGACAACAATACATGGCGATTCCGTTAAGAATTTGCATTGTAATAAACCATTGAAATTTATGCTCATTTATCAAAAAAATGGTTTAAGCTGAGATAATCGAGAAAATACTATTTTCGCCTTTTCCTGCCCATGATTAAATTTCGATGGCCCCTTGAATGCCATGACTGCGTAAGTCCTGCACAAAACTTTCACGCGTCTTAAGGGACATTACTCTACCGGTGTTTGGGAATACATGTACCGGAATCTACCTTTTTACACCGGATCTACTTGCGATAATGGAAAGTATAATGATAGTATATTAATACTTACTCATTGTGTTTTCTCTTCGTCATTTTGATGAAAATGCCCATTATCAAAAATAAATAAATAACAATGGCCCGTTGGGTTATGGACAGTTTCAGAGCAGGTACTCCAAGGGGCTGTACCCGTGTTAAGGGTTTTATCAATTACGCAAGCAAAGTCCTTTCCGCCTTGCAAGCGAGGTAACTCTGATTATGTTTTTTTTTTATGTTCATGAGCGATTACACGGAAAATTCGTCACAGTCCGTGGTGAACACAAGTGTCCAAACTTGGACAGGAATAAAGGGCCATTTCTTCAAATTACGACGGACAGATTGGAACGGCCCTGAAATACCATTTGGGCAACTAAACAAAGGGCCGTGGCCCCTTGGTCTCCAAAGTCCCCTTCGTGTTGGATGGTCGACAAAAATAGCCCTTTCACCCAATTTGGCTGCATGGACGCACGCACGGACAACGGACAAAAGGCGATCACAAAAGCTCACCATGAGCAGGTTGTGCTCAGGTGAGCTAAAAATAAAACAAGAGAGCTATGATGGCTATATTCTGTTCACCAGAGTTAAAGAAAGATAAGCAAAATGTTCCCAACAAATATTGTAATGTAATTGGACTCTAGCTAGACGCTATTGTTACATTTTCATTGTTACTAACCTATTATAGATACAATTAGAGAGGACCGTTGCATTAGTTATGCAACGTCTGTCTCAGTTGTGACTGTCGTTAACACAAATATTTGACATTATGTGATACATATGGTTACTGTCGGGCTGGATGGTAACCAGCCAATATATAAGCTGACCGGTCAAGGGTCTTGCAGAGAGATCTGGTTAGATACCTAGGAGGAGATCTTGTTAGAGCCTCGAGACCCGACCATGGGCTAAGTACGTTACATGGCAGCGCTCAGTCTGAGTGGGCCATTACCTGTCATGCTAAATAAAGTGTATAAAGACCAAGAAGGCTACTTGTCTTGAATACGGCCATTATACGACAATATATTCAGAGTCACAACCCAATTTGGAAACGTATATGGTAATCATTCTATTTAATTATGTAGAAAAATCTGACAAACAGATTTAATCACCATGTTCTTCATGGATTCCTGTATATACATAGGAATGAGACCAAAACAAGTAGAACTTACTAAACATTTAAACAAGAGGGCCATGATGGCCCTTAATTGCTCACCTGAGTATCATTGATACATGGAAGTACAAGTTGAAATAAAATTGCGAAATGATAGTGTAGTAATGTTTAATATATCCTTTTATTTATAATTTAAATAGACAAAAAAATTATACCAAGATAATCTTGAAATCTGACCAGTAGTTTTAAAGAAGATGATTTTTAAAGTTTTCATATATTTTTTTCTTTCTGTTGCCATGGCAACAAGAGTTCTGCATGGATCAAGTTTATTTTAGCAACTTTTGTGAAGGTTGACCCAAGGATCATTCCTGCCAAGTTTAATCAAATTCTGTCCAGCGGTTTCAGAGAAGATGTCATTTAAAGCAAATTGTTGACGACGGACGATGCACAACGCACGACACGACGACGGACGAAGGGTGATCACAAAAGCTCACCTTGAGCACGTTGTGCTCAGGTGAGCTAAAAATAGATGGTCACCTTAAGATCCTTGCAATAATATCAATTTCAAAGAAAGATGAGGATCTAAAAAATTTCCCTTTATTATTGATTGAAAAAGATTCTGCACCCATAAACTGAGTTGCAGGTCAGAGTTCTTTTTTGGGTGCAAAATTCTGTTACATCAACCTCGAAATTATTGATCAAAATGGCTGATGTTTAAAAAAAATGTTGACACAAACATTAAGATGTAGTTAAGGTATAGGGATGTGCTGTTATTGGGTACTTTAAATGAGAACATTTTATCAATGTTCAAACACAAGATACACACAAAAGAAAAGATATACCAATAGGGGTACACACTGCATCATTGAACAGTACATTAACAATCAGAGGTACACATGATCATAAATGATGTGCAGACATACATAAAGAGGTACACAAGACACAGTGGGATAGTCAACAACCTTAAGAGGTACACATGATCAAAAATGATGTGCAGACATACATAAAGAGGTACACAAACACAGTGGGATAGTCAACAACCTTAAGAGGTACACATGATCAAAAATGATGTGCAGACATACCTTTACCATTTAACCCTTTCCCTCATAGAGGACACCATGAAAAGGCCTATGCAAACAACATAAACCCAGATCAGCCTCGCAGGCTGATCAGGTTTCATCTTGTTCGCTGCTCCTCAGTGATCTGGGAATGAGGATTTTACAATTAAATTTGGTGAGATTTAAGTGTGGCTTTCTGCAGATCAGGTTTTATGTGCTATCTATTGAGTGCACCAAAATGAGTCTACATGAGGGAGGGGGTTATGCACACCTTTGGTTGATGCATCTGCCACACATTTTTATTAGGACAAAAACTTCTATGAAAATTTCCTTGAAAATCCATCTGTAAATAAAAAAGTTGTAGAGCAGACATATAGATGTTTGAGGAATATAGGCCTAAGAGCATACTAGTTATTGATCTGAAACACTTTTCACATTCAAGGTGACTGTGACCTTGACTGTTGACAATGCTGCCCTTAAACCTAAAATTGTAAAAATGTGGGCCAACGCCTTCTCCAGTTATTGATTGGAAACAAGTTGATCTATTGACTGACAGACCCACAGACAAATATTTAAACATTTCAAATGAATATCATATAAACTAATTTTGTAGAACAAATCTTAAACATACCTTCTTGGGGTTAGAAGTTGCTTTACTTGTGAAACTTGAAGATGGTTGGTCTTCATTAAAGTTGACTGATGTCCTTTGAGCTGGTTGCTTTAGCTGAACTGGCCTTTTCTATTTGGTTGTTGGACGTTTATGCTTTGTACGAGTTTGCAGCAAATGGTCATCCTCCTGGCCTGCTTCTACAGCATCATCCATTTCCTCATCACTTGAAAGCTCTAAATATAAATAAATATCAATATTTAAACCCATCTTTTCAAAATTGTAGTTTTGTTACTTTTCATGCATGCACCAAACAGCAACAATAACAAGTTACTGCTTTGTAAAATCAGATGTCCCCCTTTTGTGCTGGACAGGTCAACTGAGCTATATTACTGCTATATGGTACCGGTACTTTAAATCAGAACATTTAATCAATGTCCAAAGGATAGAAAGAAAAGATATACCAGTTAGAGGTGTAAAGATTCATCGATGTATCGATACATCGCGATATGGCTTGTCTTCGATGTATGTATTGGAACGACATTTTAAATGGCAATACATCGTGATGCAATACAGATTTTACCTTGTGATACATCTGGCACATATCGCAATACACTGACAATATGTAATATATGTTATGTTTTTATACATATTCTGCTGTTTAAGTAACTTTCCAGGAAAAAATATTTAGTGTTTTTATTTGTTTATTTTACAAAACAATGGTTTATTTGATATATAACAGTATTTATGTTGTTATATTGCCATAGTGAATGAAATGTGTTTTGGAATATATGCTGTGAACAGTTTTAAAGTTGTTTTTTTTTTATATATAAACACCTACTGGTTTTAAGCATGAAAGTAAGTATCGTGATATGTATTGCATCGCAACTTAAATATCGCAATACGCATTGCAGTTCATTTGCTTCTGCAATATGTATCATGAATCGCATCACTTGAAAATACAAATATCTTGATATGTATCGTGACAGAAAATAATGGCAATGCATAGCCCTAATACCAATAGGGGTTTCACAAGAAAGTACACAAAACAGTGGGAAGTAACAACCATAGATACACATGATCATAAATGATGTGCAGACATACATAAAGAGGTACACAAGACACAGTGGGATAGTCAACAACCTTAAGAGGTACAATGATCAAAAATGATGTGCAGTCATACATATAGAGGTACACAAGACAACAACCTTAAGAGGTACATATGATCAAAAATGATGTGCAGACATACATAAAGAGGTACACAAGACACAGTGGGATAGTCAACAACCTTAAGAGGTACACATGATCAAAAATGATGTGCAGACATACATAAAGAGGTACACAAAACACAGTGGGATAGTCAACAACCTTAAGAGGTACACATGATCAAAAATGATGTGCAGACATACATAAAGAGGTACACAAGACACAGTGGGATAGTCAACAACCTTAAGAGGAAAAAATACATAAGGAGGTACACATGATCAAAAATGATGTGCAGACATACATAAAGAGGTACACAAGACACAGTGGGATAGTCAACAACCTTAAGAGGTACACATGATCAAAAATGATGTGCAGACATACATAAAGAGGTACACAAGACACAGTGGGATAGTCAACAACCTTAAGAGGTACACATGATCAAAAATGATGTGCAGACATACATAAAGAGGTACACAAGACACAGTGGGATAGTCAACAACCTTAAGAGGTACACAAGATCATAAATGATGTGCAGACATACCTTTACCATTTAACCTTTTCCCTCATAGAGGACACCATGAAAAGGCCTATGCAAACAACATAAACCCAGATCAGCCTGCGAGTAACTCGCAGGCTGATCAGGTTTCATGTTGTTCACTGCTCCTCAGTGATCTGGGAATGAGGATTTTACAATTAAATTTGGCCAGGTTTAAGTGTGGTTTTCTGCAGATCAGGCTTTATGTGCTATCTATTGAGTGCACCAAAATGAGTGTACATGAGGGAGGGGGTTAAGCACACCTTTGGTTGATGTATCTGCCACACATATTTATTAGGACAAAAACTTCTATGAAAACTTCCTTGAAAATCCATCCCTAAATATGAAAGTTGTAGACCAGACATATAGATGTTTGAGGAATATAGGCCTAAGAGCATTTGGTTATTGATCTGAAACACTTTTCACATTCAAGGTGACTGTGACCTTGACTGTTGACAATGTTGCCCTTAAACCTGAAACTGTAACAAGAGGGCCATGATGGCCCTAAATCACTCACCTGAGTATCACTGCAACAACTGATTTCAAGGTTTTTAACTTTAAAACAGACAAAAATCTGATATAATGCAACCTTAAACATTTTACCCTGGCAATACTACATACCAAATAAGCTCTAGGCCATATGGTTTCAAAGGAAAAGACTTTCAAGTTTTTCCTATATAACTCTATGTTAAATAAGTGAGCCCTGGTGCGGGGTCATTTATACTGTATGGCCCTGATTTGAACAATCTTTGTAATGGACTATTAGATGATGCTACATACTAAATATCTAAGCTCAAGGCCAAATGGTTTCATAGAAGAAGAATTTTTAACGTTTTTCCTATATAACTATATGTAAAACATATGACCCCAAGGGCAGGGACAATTCTGACCCCAGGGTCATAGTTTGAACAACTTTTGTAGAGATCCACTAGACAATGCTACATGCCAAATATCTAAGCTCCAGGCCAAATGTTTTCTGAGATGAAGATTTTTCTATTATTTTCCAATATAAGCCTATGTTAAATCAAGTGACCCCCGGGTCCAGGCCAATTCTGACCCCAGGGTCATAATTTGAACAACTTTTGTAGAGATCCACTAGACAAAGCTACATGCCAAATATCTAAGCTCTAAGCCATGTGGTTTCTCAGAAGAAGATTTTTCTAGTTTTTTCCCTATAGAAACCTATGAAAAATGAAGTGACCCCGGGATGGGGCCAATTTTGACCCCAGGGTCATAATTTGAACAACTTTTGTAGAAATCCACTAGACAATGCTACATGCCAAATATCAAAGCTCTAGGCCATATGGTTTCGGAGAAGAAGATTTTTCTAAGTTTTCCCTATATAAGCCTATGTAAATAAAGTGATCCCCGGGGCGGGGCCAATTTTGACCCTAGGGTCATGACTTGAACAAACTTGGTAGAGGACCATTAGGTGATGCTACATACCAAATAGCACAAATCAAAGCTCTGTGCCTTTTGGTTTTAGAGAAGAAGATTTTTAAATATTGTGATTTTTTTGTCTATTTTTAGCTCCTGTGACCTAGTTATTCAACAGACTGGAACCATTTGAACAAACTTGAAAGAGGGTCACCCAAGGGTCATTTGTGTAAAGTTTTATTGAAATCTGCCCGGTAGTTTAGGAGGAGAAGTTGTTTGAATTAAAAAGTTGACGACACATGACGAACGACGGACCATCACAAAAGCTCACCATGAGCACATTGTGCTCAGGTGAGCTAAAAATTAAGCAAGGTAGAATTATGGTTCTTAGACATGACACTTCCTCTCACTAATCTCTATCACTGCACGGTTTAAAAAAAAATTACTTTAATAATGTTAAAGTTAGTGTCCTCACAAAAAATGTTTCGGACGGACGGACGGACATCTGGCCAGATTGGAATAAGGGGGCATTTCTTTTGTTATTTTCTATTGTTAAATAGAGGGCCAATGGCCCCTTATTCTATTGCTACAGAATGAACTCTATTGTTCTCTTTTGTTCAGTTTACAGTTAGGTGGTCCCCTGTCTCTTTTCCATCCCCCAGACAGACAGACAGACAGCGACTATATGCTCCCTCCCTCTCGAGAAGCATAAAAAGCACTCTCAAATAATTATACAATGTTGACCACTGTTTTTGTTTGTTTGTCGGAGGTTTTTGAATTCCAGGTCACGTGCTAAATGGGGCAGAGCGACCTTGTGTTTGGCGACTGGTCAATTAACTGAAGCCGATTCACTTTTTTTTCAATTAGATGAAAACAAGGTATTGTAAGGATTGATGCATTCAATAAGGATAATTAAGTCACATTTTTTTGTTTGACCAAATATATCTTCTAGGAATTGACACACAGAAAATAGTAAGTTAGTGAATGAAAATGAAAAGGACTTTAAAATGGGACGTAGCTGATAACTAAATTTTAAATTAATTCAAGATGTTTAAAGAAGAAAAGATACTGCCTAAAGGTTTGAAACCATTTTTACATGGCTTCACTTTATTTGTGTTAAAAAAATTTGAATAATATCTGGACAAATATTATTATACAAATGTTCCGAAATTGCCGTTAAAATGGGAACAGTGTACTGATTTATTTCATTTCATTTATCTTTTATTTTCATTGAATTAAGGCCATTCATTGAACTCATCATTACTTATTCCATCTTTCAATTCATACGGTATAAAATTTCTATATATTCATAGATTCATCAAAAGAAGTGAAACGACTGTTATCAGTAACATAATGAAATACACTATAAGTTAGTATTTAGAATGAAATTTCGTTGAATGCTATAATATAGCAAATTTCGTATATAACGAACTAATTTACCATGTCACCTGAATTTCGTTATAAGCATGTTCCACTGTAGTACCAATTGTGGTTGGCTTCATTTATCATTTATCAAAAATCCTTTAACAAGTTAAGGAAATGAGAACTGCAGGAAAGTGTTTGTTAAATTTCCTTGTTATTGATCAAAGTCTGGACTGCAGACCAAAAGATGGACCCACATGTGTAAAAATAACATCCCCCCATTTCTTCTATTATGACATTTAAAGCAGCATGCCTCCAGATTTATGATAAAATGTATGAAAAAATAAAGTGTTCTGAAATGTTAACAATATAGCAAAAACAAAAAAAACTAAGTGATACAATTACTAAAAAGGACCTCTTTTTAGCTCACCTGAGCACAACGTGCTCATGGTGAGCTATTGTGATCGCCTTTTGTCCGTCGTCCGTCGTGCGTGCGTGCGTGCGTCCGTCGTCAACAATTTGCTTTAAACAACATCTCCTCATGAACCGCTGAAGGGATTTTGACCAAACTTCACAGGAATCATCCTTATGATGCCCTCTATCAAAGTTGTACAAATTATTCAGATTGGTTAAAAAAGTAGGTCACAGGAGCTAAAAATAGATTTTAAAAATGCAAACTTTGAAAATCTTCTTCTGCAAAACTGCAAGGCCTAGAGCTTAGATATTTGGTATGTAGCATCATCTTATGGGCCATTACCAAGATTGTACAAATCATAGCCCTACGGTGATAAATGACCCCGCACCAGGGGTCACTTGTTTTACATAGAGTTATATAGGAAAATCTTTAAAAATCTTCTTCTATGAATCCATTAGGCCTAGAGCTTAGATATTTGGTATGTAGCATCATCTAATGGTTCATTACCAAGATTGTTCAAATCATAGCCCTACGGTGATAAATGCCCCCGCACCAGGGGTCACTTGTTTTACATAGAGTTATATAGGAAAAACTTTAAAAATCTTCTTCTATGAATCCATTAGGCCTAGAGCTTAGATATTTGGTATGTAGCATCATCTTATGGTTCATTACCAAGATTGTTCAAATCATAGCCCTATGGTGATAAATGCCCCCGCACCAGGGGTCACTTGTTTAACATAGATTAATATAGGAAAAACTTTAAAAATCTTCTTCTATGAATCCATAAGGCCTAGAGCTTAGATATTTCATATGTAGCATCATCTAATGGTTCATTACCAAGATTGTTCAAATCATAGCCAAACGGTGATAAATGCCCCCGCAATAGGGGTCACTTGTTTTACATAGAGTTGTATAGGAAAAGCTTTAAAAATCTTCTTCTATGAATCCATAATGCCTAGAGATTAGATATTTGGTATGTAGCATCATCTTATGGGCCATTACCAAGATTGTACAAATCATAGCCCTAGTGATAAATGACCCCGCACCAGGGTCACTTGTTTTACATAGAGTTATATAGGAAAATCTTTAAAAATCTTCTTCTATGAATCCATTAGGCCTAGAGCTTAGATATTTGGTATGTAGCATCATCTTATGGTTCATTACCAAGATTGTACAAATCATAGCCCTATGGTGATAAATGACCCCGCACCATGGGTCACTTGTTTTACATAGAGTTATATAGGAAAATCTTTAAAAATCTTCTTCTATGAATCCATAAGGCCTAGAGCTTAGATATTTGGTATGAAGCATCGTCTTATGGTTTATTACCAAGATTGTACAAATCATGACCCTATGGTGATAAATGCCCCCGCACCAGGGGTCACTTGTTTAACATAGAGTTATATAGGAAAATCTTTAAAAATCTTCTTCTATGAATCCATTAGGCCTAGAGCTTAGATATTTGGTATGTAGCATCATCTAATGGTTCATTATCAAGATTTTCAAAATGGTGGCCCTTTGGATATAAATGACCCCGCACTAAGTCTTCTCCTCTGAAACCATAAGGCCCAGTGCTTATATATTTGGTGTGTAGTATTGTCAGGGCTAAAATGTTTAAGATTGAGTTATATCAGAATTCTTGTCTGTTTAAAAACCTTGTAATCAGTTGTAGCAATGGTACTCAGGTGAGCGATCCAGGGCCATCATGGCCCTCTTGTTTTAATCATGACGCACATGATAGTAAAATATGGTAAAATACCGTTAGTAACACTGCAGAAATTTGATGATAAGAGAACTAATTCTTTCAAATTACAAAAAAATTGTGTCAAGCATGACACAGATTATGATAATACAAATTAGTTACCATTTAAATATATTTTTATTCATTCTATTTTGAAAACATTTCTTTGCTAATCTGGTGTGCTGCTTTAAGATAATTTCACTGAAACTTTCAGTTTTCTCCTCAGTTGATTTTATTCAATCATTTTAAAATAAACAAAACCAACCTTCAGCATCAAGTTGTATGTCATCAAGGGTTTTCCCTTTGTGCTGTGAAATGGTTCCATTCTCGACTTCCAGCAGCAATTTGCTTATATTTGCTAGCTGAATAATATCATCTGGCAGACGGTAGAACTCTCTGTGGATGCTTACAATATCCAAGGAAGTTTGCTAAACTGTCCAACTCATTGTCTTTTAGACTGAGAATTTGTGATATAGTTGCCACATGTTTGCGCAACGAGGTTGATGAAATCAATTCAGGATTCTTTGCACCACTTTCAATAGCAAATTTCTTTAAAACATCTGAACTACGGAGAGGAGATTGTGCATTTCCCTCCCTAGCAAACACAAACCTGTTGCTATCCAGAATTCACAAGCATTTCTTGTCTTGCAAATAGCTTCTATCTGACTTAAAAGTTTATTTGTCAACAGAACAGGTACACGGCGACCTCTTTTGCCACGGATTTCCACCCTCCGTAAACTCTGAGCAAGATTTCTTTCAAAAGGTGACAAACACTGTGCTATCTCCTGTTGCATCTCTTGGTTGCTCATAATGCCTTTCATGTATTGTTTAAGCTCCATCCTTTCTGTTTCACCACCTCTACGTCTGTTGAACAACACTAACTGGGCAAGAGTAACTGATGCAAGGTTCCTCCATGCCCTCTAATTTGGCAATTCTTTCAGTTCTTGTGCTGCTAAATCCTCAAGATATCTGTTTAGCTTCTGAAGGTCACCTGCAACTCAAGTAGTTTTGGAGGAGAAGTTTTTAGCTCACCTGAGCACAACGTGCTCAAGGTGAGCTTTTGTGATCGCCCTTCGTCCGGTGTCCATCGTCGTCCGTCGTCAACAATTTGCTTTAAACGACATCTCCTCTGAAACCGCTGGACAGAATTTAATGAAACTTGGCAGGACTGTTCCTTGGGTGAGGCTCTACAAAAGTTGCTAAAATAAAGTTGATCCATGAAGAACTCTGGTTGCCATGGCAACAAAAAGAAAAATAATTTGAAAACTTTAAAAATCATCTCCTTCAAAACTACTGGCCAGATTTCAAAATAATTTGGTACAGATGTTCCTTGGGTCAACCTCTACCAAAGTTGCCAAAATTATTCCGATCCGTAAAAAAACATGGCTGCCAGGGGCGGGGCTTATTTGCCTTATATGTATATAGAGAAACCTTTTAACAACATCTCCTCTGAAACCACTGGACAGAATTTGATTAAACTTGGCAGGGATGATCCTTGGGTCAACCTTCACAAAAGTTGCTAAAATAAACTTGATCCATATAGAACTCTGGTTGCCATGGCAACAAAAAAAAAAAAATGAAAACTTTAAAAATCGTCTTCTTCAAAACTACTGGCCAGATTTTAAAATAAATTGGTACAGATGTTCCTTGGGTCAACCTATTTATCTCAGGTGAGCGATTTAGGGCCTCATGGGCCTCTTGTTTTAAGATTTCATCAAATTTTTCTTTTTGTTGCCATGGCAACAAGAGTTCCTCATGGAATTGAATTATTTGAACAACCTTGAAGGAGCTTCATGCAAGGAACATCCCTGCCAAGTTTAATGAATACTGGCAAAATGGTTTAGGAGGAGATGTCTTTTAAAGGAAATTATTGACGACACACATCGAACTACGCACACCGCACGATGATGGACAACAGGCGATCACAATAGCTCACCATGAGCACTTTGTGCTCAGGTGAGCTAAAAACTGCTCTTTCCCGAAATATAAGCTACCGTCTTTCCCAATATTTTTCATACATGTTCTTTAATTGAGTTTTTATTTTTAGCCATGACCGATTTTTCAGTTCTGGGTGCGTATCAATTGCTTTTTCAATGGCTGCCTTTCCTGGCATCTGTTTCCCTTTACCTTGCAGGTAATGTGGGAAAGATTTGTATAGTGCCTCTTTGTATAGTGCCTCTTTTTCTTGCACTGTCCAGGGGATGTGGACCTGTTTTTGTTTTTTCTTAGTTACCTTCAACAGTTTGGATGGCACAGGAACTTCTGAAATAAAAGAAAAAAGTTTCTGTCAAAGCGTAACTCATTATAACTACATCTATGCAAGTACGGTCAAATATGTTCACCACCCACTCCTTACACCTTAAACTTTGAAATTTCAAACACCTACAACCGTAGACAAGTCAAACTCCTCTTTTGTGCGCCTGGGGTTCAAATTAACAAAAGTTGACTGTACTTGTCTACATGAACCCTTTACCCCATATATATGCCTTTTGATGTCCTTCTTACAGTGTGGAAATCATAATCAGCTA
>CM037780.1:5770472-5820472 GCA_021229015.1 Solen grandis | reverse complement strand
GACAAGTGATGTTCCTGTCAAAAAACAATAGCAGGTTTCTAAAAGTGGAACATTTCTGGAAAAGGTTTAGTAGAACAAGAGGGCCATGACGGCCCTGATTTGCTCACCTGAGTACCATCTCTAAGGAGCCACAGTATACTGGTATATTGCAATACATAGTACACCAAAGAGCCTAAAAGAGATCTGCAATTCTGACAAAGGTAAAGAGCACATCAGGAAAAGTTCTCGTTCAGTTACGAGTATGATCATGTAACTGCAAATAACTCGAGATGTGTAAAACTGCTCATATCATTTATAAAGTTACTAATCTATTACCAATAAAACCCAATATGTATGTCTCGCATTTGATCTTTTTTATGAGTGATACTGTCTGTTAAATGTTTTCAGGCATCTGCAAGACGTTAAGCATTTCAGGGAGAACTTGTTCAAATCCCATTTACCTGTTTTTCATTAAAACAAAAAAAAAAAAAAAACCAAAAAACCCCCGTAATTTTGAAGTTTCATATCTCTTCAGTACATCGATACCAAATGAACATACTGGCATTTGCCAATATTTTGTGCTGTTTTGTTTCCGCTTTTTTAAGTCGACGGTGATAAACATGGTGATATATTGTGATATATAATGACCCAAGCAATATTTCGATTAACTGACCTTACTTTGGTGTTTTTTAAAAACTTCACCCTTGTATTTTTAACAGTTGAATTATGCTTGAATTATTGTCACTGTTTTACACATCATGTGAGCTAAACATACAGAAGGAGAGGTATACATTTTTTTACATTTTCAGAAAGACTTTATATCATAGGACTGCATCTGAAAACAAAGTTAATCTGAATGTTGATTTTTTTTTCCAATCAGGAAAAGAATTTCAAATTTTGCATATTTAAAATTATTTTCAGTTTCTGTGACCTACTTTTTTTAATCAAACAAAGCAATTTGAACAATTACAAAAGATGGCCTCATCATCAATGAGAGGGGATCAATCAATCCTGTAAAGTTTGGCAAATCTAATCAGCAGTTAAGGAGGAGGTGTTGTTTACGGAAATTGTTGACGACAGATTAACGCTAGACAAAGGGCAATCCTAATAGCTTACCATGAGCATGTTGTGCTCAGGTTAGCTAATAAAACATTGTAATGTCTGCAACTATGAACTAACGTTGATGCAGAAGATGCAGGTCATCCTGTGAAGGTAATTTTGATCCTTTGCCATCTGCAGAACTTTTGGGATGATACATTGTTGAGCCCACTCCACGCCAAACTTCTCCACCAGATTCCGCAGATTCTTGGTCGCCGCATCACGGATTGCATACACTGCACACACAGAACAAAGCTTTGTATACTGATTTCATTCACCATGAAGAAAATACAGTGTATCTTACAACAGGCAGTATGATTAGGATTTACCTTGCTACTACCCAAAACCCTGGGAACTAACAGATGATACAAGGCCATATATCAGTGGTGCACATTGTGGATTTGTACAAAATATTACACCTTGACAGTGGTGAAAACTGCTAAATGTCAGTTTGCAATATGTGCTAAATATTTCTATGTGTCATTTATTTCAAATCATTTAATTATTAAATTATTAAGACTAATTAGATGAGTATGAAAAGTTGTCTACTTTTTTGTCCTTACTTATCTGGAATATCAATTGTAAATTTCTATGTGCACTTATGTTGACAGCAGGTGATTAAAATTTTATTTTTCATCATTACAGGTATAATCATCATCATTCCATTCCATAAAAAATGTCCCAAAATTTAGAGGCACAAACAATAATTATTTTCTCAAAAAATCAAGGGTGTCCAAAGACTTTAGAGTGATTACGGTACCAAGTCAAATATCACTCGGACAAGACTTTCATATAAAAATATGTTAACCTTGTGACCTTCACCTTGACCTTAGAGGTATTGACACCAGAATCAATAGAGGTCTTCTGATAATCATAAGCAACAATCATACCAAGTTTGAGATCTCAGGGTCAAATAGAACTAAAATTGTCACTTGGACAAGACTTTCATATAACAAGAGGCCCATGATGGCCCTAAATCGCTCACCTGAGATAAATAGGTTGACCCAAGGAACATCTGTACCAATTTATTTTAAAATCTGGCCAGTAGTTTTGAAGAAGATGATTTTTAAAGTTTTCATATTTTTTTTCTTTTTGCTGCCATGGCAACCAGAGTTCTATATGGATCAAGTTTATTTTAGGAACTTTTGTGAATGTTGACCCAAGGATCATTTCTGCCAAGTTTAATCAAATTCTGTCCAGTGGTTTCAGAGGAAATGTTGATTAAAGTTTTCCCTGTATACATATAAGGCAAATAACCCCCCCCTGGCGGCCATGTTTTTTAGGATTGGAAATTTTTTTAATTTTTTTTTGTTGCCGGAACCTTCTACATGGATCAAGTTTATTTTAGCAACTTTTGTGAAGGTTGACCCAAGGATCATCCCTGCCAAGTTTGATCCAATTCTGTCCAGTGGTTTCAGAGGAGATGTTGTTTAAAGGTTTCTCTATATACATATAAGGCAAATAAGCCCCGTCCCTGGCGGCCATGTTTTTTTACGGATCGGAATAATTTTAGCAACTTTGGTAGAGGTTGACCCAAGGAACATCTGTACCAAATTATTTTGAAATCTGGCCAGTAGTTTTGAAGGAGATGATTTTTAAAGGTTCATATATTTTTTTCTTTTCGTTGCGATGGCAACCAGAGTTCTACATGGATCAAGTTTATTTTAGCAACTTTTGTGAAGGTTGACCCAAGGATCATCCCTGCCAAGTTTAATCCAATTCTGTCCAGTGGTTTCAGAGGAGATGTTGTTTAAAGGTTTCTCTATATACATATAAGGCAAATAAGCCCCGCCCCTGGCGGCCATGTTTTTTTACGGATCGGAATAATTTTAGCAACTTTGGTAGAGGTTGACCCAAGGAACATCTGTACCAAATTATTTTGAAATCTGGCCAGTAGTTTTGAAGGAGATGATTTTTAAAGTTTTCAAATTATTTTTCTTTTTGTAGCCATGGCAACCAGAGTTCTTCATGGATCAACTTTATTTAAGCAACTTTTGTAGAGCCTCACCCAAGGAACATTCCTGCCAGCGGTTTCAGAGGAGATGTCGTTTAAAGCAAATTGTTGACAACGCACGACGACGGACGCCGGACGAAGGGCGATCACAAAAGCTCACCTTGAGCACTTTGTGCTCAGGTGAGCTAAAAATGCTAACATGTGACCTTGACCTTTTCAGTATTGACACCAAAATCAAAAGGGGTCTTCTATTAGTCATAAGCAACAACCAAATTAAGTTTGAGGGGTCAAACAGAACTTAAATTCTCACTCAGACAAGGTTTGGTCTAACGACAGAGTGTACTACCGACATCCGCCCTCTTCTTAGAAGGGGGGCATAGTGAAAATATTGCCGTATTTATTTTTTCTACAACTTGTTGACCACAATGAGGAAAATCTTATGCACAAATAGAGCTGTCAGAGGACAGCATGCTTTAGAAAAGGGCCATAATTTGCATAAAATTCAGTCTAAGAGTTATCCTCCTTGGTTTTCTGATGCCCCTAAACACACTCCTAAGCCTTCTAGTCAATACCATAATTATTTCTGAAATATAAACTGAATGGTAGCTTGCATGCAAAACTTTAATCAAAATTTTCAGGTTAAAAAGGGGCCATAATTTATATCAAATTCAGTCAAGAGTTATCTACCTTGGTTGTCTGATGCCCCTGAACATATTCATTTACTTTCAACTCAATACCATAATTAGTTACTGAGATATAAGTTTGATGGAAACTTGCTCCAAAACTTTAACCAAAAGCTGCAATGCCAATGCCACTGCAAGGGTGACTAAAATAGCTCTCATATTCTTCGAATAGTCAAGCTAAAAATATTTCAACTTACCATGGTCTACAAGCCAGGTAGTGCATAAGTCGTTAAGCTTCGTATTAAAGATTTCTACTCCCTGAAATTAACAAACAAGTGTAATTTGATCTGTAACGCTAAAATATCAATTCTTCAGAGAAGTATGCAGTATACCTATGGCACAATGTATTTCTTTTGTACAATCAAACCTGTCTTAATTCAGCCAGTCAAGAGAGTATTAACAAGAGTGTTCTCTGAAACACGTAAGTCACCTGCTGAAGCGTGATGGAAAAAAAGTTAGATGGACAGACAGACAGACGACGGAAAAGTGATCCCTATGTGTCATATCTGCACACAGCAGGTGACACAAAATCTGGCTGATAAATGGAGTCAAATATAGAATAAAGTCCTTTTTTTAGAAAGCTGGATGCCTAAAACAGCTTTGTGAATTCAGAACAGACAATCTTTTAAACACAATTTGACTGAATGATAATGTAACAGCAGTACTCTAACTTCAGGTGTTTACTACCCATGCATTCCAACTTGACATCAATGTTACGAGTGGAGATCAGTACAAAACTCTCCTGCATTTTTCAGCTGATTATCAGACGTTTTGTGTACTTACCAACGATTCCGCCAGGAGTGGCATATATTCTATGATGGCAAGCCTCACTCTCCATTTTGTGTCCTCGGCCAGCTCAATTATCGCTGGCAGTAAGCTCAGGGACAGCTTGTCTATGCCTATAACCTGGAGAAAATGTCACAGATGCTCTACTTTACATTTTGAGAAACTTTTCTTTTTGAACATACATGTCGTAAATATTGTGTGTAATGTATTTCTTATACTAAATACACTGTATTTAGTTCAGTTTGGTGAGACTTTAAATAAATATGAATAGCACACACACATAATGTCAGAATTTTCTAAGTCTTTCATTTATCAATTCAAAATTTCACAATATTTTAGAACTAACCAATCTATAACCCAGCCATTACTCTGGTACACTGAGGAGCAGCGAACAGCATCAAACCTGATCTGGTTTTATGTTGTTCGCATAGGTCTTTTCATGGTGTCCTCTATGAGGGAAAGGGTTAACTGTACACAATGTGAACACTATCTTTAAAGATTTTGCTATCAGAGAAGAAGTAGAATCATGGTTAAAATGACTTACCACATTCACACAGTCTAGGTTAGAGATGATGTTCAGCCTCACTTCTGGGCACTCATCCTTCAGTTGGGTCAGGAACAACGGCAGCAAGTGCTCAATAGTGCTGAAGTACATATATTCTACACCATAACACAGAAACACACTACTTTAAAATACATGTAATGTATACCACAACACTGAAACACACTACTATGAAATACACAAACAAGACGGCCAAGATGGCCTTGAATCGCTCACCTGAGAAACATTGCATTCATTGCATATTATAGTATTATGAGTCATACTGGATACATAATCCATGCAGAATTACAGCAAGATCATCTAATTCCACACAAAAACTGTACTTTCCATCCAAATTTTGAAGGTCATAGGCTCATAGCTCTAGTAAGTCAATTTTGACACCAGGGCCATGATTTGATCAGGCCTGGTTGAGGTCCACTAGTAAACATCTTAACTCCAGGCCTTGTTGTTTCTGAGAAGATGATCTTTTCAAGCTTTTCCTATACAAGTCTATCTATAATCAAGTGTCCCTTGGGGCAGGGCCAATTTTGACCCCATGCCCATGATTTGAAACAAACTTGGTAGAGGTCTACTAGGCCATGTTACACCCCAAATATCTTAACTCCAGGCCTTGTGGTTTCTGACAAGGAGGTTTTTCTGGTTTTTATTATGTAAGTCTATGTAAAATCAGGGGACTCCTGGGGCGGGGCCAATTTTGACCCCCGGGCCATGATTTGAACAACCTTGGTAGAAGTCCATAAGACAATGCCTCACACCAAATATCTAAGCTCTAGGCCCAGCGGTTTTGGAGAAGAAGATTTTTAAAGATTTCACTTTAAAATCTATTTTTAGCTGCTGTGACCAAGATAATTATGCAATGGACCAGGACTATTTGAACAACTTTGGTAGAGCTTCATCTACGGAACATTCTGGTAAAGTTTCATCAAAATTAGCTCAGTGATTAAGGAGATGTCGTTTAAAGAAAATTTGTTAATGCCGCATGCACAGATGCCAGAAAAATGGTGATCACAATAGCTCACCATGAGCACGTTGTGCTAAAGTGAGCTAAAAATACAGCATAACACAGAAACACACTACTATGAAATACACATAAAATACAGCATGACAAAGAAACACACTACTATGAAATACACATAAAATACAGCATAACACAGAAACACACTACTATGAAATACACATAAAATACAGCATAACAAAGAAACACACTACTATGAAATACACATAAAATACAGCATGACAAAGAAACACACTACTATGAAATACACATAAAATACAGCATGACAAAGAAACACACTACTATGAAATACACATAAAATACAGCATAACACAGAAACACACTACTATGAAATACACATAAAATACAGCATAACACAGAAACACACTACTATGAAATACACATAAAATACAGCATGACAAAGAAACACACTACTATGAAATACACATAAAATACAGCATGACAAAGAAACACACTACTATGAAATACACATAAAATACAGCATGACAAAGAAACACACTACTATGAAAATACAAAGATATAGTACAATGTGGCTTGGAGAAACATCACTATGAAACACGAAGGCTTTATACCAAAACCAAAGGCATAGTATGACTGAGCTGCGCATACAGACTTTGAAAGACAATAAACGAAACACAGAGAGGAGACTTTTTTCAGAAGCACAGATTACTGACAGGCTGCTAAACTTACTTATCCCTGCCAAGGATGGGTGAGAGTCCCATGATGACGGAGGCCAGGGCTGACTTGACATGCTGGTTGGCGTCAGATACCAGGTCCTTGACACAGGGCAGGATGTTGGTCATGATCACTTGCTCTCTCACATTCGAGTCCAGGTTCACACAGAACTCTGTGGAGACACATCATATTCACAATACAGATAAAAAAACTTGAGAAAGGTGTCTTAAAGAATAATGTGATTCAAATTAAAAAACAAGAGGGCCAAGATGGCCCTGGGTCGCTCACCTGAGTAAGATTGCTGTGCTAGGCGTGCTTGCAAAAAATGTGGCATCTAAAGTGTTTGCAATATTTTTCATCTTACATTTGATTAAGTGTAATTTTTTATCTGGGTTCCTTTAAGTTTAAAAGGGAAAGTGTTCAAATTTTTTTTAAAATTTGCCCTGGTGACCTACTTTCTGACCCCAGGTGACAAAGTTTTGAACTTATCTGAGATTTGATGTGAACAAGTTACATGAAAGTTAGGCAAAAAATGTTGCTCCTAGGGTGGTCATATGGTTTTACCTACTTTTTGACCCCATGTGATCCATTTTCTAACTCATCCAAGATTTCATGAAAACAAACATCCTGACCAATTTTCATGAAGATTGGGCCAAAACTGCGCCTCTAGTGTCTCACAAGGTGTTTCTAAGATTTTGACCAAATGATCTAGTTTTTGACCCAACATGACCCAAACTCATCCGAGATATCATGTAGACAAACATCCTGACCAATTTTATGAAGATTAAGCCAAAACTGTGGCCTCTAGAGTGTTCACAAGCAATTATTGATGACAGATGACGCACAACGGACAAAAGGCGGTCACAAAAGCTAATCCTGAGCACAAGTGCTCAGGTGAGCTAAAAAGTCCTATGTCATAGAATAATGAGGCTCTTTCTGTATAGCAAGCAATACTGTTAGGAGTCTCCACCGGTGAAAGCCCAATATAAAGAATTTGTGCCAAATAAAAAAAGACTAGATGTCGAGCCCGTGGCTGAAGGTGCCCCTTTCACCTCTAAATGTGACCCTGACCATGAAGCTAGGGACCAAACTCTTTCATGTGACACATCATGTAATTGAGGCAAAACTTACTGCCAAATTATTTGAGAACCCTCTGATCCAGAGAAAATTTACAGCTAACAAAAAAAGCAAATCCAGCCCGATGACCTTTACTTCTAAGTGTGACCTTGACCTTAAAACAATGGACCCAACTCTTGTGCTTAACACTTCAGATCATTTAGGCTCTGAGCATCCTAACATTATCTGATCATAACTGTCAACTTATTTGAAAATCCTTCTATCCATGTCTAGGTTACAGCCCGAATAAGCAAAAAACCTTTGACCTCTGAGTATGACCTTGACCTTTGAGCTACGGAAGCACGCACACAAACCTATAGACCCCAACCGGTTTCACCAGTGGGGACTAATTATCTCTTTTCTGGTAATGGTTATCAATACTGAGATAAAAAGAAGAGACTGATAGCAAACTAAACGAGGGCCAAGATGGCCCTAGATCGCTCACCTGAGAAAAGTATCATTCATTGCCTGTACAAAACAGATTGCTTAAAAATAAAGATGATGAGGTGAAACGATGTTCAGGAATTTTCTGACCCCATCCAAAAAAGATATCATCATGACAAACATTCTGCCAAAGTTTGAGGAGGATTGGACCAAAAATGTTGCCTCTAGTGTGTAAACATCAAAATTGTTGACGGACGACGGACAATCAAGTATCCCAAAAGCTCACCCTGAGCTATGCTCAGGTGAGCTAATGATGTATTTATCTTAAACAATGGTACAAAGTCTTAAACAATGGTACAAAGTAATAAACAAGAAAGTCAGTAGAACTGACAGATGCTCCCCGAAGAACGTCATTGTTACAAATAAGACCTTGGTCAATGGGTGGGAGGATGTAGGAACTGGGTCAAGCCGAAGATATGCGCATCTCCTCTTTGTAATAAAGCTTCACATAAAGTTTTGTTGAAATCAAGCTATTAGTTCCTGAGAGATAGCCCGGACAAGAATCATACTAGATATACCGTTTGCATAAAAGTCAAAGGACTATAACTCTGTGAAAAATTGAGGGACAAAGTTACCCCCATGATATGCAAATCTTCTCTTGGTAATAAAGCTTTCCATAAAGTTTCGTTGAATTCAAGCCATTATTTTCTGAGAAATAGCCCAGACAAGATTCATGCAATATGTACTATAGGCCGAAAAATCAAGGGGCCATAACTCTTTGAAAAATTGAGGAACCAGGTCACGCCGACGATATGCGTATCTACTCTTGGTAATAAGCTTCCCATAAAGTTTCGTTGAATTAAAGCTTTTATTTCCTGAGAAATAGCCCGGTCAATAATCATGCAACATGAACTATAGGCCGAAAAGTCAAGGGGCCATAACTCTGTGAAAAATTGAGGAACCAGGCCACGCCGACGATATGCGTATCTACTCTTGGTAATAAAGCTTCACAAAAAGTTTCGTTGAATTCAAGCCATTAGTTCCTGAGAAATAGCCCGGACAGAATCATGCAATATGTACTATAGGCCGAAAAGTCAAGGGGCCATAACTCTTTGAAATATTTAGGAACCAGGTCATGCTGACGATATGCGTATCTCCTCTTGGTAATAAAGCTTCCCATAAAGTTTCGTTGAATTCAAGCCATTAGTTCCTGAGAGATAGCCCGGACAAGAATCATGCAATATGTACTATAGGCCAAAAAGTCAATGGGCCATAACTCTTTGAAAAATTTAGGAACCGGGTCATGCTGAGATATGCATCTCCCTTGGTAATAAAGCTTCCAAAAGTTTGTTGAATTCAAGCCATTAGTTCCTGAGAAATAGCCCGGACAGAATCATGCAATATGTACTATAGGCCGAAAAGTCAAGGGGCCATAACTCTTTGAAAAATTTAGGAACCGGGTCATGCTGACGATATGCGCATCTCCTCTTGGTAATAAAGCTTCCCATAAAGTTTCGTTGAATTCAAGCCATTAGTTCCTGAGAAATAGCCCGGACAGAATCATGCAATATGTACTATAGGCCGAAAAGTCAAGGGGCCATAACTCTTTGAAAAATTTAGGAACTGGGTCATGCTGACGATATGCGCATCTCCTCTTGGTAATTAAGCTTCCCATAAAGTTTCGTTGAATTCAAGCCATTAGTTCCTGAGAAATAGCCCGGACAGAATCATGCAATATGTACTATAGGACGAAAAGTCAAGGGGCCATAACTCTTTGAAAAATTAAGGACCGGTCATGCTGACAATATGCGCATCTCCTCTTGGTAATAAAGCTTCCCATAAAGTTTCATTGAATTCAAGCCATTAGTTCTTGAGAAATAGCCCGGCAAGAATCATGCAAATGAGGAAAAAGGGCCAAATTTAGGAACCGGGTCATGCTGACGATATGCGCAGCTCCTCTTGGTAATAAAGCTTCCCATAAAGTTTCGTTGAATTCAAGCCATTAGTTCCTGAGAAATAGTCCGGACAAGGAAAGTGAGACGGACGGACGGACGGACGAAGCGGCGACTATATGCGTCACCTTCGGTGAGCATAAAAACAAGAGGGCCATATGGCCCTAGATCGCTCACCAGAGTACATCAGCTTATTCAAAACGATTCAAGTCACTTGAATTCACCTGGGTTTTTTTTCCGCATCAAACAGATTCAAATTTCAGATACAAAGAATTCTCGTGTTTCAAACATATGGCGGCAGACTCATTTTGACACACTCAATAGGTACCACATAAAGCCTGATCTGCAGAAAACCATAGTTAAACCTTACCAAATTTAATTATAAAGTCCTCTTTCCAGAAAATAAAACCTGATCAGCCTGGAGTTACTGCAGGCTGTCTGGTTTTATGTTGTTCGCATAGGTCTTTTCATGGTTTCCTCTAAGAGGGAAAGGATTAAGGAAATATAAGGAAACTAGCCACCCTCTTTGGGCATAATTGTTCGAGGGATCAACTTTTTTTTTTAAATCATCTATGTCAAGTATATATGTAAACTAGCCAACTCCTAGGGGCAAAATGTTTCAAGGGATTAACTTTAATACAGCAATTTTAGATGACAGTTTTGAGGTGACCACATGTGCTAATTATATATAATTCTAACCATTGGCTTCAGGAGAAGATATTAATTATTTACTTATTTAATTCTGTTGGTTGCCCATGGTAACCAGAGTTCTGCATTGATCAGGTTTATTTTAGCAACTTTTGTGAAGGACTACCTGAGGATCATTCAAGCCAAGTTTCATCTATTACTACCCAGCAGTTTCAGGAGAGGTCTTTTTAAAGAAAATTGTTGATTCCGCACGACAACAAAGGGTGATCCCAAGAGCTCACCCTGAGCACCTTGTGCTCTGGTGAGCTAACAAAAAACAAATGAATAGACAAGAACCTGATATTTTGTGTTGTAGTTTATGATTTCAAATTATATTTAAGTGTACACTGACCTTTAATCTTGTGTGCTGATGCGGCCCTCACCTCTGCCTCACAGTCCTTGAGTAAGTTCTGGAAGGCAGGCACCAGGTCCTGCTTTGTGATCTCTGGTCCTACAGCTTTTTGCAGCTACAGCGAAAAAAATGCTCATTAGCAAATATATGGAAATAAGATATAGCAAGATCACACAGTATGACAACTCTTTGGGACTTCTCCATTACCAGTGTCACTCCTCTTGAATGTTCAATTGAAAATTGACAATTACACATTCTGTTAACACTTAAAACAAGAGGACCAAGATGGCCCTGTAACTGCATGCCTAAGAAATATTACCTTGCTGTCTGTCTAAGTTACTATATTATAGCATAGTTGTACTGAATACATGATCCATTAGACCATTTCAACTCCACAAACCAAACAGTACTTGTGGTCTATACATGGCTGAGAGACTCTGGCTATAAACACTGTCATGAAACTTCAATATGATTGCTTAAGAACTGAAGATGCTAGAGCATAAAAGTAAAATCTGTTATTTTAAGTAATTAAATGGCCATTAATTCTGAAATAACTGGCCCATATCAGCCACCATAGTCAAACTTGGACAAACAATTATTGCTATAATACTATTATATAAACATTGTCATAATGTTTGAAAATGATTGCTTAAGGAATGAAGATGACAGAGTGCCAACCAAGTGAAATTTAGAATTTTTAATATTAAAAGAGCCATAACATCTGACCTAAGACCTAATTGAACAATATCAGCCACAAATGAACTTGGCCTAGAGGTTATGGCTATAAATATGGTCATAAAGTTTGAAAATGATTGCTTATAAAATGAAGATAGAATGCAAACTAAGTGAAATCTGGCATTTATTTTTTTTTTATACTAAAAGGGCCATAACTCCTGACCTAGCCAAAATCAAACTAAAACATGAGGGCTATAGAGGCCCTGAATCACACACCTGAGTATAGGGTTACCCAAGGAACATCTGTACTAAAACGTTTTGAAATCTGGCCAGTAGTTTTGAAATTTTCGTAATTCATTTCTCTCCATTGCCATTGCCATAGTTCTACATGGATCAAGTTTATTTTAGCAACTTTTGTGAAGGTTCACCCATGGATCATCCCTGCAAAATTAAATAAATTTCTGTCCAACGGTTTTAGAGGAGATGTCGTTTAAAGTTTTCACTATACACATATAAGGCAAATTAGCTCCCCTCGCTCCTGGTGGCCATGATTTCTTACGGATCAGAATAATTTTAGCAATCTTGGTAGACGGTTACCCAAGGAACATCTGTACTACAGTTTGAAATCTGGCCAGTAGTTTTGAAATTTTCCTAATTCATTTCTCTCCATTGCCATTGCAACCATAGTTCTACATGGATCAAGTTTATTTTAGCAACTTTTGTGAAGGTTCACCCATGGATCATCCCTGCAAAATTAAATAAATTTCTATCCAACGGTTTTAGAGGAGATGTCATTTGAAGTTTTCACTATACACATATAAGGCAAATTAGCTCCCCCGCCCCTGGCGGCCATGATTTCTTACGGATCAGAATAATTTTAGCAATCTTGGTAAGATGGTTACCCAAGGAACATCTGTACTACACAGTTTGAAATCTGGCCAGTAGTTTTGAAGGAGATGATTTTTAAAGTATTCATATTTTTTTTTTTGTTCCCATGGCAACCAGAGTTCTACATGGATCAAGTTTATTTTAGCAACTTTTGTGAAGGTTCGCCCAAGGATCATCCCTGCCAAGTTTAATTAAATTCTGTCTAGCGGTTTCAGAACAGAACAGAACAGAACAGATACTTTATTCAATAAATAAGTTTATTGTGTTTCATTTCCGGAAGAATCAAAAGCTACACTTTATTGTTATTTGACAATCAAAATAAATAATAATATAAATATAAAGGAGTTGAACTAGCACACATTTACTATATATTTGCCTGGACCATTTCATTTCGAATTATAAATGCCTCATAGACATATCTTGACAATTGTTTGACTACTGATATATTTGAACACTGTAATAAATTAACAAACTTGAAAACACTAGGACGCCTATAGTAATAAGAATTAATATACTTTTTTCGGATAGTTGCATAAACTGGACAAACAAGTAGAAAGTGGAATTCATCTTCTATATCTGAACCATTACAAAAATTACATACACGCATATGACGTTCTTCTCAGTTTTGGGCAAACCTACCTGTCACTATACGCAAACTATGTACAGAAAGTCTAAATCTAGATAAAGCTGATCTTAATTTCTTAGGTAAAACACCAAGATAATCCTCAATATTTATTAAAGTAAATTTATAATTTTTGTACAAAGTAAGAGCATTACTATTATCCAAATCCCTTTTCCACTGTTGCTGATCCATGTGGGGTCAGAAAGTAGGTCATGAGGTCAAATCTTAGAAAAACCTTGTTAACACTCTAGAGGCCACATTTTTGGCCCAATCTTCATGAAAGTTGGTCGGAATGTCTGTTTCCATAAAATCTTGGACTTGTTCGAATTTAGGTCATGTGGGGTCAAAAAAGTAGGTCATGAGGTCAAATCTTAGAAAAACCTTGTTAACACTCTAGAGGCCACATTTTTGGCCCAATCTTCATGAAACTTGGTCAGAATGTTTGTTTGCATAAAATCTTGGACATGTTCGAGTTTAGGTCATGTGGGGTCAAAAAGTAGGTCATGAGATCAAATCTTAGAAAAACCTTGTTAACATTCTAGAGGCCACATTTTTGGCCCAATCTTCATGAAACTGGTCAGAATGTTTGTTTCCATAAAATCTTAGACAAGTTCGAATTTGGGTCATGTGGGGTCAAAAAAGTAGGTCATGAGGTCAAATCTTAGAAAAACCTTGTTAACACTCTAGAGGCCACATTTTTGGCCCAATCTTCATGAAACTTGGTCAGAATGTTTGTTTGCATAAAATCTTGGACATGTTCGAGTTTAGGTCATGTGGGGTCAAAAAAGTAGGTCATGAGGTCAAATCTTAGAAAAACCTTGTTAACACTCTAGAGGCCACATTTTTAGCCCAATATTCATGAAAGTTGGTCGGAATGTCTGTTTCCATAAATCTTGGTCAAGCTTGAAAGTGGGTCATGTGATGTCAAAAAGTAGGTCAATATGAAAAATCCAACATATGTTGCTCTTTTTTAATCAGGTGAGAGATTCAGGGCCATCATGGCCCTCTTGTTTGTACAGACCATTAACTAAACAAGAGGGCCATGATGGCCCTGAATCGCTCACCTGAGTACCATTGCTTCAACTGATGTCAAGGTTTTTAAACAGACAAGGATTCTGATATAACTTAATCTAAAACATTTTACCCCTGACAATACTACACACCAAATACCTAAGCAATGGGCCATATGGTTTCAGAGAAGACTTGGGCGCAGGGTCATTTATCACCGTAGGGCCAAGACTTTGAAAATCTTTGTAATGAACCATTAGATGCTACTACATACCAAAAATCTTAGCTCTAGGCCTTATTGATTCATAGAAGAAGATTTTTTAAGATTTTCCTATTTAACTCTATGTAAAACAAGTGACCCCTGGTGTGGGGTCATTTATCACCATTGGGCTATGATTTGTACAATCTTGGTAGTGGCCCATAAGATGATGCTACATACCAAATATCTAAGCTCTAGGCCTTATGGATTCATAGAAGAAGATTTTTTAAGATTTTCCTATATAACTCTATGTAAAACAAGTGACCCCTGGTGCGGGGTCATTTATCACCATAGGGCTATGATTTGTACAATCTTGGTAGTGGCCCATAAGATGATGCTTCATACCAAATATCTAAGCTCTAGGCCTTATGCATTCATGGAAGAAGATTTTTTAAGATTTTCCTATATAACTCTATGTAAAACAAGTGACCCCTGGTGCGGGGTCATTTATCACCATAGGGCTATGATTTGTACAATCTTGGTAGTGGCCCATAAGATGATGCTTCATACCAAATATCTAAAAGCTAGGCCTTATGGATTCATAGAAGAAGATTTTTTAAGATTTTTCTATATAACTCTATGTAAAACAAGTGACCCCTGGTGCGGGGTCATTTATCACCATAGGGCTATGATTTGTACAATCTTGGTAGTGGCCCATAAGATGATGCTACATACCAAAAATCAAAAGGTTAGGCCTTGTGGTTTCGGAGAAGAAGATTTTTTCAATTTTTCCTTCCTATGTGAAATCAAGTGACCCCTGGGGCGGGGCCAATTTTGACCCCAGGGAATTTAGAGAGTCATAAGATCATGCTACATACCAAAAATCAAAAGGCTAGGCCTTGTGGTTTCAGAGAAGAAGATTTTTTAAATTTTCATTTTTAAAATCTATTTTTAGCTCCTGTGACCTAATTATGCAATGGACCAGAACCATTTATACAACTTTAGTAGAGCTTCATCCAAGGAACATTCCTGCAAAATATTTTTCAAATTGGCCAAGCCGTTTAGGAGGAGATGTTGTTTGAAGCAATTGTTGACGCCGGACGCACGCACGCAGGACGGACGACGGACAAAAGGCGATCAGAAAAGCTCACCTTGAGCACGTTGTGCTCATGTGAGCTAAAAAGTATTAAAGGTATCAAGATGAAATTTTATATGTGGACAGATCTCATTAAGGGGAAGTGCATAATTTTGGAGTTATTGCCTTTTGTAAATTTTTATACTTAATTTTTGTCAGGACCATAACTCAACAAGAAAGTCAGTAGAACTGACAGATGCTCCCCGAAGAACGTCATTGTTACAAATAAGGCCTTGGTCAATGGGTGGGAGGATATGTTAAGGACCGGAATGGGATCAGCACATGCTTATCATGTATAGAATCCAGGTAATGCGCATCTCCTCTTGGTAATAAAGCTTCACATAAAAAGTTTTGTTGAAACTATATGCGTCACCTTCAGTGAGCATAAAAAAAGGTAAAAAAAAAGCTCTTAACTCTCTAAACAGTAAACCATATTATATATTCTTGTTCCTTTTGATGAGACAGAAGATAAAATGGTAAATACTTTGGTGTCCCCCAAGATCACACAGGGGTCAGGCCCCATCCCCAAAATTTTACTTAGGACCTTTCAGCTCAAAGCTGTTGAAATCCCCATTCCTAAATCATATCTATTCTCCTCATCAGATGAGATGTTTTACCAACTCTAATTTGGAGACTTAGTAACAGTTTACTATTTAATATGATAATACGTATTACTCATCAGATCTTTCATTGATTTTTTTTAAGTTTTTATACTACTGAAAATTAAGTCATACATTTCAATGTGTGCTCATATCAAAGAGGTTAACCAACACTCTTGACATATGACTGGATATTTGAAATAGTGTATAATGGCCTAAACAACAATTAGCTGACATGATTATGATTGACATTACTAGCATATTGAATTTTGTGGGGTTTTGTTTAAATGATATCTCCTGTTAAATTAGGCAAATGACATGAATATCAGTCAACAACATGGTAGTAGGGGCCATAACTCTCTTAAAAATTGAGAACCAGGTCACGCAACGATATGCGTATCTACTCTTGGTATAAAGCTTCCCATAAAGTTTTTGAATTCAAGCCATTAGTTCCGAGAAATAGCCCGAAAGAACTCAAAAAGTAAAGGGGCCATAACTCTGTGAAAAATTGAGGAACCAGGTCACGCCGACGATATGCGTATCTACTCTTGGTGATAAAGCTTCCCATAAAGTTTTGTTGAATTCAAGCCATTAGTTCCTGAGAAATAGCCCGGACAAGAATCATGCAATATGTACTATAGGCCAAAAAGTCAAGGGGCCTTAACTCCTTGAAAAATTTAGGAACCGGGTCATGCTGACGATATGCGCATCTCCTCTTGGTAATAAAGCTTCCCATAAAGTTTCGTTGAATTCAAGCCATTATTTCCTGAGAAATAGCCCGGACAAGAATCATGCAATATGTACTATAGGCCGAAAAGTCAATGGGCCATAACTCTTTGAAAAATTTAGGAACCGGGTCATGCTGAGGATATGTGCATCTCCTCTTGGTAATAAAGCTTCCCATAAAGTTTCGTTGAATTCAAGCCGTTAGTTCCTGAGAAATAGTCCGGACAAGGAAAGTGAGACGGACGGACGGATGGCTGGACGAAGCGGCAACTATATGCGTCACCTTCGGTGAGCATAAAAAGAATAAAAGATATCAAGATGAAACTTCATATGTGGATAGATCTCATTGAAGGGAAGTGCACTGCCCAAGAACTGTAACCCTCATTGGTGTCATTTTTAAATCCCTGTGACAAGGTGGCATGTGGAGGGTATTATCACCATGACAAAGACAGTTCTAGTTTAAGAGACAATGTAACACTGAACATTAGCATGAACGATGATGGTGTCAGACTAGGAATGACAAATATTTGATTATACCAATAGTTCTTATATTTCAGGGATCTCTTAACCCTTTCCCTCATATAGACTCATTTTGATGCACTCAATAGGTACCACATAAAGCCTGATCTGCAGAAAACCACAGTTAAACCTTACCAAATTTAATTACAAAATCCTCATTTCCAGACCACTGAGGAGCAGCGAACAGCATAAAACCTGATCAGCCTGCAAGCAGGCTGATCTGGTTTTATGCTGTTCGCAAAGGTCTTTTCATGGTGTCCTCTATGAGGGAAAGGGTTACAGGTACAGCAGGGGTTGGGGAACCATCCCAAGCTGAGCTTACAATAATAATGCTTTTGATATTAATATATAGACATAAAAACACTCACATGCACAATGAAATATTCCAACCAAACATGCTGATGATATACACAAAATGACTTGGTATCTATAAATCATATGAAGTTTCATCTAAATTAAGCCTGATGTTTAGGAGATAAAGTCAGACAAGATTGACCAAAAATACAAAGGGCCATAACTCTGTAATAATCAATCAAACCTAAACATTATAAGTTGGTGCAAGATAGACCTGAGGCAAGGTTTCCACCAGTGAAGTGTTGGTGACAGCCACAAACATTTATCATTGAAAAAGGCTTTAGAGCAAAATAAACCTTAGTCAGAATAACCGATCTTACTTTGTTCATCAAACCATGAAATATAGGTTCAGCCATAACTTTGCCTAAGTATTAAAAAGTTAAGGTACATAATTGTGTACCTAGTTTTATGAAGATGATAATTAATCTTCATAGAAACAAGCTTATACATAAAGGAAAATGTGTACTAGTTTTATGAAGATGTGAATTCATCCTCATAGAAAAACAACTTAATTGCAAAGTAAACCTGAGGCAGAACAATCAATTTTACCTTGTTCATTCAACCGTGAAAAATAGGTCACAACCATAAATATTAAATAAATAGATCATATCATGATGTATACGTATACCTAGTTTCATAAAGAAGTGAAGTCTTCTTAGATAAAAAGCTTAATATGCAAAGGTAAACCTGAGGTATGATGGAGGGACAGATGAACGGACTCACGCAGACCAAAAATCTATATGCCCTGCAACAGAGCAGGGCATAAAAGTCTTAAAAAGGTGTATGAAGTTTGTCAACTTACATCTGTAAATTTGTCTGCAACCATGTATCGCACCCTCCAGGACTTGTCCTCCGCAGCCTGTCTCAATGTGGGCATGACAAGTGACTCTATGTCGTCAGGGGTCAGGAGAGAAGCGATTGTGACACACGCCTCCACCGCCAGCAGCCTCACTGAGTCCTGGAACACCAATCTCACACTGTGACCCTGTCAAAGGTTACTTACACCGCCTCAGGGCTGAACAGAAATAGATACTTCCGTAGATGAAGACAATATATTTAAGGGCAACAGTTTCATCTACAATCTTAACATATTTTGTTATGATTTGTTATTCAGTATTCAGAATCTGTCAATCACAAATTGGGAAAAAAAAAAAAAATATTTCATTGGTTGAAACTAAAATTTCAATAACGTATGACTAACAGGAAATGAAAGATGTTTTAATGCTTTAAACTAAAATAAACCATCTTCCTAACATTGGCCTTTGATTAAAAGAGACTGCCCCCTTAGTCCACAAGAAACTGGAGCTATCACTAAAGGGGATGAATACCCCCTCCTCCTTGATTCTTGTCACAAAATTGCTTTCCAAAAAGTGGCAGAATTTGATACAGTTAATGAAAACTATGACAATAACAGGTAGATCTACAAAACAGAATCTGTCAATATGGTGACAGTATAAATGTCTATCAATTGTTGTTGCTCGAAAATTCATGTTTTTTTTTTTCTTGAGAAATGCAATTTTTTGCCAATATATTGAAAAAGCGTGAAACTAATTGTTAACTGTATAATTTTCCTCTAGAAAAACAACATATTTATTGAATCAAATCTGTCTCCCTAACTTTAAATTTTAAACATCTGAAGAGAAATCAACAACCACTGTTAACTGATGTAGCTTCATTATAATGCACTCCATTCATGGTCAAACATGGGACCCCGAATCTGAATTTTGAAATATTTTTTTCTAAGTTCAGATATTATTTTTACATATTTATAAAGTGGTTCATATCTATTCGTACTTCATCAATGAAACCACTCAGAAATGTTGGTTCTGTTCATTATAAAGAACTACATCTCATTTATTGACCATGACATTGTATATTAATCATTTCAAAAGTATCTTCAATTTACAAAAAAAAAAAAAAAAAAAAAAAATGAAACAAAGTAAGAATAAAACAAACAAAAAATTATCACTGAAGATGACGAATACCCCTATACCATTTTGTCACAGTTACTGGTAACCTGCTGTTACTGTTACTATGTCAGACAGTCTTTAGATATATAAACAAGAGGGCCAAGATGGCCCTGTGTCGCTCCGTAAATGCAGTGTTAGCATAATGCAAAAATCTGGCATTAAAAGTGTTTCTAAACATTGACTAGTGACTACATTATGATCCTGCTGAATTAGACCAATGGAATTCATGCAGTCAACATTCATATTAATTTAATGAAGACTGGACAAATGTAGGCCTGAGTGTCATAGGTTTTCTAGATTTGACTGTAACCTGTTTCTGATTCTCATGTGCTCATTCAAATCATCCATATATCATTGCAACATCCTGACCAAATCATTGAATTTGGACAGAAACTGTGCCTCTAGGAGTTCACAAGGTTTCCTTAGATTTGACGGTGAACTATTTTTGATCCATGACCAATTTCAAACTCATGCAAGATATCATGTAGACAAACAACCTGACCTAAAATTATGAAGATTGGCAAAACTATTGGCCTGTAGATGTACAAGTTTTTAAAGATTGAAACTGGTTTCCTAGTTTGACTCAATGACCAATTTCGAACTCATCCGAATCATGTGACAATACACTGACCAAGTTTATGAAGGCAAAACTGTCCTCTGATGTCACAAGCTTTTCTAAATTTAAAGTGAACTAGTTTTTGACCCACATGACCATTCGAACTTCTGAGTATATGTAGACAAACATCCGACCAATTTCTGAAGATTGGCAAAATGTGGCGTAAGGTGTCACAAGGTATTTTAAGATTGACTGGTACTAGTTTTGACCAATCATACCCAATATCAAATCATCCGAGATTATTGAGACAAATATCTGACCAAATTAATGAATGGCTAAAACTGTGCCTCTAGAGTGTTCACAAGTTTTCATGGATTGACCTAGTGACTAGTTTTTGACCCCATGACCAATTCAACTCATCGGACATCATGTGCAACATCCTGATTAAGTTTCATGAAGAATTGCCAATTTGTGGCCTCTAGAGTGTTCACACGGTTTTTTCTAAGATTTGACCTAGTGACCTAGTTTTTGACCCCACATGACCCAATTTCGAACTCATCCGAGATATCATGTAGACAAACATCCTGACCAAGTTTCATGAAGATTGGGCCAAAACTGTGGCCTCTAGAGTGTTCACAAGCAATTGTTGACGACGGACGACGGACGACGCACGACGGACAAAAGGCGATCACAAAAGCTCACCCGAGCACAAGTGCTCAGGTGAGCTAAAAAGGGCCATAACTCATTCAAAATTAAGCAAATCATGATGAGCCAACAATATGTGAAACTAGGCTTGGTACTTATCAGTTTCATGAATGTAAGACAAAATTATGCAATAACAAATAGTTATCCCTTTATATTCAGAGGCGAGATGAGCTACACATTTGATGTAACTGCCAACTTCCAAGGCACTAAACACCTGATACTTCCTGTGTCAACAGAATTATGAAGGAAATCTAGCACCTATGATTGACCAAGTTCTTAACATTTATAACAATGATCAAATAAAAATGGAACAGGGATACTGCATTGCAAACAAGGGTGTTAAATATAAAATATAAAGATATTGGTTAAATTAAAGAGCAAACTAGGTTCTGGTCAAATGAAGTGGGAAAAAAAATTCTAATGAAAGGTGTTATGAAGGCTATGAGTCTACGACTGAGAACATGTTATATAAAATAATTAAAAGAAAATTATTACAGCTGAAACACATTAGAATTCTTTATTACAAAATACAAACTTTTTAAATTATAACAGGGAAGGGATCCAGAAATTTTATATTTGGTAATAGTTATTACAAAATATACTGCAACAATTTCAAATAACATGGTAATTTTTGTTATGGTGATTTGGAGGCAAATTCTTACAACTTAATTCTAATGCCTGAAAATGGTTCCTAGGATGGACAAGTACTTGGCATCTGGGATGGCCATAACAGTTTATAATCTGTGCTCTCAGATTATGATTTTGCCACATAGATTAACGTCTTATGAAAATAGAAAACCTTCAGAGTCCTATATTGTAAAGCCTCCTTAAAGCATCTCGTTCACGGATGATCACTAACTTAAGATATTAGAATATACTCATCTACAGACACATGGTCGCCAAATACAATCATCTGCGATCGTAAAATAATGGGTTGTTTCCCCATCACAGGCAAATACCATCAAAGACAGTATTATACTAAGACATTATATTTTAAAATCATAAAACCTGTATTTAGATTTTCTAGCTTTAGATGCTGTCACTTTGCTGATGACATATTCACTCTTTACACATGTGCCAACTTCATGTACTAAACTTGCAAAATCACTACCCTGCACTTGTGAAGACGCCATGCTGCTGAACATGAAAGGTGGTACCAGAAGAACCTGCTTTGGGGAAACTGTACTCTAAACTTAACTGATTTCTTCAAGGTTGCGTTTACAAAAAAAAAGTTTTTCCTGCGTACTGTAATCTTGTCAGGAAACAAAGGCTTTACCATCCTAATCGAGGGACAGTAGAATTGTTTCTTTTTAATTTCTACTTATCATCAGAAAACAGGTGTTTTACAAAGAAAATAACAAGAGCTGTCAGAGGACCGCACGCTCGACTATTCAAAATGCTTGTTGGTAAATCAAATAAAATCTATTTCAATTATTGCCCTTCACATACCCTGTACATAATTATAGTCAAAAATGATATACCTTGATAGTCTAATACCCCTAAATAGGTTTATAAAGTCTAAAATCAATCCCATGTGTTGTTACCGAGACATAAGCATAATAACACTGTGCATGCAAAACTTTAACCAAGTTAGACAAGAAATGTTTGTAAAACATATATGCCCCCTCATATGCCATAATATTTATATGGCTATATTATATGTATGATGTTTGGCTTTATAATGTGGATATGTTACAAAGTTCAGAACTTATCTTGGTGAAGGTTTACTACTGATAATTATTAACACTGCTAACTCATTTGAGTTTTACCTTGTATATTGCATCCAGTAAAGGTGAAAATGCTGAAAAAAAATCTGGTGAAAAAGATCTGACCAGAACCCATTTTGATCAGAATCTATCTCGGCATTCAATGTCACAGTGACCTTGACCTTTGACCTAGTTACCCCTAAATCAAAAGGGGTCATTTACTGGTCATGCATAATCTTCATACTAAGTTTGAAGTTCCTAGGCCCAGGCGTTCTTAAGTTATTGATCGGAAATGGTTTGGTCACCATTTTAACATAAAATCCCAGTAAATCAATTATCAAGGTCACTGTGACCTTGACCTTTGATCTAGGGACCCCAAAAATCAATAGGGTTCATCTTCTGATCATGACCAATCTCCATACTAAGTTTGAAGTTCCTAGGCCCAGGCGATCTCAAGTTATTGATCGGAAACAGCTTTGTCACAATTTTCAAAATCAAGCCCAGTAAATGAAGGTCACTTTGACCTTGACCTTTGACCAAGTGACTCCAAAAACAATAGGGGTCATCTACTAATCATAAGCAACAACCACATGAAGTTTGAGACTTAAAGGTCAAATAGAACTTCAAGTTATCACTCTGACAAGGTCTGGTATTATACATACACAACATGTGACCTTGTGACCTTGACCTTTGAGGTAATGACACCAAAATCAAAAGGGGTCATCTACTAATCATGAGCAACAACCACATGAAGTTTGAGACTTAAAGGTCAAATAGAACTTAAGTTATCACTCGGACAAGGTCTGGTATTATACATAAACAACATGTGACCTTGACCTTTGAGGTAATGACACCAAAATCAATAGGGGTCATCTACTAATCATGAGCAACAACCACGTGAAGTTTGAGACTTAAAGGTCAAATAGAAGGTAAGTTATCACTCGGACAAGGTCTGGTCTACCGACAGGCCGACGGACTGACCGACATGAGCAAAGCAATATACCCCCTCTTCTTCGAAGGGGGGCATAAAAAGGGCCATAATTTGCAGAAAATTCAGTCCAAGAGTTATCCTCCTTGGTTTTCTGATGCCCCTGAACACACTCCTAAACTTTTTAGTCAATACCATAAACAATTTCTGAGATATAAGCTGATAGTAGCTTGCATGCAAAATTTTAACCAAAAACTCAAAAAGTGGCCCTATTCTGCATTATATTCAGTCCAAAACTATCTGCCTCTATAGTATGATACCACTGAACCATATTGAAGAAGTTTCAAACCAAACCTGGTAACTGAAATATAAGCATGAAATTCCTTGCATGCAAAACTTTAACCAAAAAGTCAACTGGTGTTGCACAACACATGAGTCCCCTATCGGTGAGGTGCATAATTTTTCTGTTACCATAGCAACAAGAATTTTGATCCAAGAAAAGAAAAACAATGTAAAGTGCAGAATCTCCATACTGCAATCTATTCATATACCAATTTTCATAATATTATCTTAAGTTATTGTGGGATCCAGATTTCCGGACATCTGGACAGACGGAGGGCAAACCCATAGTGCCCTCTGGTGTAAACACCGGTTGGGGACTAAAAAGTGGCCCTAATCTGCATTATATTCTGTCAAATATAATCTGCCACTATAGTATGATACCATTGAACATATTAAAGAAGTTTCAAATCAAACTCATGCCTGGTTACTAAAATATTAACATGTAATTCCTTGCATGCAAAACTTTCACCAAAATTTCTAATTTTTTTTTCTAAGTTAAAAAGGGGCCATAAATTTGTAATATATTCCATCAAGTGTTATCTTCCTTGATAGTATGAAACCCCTAAACATATTTAAGATGTTTCAAATCAATACAATGCCTGGACACGGAGATGTAACAAGCATGAAAGTACCTTGCATGCAAAACTTTAACCAAAAGCTGCAACGCCAACGCAAGGTAGACTACAATAGCTCTCCTGTTCTTCAAACAGTCGAGCTAAAAACTGATCATTAGAGAAAATAATAAGATGGTTACACATCACACATCAAAATAAAAATGTTCATTACATTTACTACAAAGTCAGTTAACATAAAAAATTATTAAAGATTATAATTATAAATGGTAATGAGATTTTTTCTTCTGTATGGAGAAAAATGCCCATTAAATTGAGATAAAAACAGGTCTGTGAAACAGCAAGAAAAACATCTGAATGAAATACACAGCATTCCAGTGATATACAGGGAGTGATCAAGTCCATGTCTTAAGAAGGCAAAAAGTGAAAAACATCGGAATAATGGGTCAAATCATATGTAGTTTTATGAAAGTTATGTTGTTTTTTCATGATGAATACTGCCATTAATGAATCAATACAACATTATTCTTTAAGCAAGTATAAAATACATGTACATTGGTGTTTACATGTTGACCATGAAATATTGGATTCCTTCATTAAATTTCATCAAGTAGACAAGCAGCATGGGGTGGCAAAGTCCATGCTGCAACAGTTGTCCATGAGCATTTGGATATATGATAATATGGACAAACACAGAAAGAATTCAGCAAAACCTGACAAGAAACTACAGATCATATTGAACCACCTCTATGAAGTTGAACAATATTCAAATAACTAGAAATGTGTCCATAGGGCATTGATGCCCCACAATTTTGTTTATATTGGACTGATATTTTTGTCAATGAATTTGATGAGAAACTGGAAATATAAAATAAGGTTATTTTAAGATCAAATACCTCAACCAAATGATAAGATCTTGACTTTCAAGCTAGCAACCTGGTTCTTGTTCATGACACATTGTTTTGTCCAATGGCTTCCTTGTGCCAAGTTATTTCAAAACAAATTGCGCACAACTAAGTCTCAGCTTGGACATGATTTTTATTGTGTGCTGACATTCTTAAGACATGGACTAAAAGCAATGATGAAACTAAGTACAAAAAGGTAAGAACAAAACCACCCAGAATTAGCTGACAAGTAGAAGCCTCAAAGTCACCAAATTTACCACATTCTTTGTAACAAATCTAACCCAGCATCTCTGGACTCAGTAGCCAAAGCTGTCCACAATGATTATAAGGAATTGAAACTATTTCTGACGTTCTTTGTTTAATATAATCTTGAAGGAATAAAATATTAACTTTAAATAAAACCAGATGGGGAAAAAAAGTAAGAATAAAGCATGTTTTAAGTGTGTTTTTTTTCTTCTTTTTTTTTTATATTGAATGAAGTATGATTTAAGTTTTTCTTTGCAACTGATTATGGTTTTGGTAGTTTGGTTTATAACTTCAGACTTCATGTTCTCTGACATAGATACTTAAGTAGGATTTTCATGTTCTCTGACATTGATACTTAAGTAGGATTTTCATGTTCTCTGACATTGATACTTAAGTAGGATTTTCATGTTCTCTGACATAGATACTTAAGTAGGATTTTCATGTTCTCTGACATAGATACTTAAGTAGGATTTTCATGTTCTTCGAACTTAAGTAGTTTTCATGTTCTCTGACATAGATACTAAGTAGGATTTTCATTTCTGACATTGATACTTAAGTAGTTTTCAATTCTCAGATTAGTAGGATTTTCTGTTTCTGACATGATACTTATAGGTTTTCATGTTCTCTGAAGTAGATATTAAGTTACGGATTTTATGTTTCTGAATTGATACTTAAGAGGATTTCAAGTACTGGATCATGTCTTAGTAGGATTTCATGTTCTAGAATACTTTAAGTAATTTTCATGTTCTTATAAGTACGTAAGAATGGTTTCATGTTCTGACATTGATATAATAGTTCTCTGTTCTAAGATTTAGATTCTTAGAATGATTTTCATGGTTTTCATGTACTTATAGATTTTCATGATCCTTGACATGATTACTAGATCTTCATGTTCTTGACATGATACTTAAGTAGAATTTAATAGTTTTCATTATCTTACGTGGGATTGTATTTTCATGATTTGATCTCTAATAGATTTAGTAGTTTCATGTCTAAAATTAAGTAGGATTTTGACTTGATACTTAATAAGGATTTTCATGTTTCTGACAAGATACTTAAGTAGGATTTATTTTCATGTTACTTACATAGTATTATGTATTTTCATTTTTACTTAGACATTGTACTTTTCAGGACTTTAGTATTTTCATGTTAGTGAATTGATACTTTTGGATTTTAATGTTTTCAGTCTGACAGGATTTTCTGTATGATTTTAGATTCTTGAGATTTGTACTTATTCAGGATTTCATTGTCTTAATAGGATTTCAAGTTCGTAGTATTTAATGTTTTTCATGATTCTTAATTAGGATTTCAATAGTTTCTTACATGTACAATTAAGTAGGATTTTCATGTTCTCTGACATAGATACTTAAGTAGGATTTTCATGTTCTCTGAAATAGATACTTAAGTAGGATTTTCAAGTTCTCTGACATTGATACTTAAGTAGGATTTTCATGTTCTCTGACATTGATATATTAGATATGTTTTATTGATACTTAGTGATTTCTCATGTTCTCAGACTTAAGTAGGATTTTATTTTCTACATAGATACTTAAGTAGGATTTTATTTTGACATTGAACTAACTAGGATTTCATGTTCTCTGACATTGATACTTAAGTAGGATCAATGTTCATTCTTGACATAGATACTTAAGTAGGATTTTCATGTTCTCTGACATAGATACTTAAGTAGGATTTTCATGTTCTCTGACATTGATACTTAAGTAGGATTTTCATGTTCTCTGACATGATACTTAAGTAGGATTTTCATGTTCTCTAGACATAGTGACTTAAGTAGGATTTTTCATGTTTCTGACATGATACTTAAGTAGGATTTCATGTTCTTGACATTGATACTTAGTAATAGGGTAGATTTTCATGTTCTCTGACATGATACTTAAGTAGGATTTCATGTTTCATAGATACTATAGATTTCATGTTCTCTGACATTGATACTCAAGTAGGATTTTCATGTTCTGACAGATATAATGATTCATGTTCTACTAAGTAGATTTCATGTTCTGACATGACTTAAGTAGGATTTTCATGTTCTCTGACATAGATACTTAAGTAGGATTTTCATGTTCTCTGACATAGATACTTAAGTAGGATTTCATGTTCAAACTCCAAATGTGTCCCTAACATTCAGTGTAGTTTTGAATACAAGACTGGACACTTGACCTGGGATCATACATAAGTATTGCTCAAAAAAGAACTTGTGCCAGTACATGAATTGTGACTTCTATGCTTATACCATTAATCATAAGCCATACATAAAAATGATGATTCTGTTATGGCATTTGTTGTCACAGATCAATTCGAAGCAAAAATTACAAAACCATAATTTTGAGTTTTAATCTTGGACATTATGTAACTTTATAATTATGAAATGAATGTGTTTGAATACTCTATTAAGATGTTTCTATGGGTTACAACTGATTTTATTTTTATCTTTTCCTTTATTTATTTATTTCAACTACCAAGACTCCTAAGAGCCAGAATAGCTAATTTGGTGCATTTTCTTAAAAATTCAGCGAACCAAAATGAAACTCAAACTTGATCTGTAACTCATGGTGGTAGACTCACATACATTCTCTGCAAGTGTTTAGAAAAAGTCCGGAAAACTGTTATATTAAAGAAATTTTCTAAGCTCAAAGCCTGTAATTTTGTCAAAAATCAGTGGGCTGGAATGAAACTTGGAATTTGATCTGTAACTCATGGTGGTAGACTCACATACCAAATATTAGATAAATATCTGCAAGCGTTTAGAAAGAAAAGTCCGGAAAACATGAGTGTGACTGACAGAAACCAATAGTCCCTTTCAGCAATGCCATAACTTTTAAAGGAAATCTGTTTTTTTTTTTTTAATATGATAAAGATATATAAAATTTCAGTTTTGGGGTAGTTTTTGCATACATTTGGTCCTGGTACAAATGAAATTTTATGCTTGTTTTGTATTTTCAATGCATGTTTGACAGTATTTTCACCTGCAACTTATAGAAGACATTATAAGTTACAAATAGTGAAAAAACATTTTGAAAATACGTTTTTAATATTCTCTTACAGTATTTAGAAATGAAATCTTTCTTATTTTTAATGCTTTATTTTTTCAACAAATTTAAGCAAACTGTTCTACTACAAGCTTTATCTCTTAAACAAGCATGGTGACCCCCTATTTTCAATTCATTTATCTTTAAAGTCTAATGTACTTATATGCCAACTTTTAGAAAAATCTGTCTGGTAGAAAAAAGAAAAAAAAAACACTAAAACCTTTAATAAAATAAAAAGTTCATACAGATCTAAAACAGACCCCTTTAATATAAAATTCAAATTAAACATTATCCGTTTAATTTCTTTTCTGTTTTTTACTACGCTACAACACAGGCTTTAATAATCTGGATTGTACTAAATTGAACCCTTAAGCCCAAATAACTTTTTGTCTATGTAAACTTAGCGTAATTGAAATTCAGGAAACATAAAACTCTATCAGAATTTATATCTTTTGTAACAGTATTTATTCCTCCTTTCAATATTCTAAATTTAGCAATAAAGAACTAGGACAGCTTTGGCTAATCAATTTGAACTGACTTAAACCCAAATAACAAAAATATGTATGTTCAACATACAATGATTTGGTTAATGAGTTAGTTCCCGTGTAACCTCTACATAGTGACAGTACAGGCCCTATCATATGTGGTCAACATGATGACAGACAGACAGGGCCCTGCATCTCTCACTGCCCCACCCCAACTACTCACCAACAATGGATCTAAACAAAATGGTCTGAGATGGTGTTTTTGTGCGTGATATTTATTTCATCCCATGGCCCTCTGGTGCTTTCAAACTCTCCAGTAGCTACATTTTGAGGTGGTCCAAAGAGGGCTCAAAAGTGAGTGACAAACTACAAGCATGTAATAAAGTTGGCCATACATTGCCTACCTGCTCATCCTGGGCCAGGTTAATGAACAGGGTGATAAGATCTGACTTCAGGAAGTCCATCTCAACCACCTTGGCAAATTCTCCCAACTTTCCTGCTGCTGCGCGCCGCACCATTGGGGTGTCATCTCCACACAGGTTGCGGAAATTTCTGAAACAGGAAAAGGACAGCTTAGTTACTCAGCCATTTTACAACCATCCATTGCATCATCTATTCTTACTATACAAGAAGCCTTCCTATCATATTGTTTTACTGTTTTCTTCTAATTTACTATAAACAACAAGAGGCCCATGATGGCCCTAAATCGCTCACCTGAGATAAATAGGTTGACCCAAGGAACATCTGTACCAATTTATTTTAAAATCTGGCCAGTAGTTTTAAAGAAGATGATTTTTAAAGTTTTCATATTTTTTTTCTTTTTGTTGCCATGGCAACCAGAGTTCTATATGGATCAAGTTTATTTTAGCAACTTTTGTGAAGGTTAACCCAAGAACCATTCCTGCCACGTTTAATCAAATTCTGTCCAGTGTTTTCAGAGGAAATGTTGATTAAAGTTTTCCTTATATACATATAAGGCAAATAAGCCCCGCCCCTGGCGGCCATGTTTTTTTACGGATCGGAATAATTTTAGCAACTTTGGTAGAGGTTGACCCAAGGAACATCTGTACCAATTTTTTTAAAATCTGGCCAGTAGTTTTGTTTTCATTTTTTTTTTCGTTTTGTTGCCATGGCAACCAGAATTCTACATGGATCAAGTTTATTTTAGCAACTTTTGTGAAGGTTGACCCAAGGATCATCCCTGCCAAGTTTAATCAAATTCTGTCCAGTGGTTTCAGAGGAGATGTTGTTTAAAGGTTTCTCTATATACATATAAGGCAAATAAGCCCCGCCCCTGGTGGCCATGTTTTTTACGGATCAGAATAATTTTAGCAACTTTGGTAGAGGTTGACCCAAGGAACATCTGTACCAATTTATTTTAAAATCTGGCCAGTAGTTTTGAAGAAGATGATTTTTAAAGTTTCCATTTTTTTTTCTTTTTGTTGCCATGGCAACCAGAGTTCTACATAGATCAAGTTTATTTTAGCAACTTTTATGAAGGTTGACCCAAGGATCATCCCTGCCAAGTTTAATCAAATTCTGTCCAGTGGTTTCAGAGGAGATGTTGTTTAAAGGTTTCTCAATATACATATAAGGCAAAAAAGCCCCGCCCCTGGCAGCCATGTTTTTTTAACGGATCGGAATAATTTTAGCAACTTTGGTAGAGGTTGACCCAAGGAACATCTGTACCAATTTATTTTAAAATCTGGCCAGTAGTTTTGAAGAAGATGATTTTTAAAGTTTTCTCTTTTTTTTTTTTTTTGTTGCCATGGCAACCAGAGTTCTATATGGATCAAGTTTATTTTAGCAACTTTTGTGAAGGTTGACCCAAGGATCATCCCTGCCAAGTTTAATCAAATTCTGTCCAGTGGTTTCAGAGGAGATGTTGTTTAAAGGTTTCTCTATATACATATAAGGCAAATAAGCCCCGCCCCTGGTGGCCATGTTTTTTACGGATCGGAATAATTTTAGCAACTTTGGTAGAGGTTGACCCAAGGAACATCTGTACCAATTTATTTTAAAATCTGGCCAGTAGTTTTCAAGAAGATGATTTTTAAAGTTTTCATTTTTTTTCTCTTTTTGTTGCCATGGCAACCAGAGTTCTTCATGGATCAACTTTATATTAGCAACTTTTGTAGAGCCTCACCCAAGGAACATTCCTGCCAAGTTTCATTAAATTCTGTCCAGTGGTTTCAGAGGAGATGTCGTTTAAATCAAATTGTTGACGACGGACGAAGGGCGATCACAAAAGCTCACCTTGAGCACTTTGTGCTCAGGTGAGCTAAAAATGAGCAAACACATTCACTTGCTATCAGTGTGTGCAACAAAACAATTCCATAAATTTCAAATAATTAAGAACTTCCAAGTCTCAGAACGTCTTAAGTCGTCACTTACTGTCTCAACTCTGCCTTTACTGAGCTAGAGACCCGGGCATAGGAACAAGCAAACAGTCCACAAGCTGAAGTTCTTGAAGTGAACCAGTCACCTGAAACAGTAAAACAAAGGATGTAAAGACACAAAATATTGAAGTATCATCAAACTATAATCAAGGTAAAGAGGTAAGGCAAGCTCTGGTTTGCATTCACACAGAAACAGAGCATTGTATGTTGATATCGAGAGATGATTATTGTTTGGCAGTACAGGACTTTTTCTCATTCAGCAATATATATAAGTCATTCTTAGGTGCTGCAAGATCAACATGATGGATACCTGATACTGAACACCTATCTATAACACCCTGACAAATGTAATAATAGAATCAAAATGTTAAGTTAGATGCTCTAAACCAAACAGCCAATGAAACCAGGTAACAAGTTTTGATCACCAAGTATCTTATCTTATTTGTCAAATATATCTGTGATTTGCTCTGTGCTGTTCCTCATAAGAATCATAATGCATTTGATGTATCTAAATGAATTTTTTTGTTGTTTTTTCCAAAATAACTACCTATTTTTCCAATAGCTCTTTAACAGAAATAATTCATGAAATTCATTGTTTTATTTATAATTTTAATGTTGATTTAACTTTTCAATACATATATCACCTATAATTGTGTAACTGATTTGTTAATTTCAAACATTTTCATTTTCTTATAATTTCCTATTTCTTTTAATGTACAATAATAATTTTCCCAATAAGAAATCCATAGATTTAAAAAAAAAAAAAAAAATCACTGAAAGTTGAAGTATTACTGAAGGAAAGCCTACCTCCTGCGAGTCTCTTCACCAGAGGTACAAAATGGTTTTCAAGGTCACTGGAGGAGTGCTCTTCGGCAATATTTCTCAAGGAGTCGACTGCCTTATCACGCACAACTGTTTCTTCAACTGTGGCCAAACTCTCAAGGGGTGGCTGATATAGATAATAACAACAATTACACAAGTCTTATCAAAAACATGCATTGCTAAAAAGCCTCTCATGATCAGGACTAACATTAATCTCCTGCACAACAATCCAGGTTACTATTGTCAAGATTTGTTCCACAAATCTATAAGGTCTTATTCATTTACTCAGCCCCTCACTGCGTGGGTTCGAATCCCGACAGGGTCATTCGGATTTTCATGTGAGGAAGCCTTCCAGCTGGCTTGCGGTAGGTCGGTGGTTCTTCCCAGATGCCTCCGTGTATTCGGGGTCTTCCTCCGCCTGTAATTATCTGGACGTCACTATATGACTGAAATACTGTCGAAGCGACGGTAAACTCAAATAGTCAAGTCTATAATCATGGCTTACTGCCCACTAATAAAGTCTTATTTATCTATATCAAACATGGCTTACTACTGAAGCTGGCAGCATCATACTTATAGGGATGTAAAACAGATGTGTTTATCTCTTTTCTATGCTGGACAGACAATTTATAAGTCACGAGTGAAATTAATTGTCCTTGAACACTATAACAAGTTCATGACAGTGAAAACTTAATTTTCAAATAAAAGTACCCTTATTAATATATCATTTGACCTTTAGTATATTATCATGTGCAACTTTTTGTATTTGCATAAATCAATCTGAAAGACATACGAGAGGCAAATTATATATTCTGACACTTTGGGACTAACAATTAACATAACATACTGAAACTGAACCGAACTTTATTTAATGACCAAGGGTTTGATACAACCATATTTCTAATTAAAGGAGTTAACAACAGCAATGATTTTCAGATAAGTAACATTTGAAAAGATTTTGCCATTAAAATAAATGTGTGCTCTTTTTGTTTGTTTTCACTAGGCCTTAAACCAATGGATATAACATAAGTACTCACAAGTAAACAGTGGACAAATTCTGGTCCTCCAACTAACTGTGTGAACTGACCGAGTTGTTCTGCCAGTGCCAGTAATACTTCATCTTCATCATAGATTGTGTCTGAAAATAAAATCAAGATAAACTTTCCAATTTTAAAATATACTCAACAAAAAAAGAAACTTCCCTTCTCAATGTGTTTTCTATGGGTCTCAAAATTGAAATGACCATAACTTCTGCGATACTTGTCTGTATGGCTTGAAATTCCGTAACAGTCCTTTATATACCCAAACCTTTGATTTGATGCCAAAATCTCAAAATCTGAAATCTTAGTTTTGAGATTTAAAAAAAATACACTTTTTATTAAAAACAATAAAAAATAACATTTTTCAAAGCCTTTACATTCACTGAAAGAAATTTCAAGACTGTACTGTAAAAAATAGAGCTGCAATTCCAATTTAAAAGTTGGGTGTGAAATTTTTACTTGAGATTTGTGATTTTTGATTTTGACCCCTACCTCTCTTGGCCATATATATCTCTAAAAGTTAACAAGATAGCCAGATAAAATTCATTGGTTTTCATACAGAAATGAATGAACTTGTTTTTCTACTTTGATTCATAAAAGTAACCCTTTTGGTTTTCGATAAATCTTTCCTGAAATATGGGGGAAGTTTCTTTTTTTGTTCAGTATATTATAATCTATGGTTTTCAGATAATTTCTTTTGAAAAATATGCATGAACATGATGTAACTTGTGTGCTTGCTGCAAAACAGGAATCATAAATAGATTGCAGATTGCATTCACATGTACTTAGAATGTAATTCTGTTACAAATTCAAATAAATGTATACATCATACACGGATCTTGATTTATCATTTACTCAAAACATTAAAATTTTAATTGAAGGTTTTTCCATGTAGTCAACAAACACATTTCATTTAAGCAAATATGCTTCTTTACTTATAGTTAACTGTTATATAGTTTACCAAAGCATTGTTTTCTCTGGTCCAATATTATTGGGGGTCATTAATGACACCCTATCTGAAAAACTTTGGGTCATTTGAAAATTTAGGGGGTCACACTAACTTTAAAGAGAATCAAACAAACAGTGAACAAAAGTATGAATGAAAATGGTGACTAGAAATGACAAATATTTGACTAACACAATAGTTCTCATGCTGGATTCTCATGGTTCAGGGATTCCTTCAACTGAACATTTTTCTCCATAAAAATCTTTACTATAGTACAGATCTTTGTTTTTTTCCTAAGTATCAAATATATGCTCTACTGCGTCAAAAATATATTTGAACTTGAATAATTTTGAATAAGTTAATTTACCAATAATGCCTGTGGCCATTTGAAAAATATAGTTTTTGTCTTTTAAAACGAAATTAAGTGAAGCATATGTCAATTTAGCTGTAAAATGTTCGCTTTAACCACTTATTGATGATTATTCAAGCTTGAACTTAAAAGTCATAATAGGGATTCAGCATAGTGTGCTCTCTATCAGGTCTGTGGTGGTGTACAAAAACAGCACATTTTATAATATTAATTTTCAAAGCGATGTCATACTTTCTTAAGAAAAAGATCATTTTGTCCCAAAAAGGACATTTCAGCAACAGTGAATTCTCTTTTGAAATAAAAAACGGCCATTTAAGGTTAAGTAAAGTAATGGTTCCGCTATGTCTTGGACCACTTAACCTCTACCAAGATAACCAAGGTACTCTAATGAAACATTAGGAAATGCAACTCATTTTCCCACCACTCATTTGAGCATGTGTTAGGATGGATCTTTTCACACTTTGACCAGGTCAGAAACAACACTTCTTTCTGAATTTAAATGGACTGTCAATGGTGACAGGCCTTTTTTGGGTGCCCTGATTGTAAATTCTTTTGTTTGTTTGTTTGTTGGGATTAACGTCCCACCAACAGTATTTCAGTCATTTGGAGTCGATGTCTACTTGAGACAGATATAGTGCTGCCACACTGCAGTATCACGCCATTGACATGTTGCATGATACCACACCCAGTCACTTTATCCTGACACCAGGCCAACCAGTCCTGCATATGTTGAGCGCCAAGCAAGGGGGCTATAACACTGCCATTTTTTATGACTTTGGTATGTCGCTGCTGGGGATCAAACCCATGACCTCCTGCTCATGAGGCGGACACTCTAACCACTCCGCCAACGGGGATGGTGTGTAAATTCTTTTATGTTGTTAAAAATTATCAAATTTGGCAATTCATTTAAGGGTTGTTTTTTTTGTTTTTTTTCAAAACTGGATTTTTTTTGTTTTTGTTTTCCCAATTTCTTAAGTGGAATTTTTTTTTTAGAAAAGCCTGGGTGATATGGTCCCTGTTAATTCTTTCTAAACTAATAATTTAAGTAACTATTTACCAAGATAAATTAAGGTCTTTAAACTGAAAACATTTAAATCAAGGATGGACCAGTGCTGGTAGGCAAAAAAGTATAACACTAACAGTTACATATTGACACATGCGATGACACAGACATGAAAGCCAAATCTTTATTTTGTTCACTTTTCACTTCTTTACAAAACTAACTCTTCAATGTTGTACCTACCTACTGATAATCCTCTTATCAGTGTTGGAAGAAATCAAGAGATAGAGGGTGCCGTGGTCCAGTAGTAACGTATCCAATTATGGATTCGAAGGTTGTGGGTTCGAGCCCCGTTGGAGGCAAGAATTATTTATGACCTTCTCAGGCGCAAAGTACTGGTCCAACCAAGGAACCGTCGAGAAGGATTAGTATAAGTTGTAAGAACTTGTTTCCAAATTGACGTAAAATAAATAAGTTTAAACTAAAGTAAACTAAGAGATAGATAAGAATGAAGGGACCTTGAAAAGATTCAATCATGTCAAGCTTCAAGTACCTGAGTAGAAAGAAGTAGAAAAAAATAAATACATTACCTGTTAGAAAAGGTATTAATTCACTCCTAGTTCTCTCAACTCCTAGTGCTAAAGCTATTGTAGAAAGTTTCTTTATACTGTTGAGACGCAGCTGGAAAATTAAAGATAAACATTAATGATTTTAATGAATGTCAAAATAAAATATATGCTTGTTTTTATTTGTGGAAGACGCAATATTTTATTTCATCTTATGAACTTTAATAACTGCATTCACACAAATCATGATTACAATAATTTTCAAAGAGAATACAATAATTTTCAAAGTTCATTAGATGAAATAAAAGTATTGCATCTTCCACACACACACACACACACAAAAACTTTTCTGTTTTTGTTAGAAAGAGTGAAGTTATATTTCTATTATTATTTTCACTATAAACTATTTAATATAATTCTTTTTTTATCACAGTAATCCACTAAAAACCATATAAAAGTACATTTGAGTCCTTTTTACTCTCCTTTTTATTATAATTTAAGACATCTGTTTAAATCCAAAATTCACTTATTGGAAATGTTCTCCTTCCTCAATATATAATCTTGGTTCTTAGTTTATTTAATACCAGTATTTCACTTTGTTTTCCAGTTTATTTTATGTTGATGATGGAAAACAACTAGGTATGTGTTCAGTATGCTAAACCATATACAACAGTTAGCTTACAGCCAGCTTTAAAGTTGTCTTAGAGCCATATGCCAAGCTGTTCACAGGCAACTTATAATGTAGAATTTTATGTGGACATTGTGGTTTATGACACTATGACAGCTTCAAAGCTGACTGTAAGCAAATGTGTAGATACAGTTTGGCATACTGTACACACACCTGACCTGGTTTCTGCTGAACACCTTTTTAGGAAATGGATTGACTAGTACATGTCAAAATAAAAATGTTGAGAAATGTACCATATGACCAATGGAGTGTAAATATACATTTCTCAGGATATGGGGCTATTGCACTTTACTGATATGCATGCTCGTGCGCTGCAGGCTACACTTACCTGTGCTTGACATTTCAATGTACCTGGAGTGCGTAAACATGAGTGGAAAACAATGTGCATGATGGTCTAACATGTTCTTGGGGTACTAACAAGATCGATCTATATTTGCATATAAAATTTTACTAAAATTTTCATTTAATTGGAATAAATTACGTGAGGCAACAATCAATTTTGTCATTCACAGTACACTTTTTAATCATCTAAAAAATCAGCTCAATCAAAACAGGGCAGCATTCATTCCAAATCCAATGTAGGCCAACGGTGATAACATAAAAGTTACTACAAGTTTTTGGGGTATTCTCAAAATAAACAAAGTGTTCTGTATCAGTTTAATTTGCATCAAAATTCCATTTCAGAGAATTATTGTTATCATGATTTGACATTTAAAGAGTGTTTATTTGATGTTCTAATGCTGTGTGTTCTGATTTTTTTAAATTTAACCTACCAAATAGCTATTCAAATACAAGATTTTAATAAATTGGACCGTCATATCAAATATAGCCTTGCATTTACACAAGAAGTCACATGTTGACTGAATTTAAATATTAGAGCAAGGCTGATATTTGTTTTGATCATTTGGGACATCAAAAACAGCTTGTCATATTGCGTTTTTACAGTTTACGCACAAACAGTGTAAAGCTAAAATACCCTAAAAACTTGTTATTACCCTGAAAACTGGTTAGTCAACGAGGACTCAACCATACCAGGAAAGTGGAACCTACATTAAAATCTACATGGGTTCACTGAACTGTCATAAATACTGACAATACAACAGCGTCGCGCAAGCAGAAAATAAAGAGAATGATAGAAAGAAGTCACGGAAAAGCAGGTAGCCCAGGATATAAAACCTGATGTCAGATTATTTATTACCACTGATTACCTATGAGCAATGTATGTATATATAATGATGTAAGTGATTATTGTCAGAATAAATTAAAAACATGTACCACAAGAGTTTGAAGTTCTGTCAATAAATAAGTATGATATAGTAAAAGATAAGCCCTTTCCATAATAAAACAAGAAAGTCAGTAGAACTGACAGATGCTCCCCGAAGAACGTCATTGTTATAAATAAGGCCTTGGTCAATGGGTGGGAGGATATGTTAAGGACCGGAATGGGATCAGCACATGCTTATCATGTATAGAATCCAGGTAATGCGCATCTCCTCTTGGTAATAAAGCTTCACATAAAAAGTTTTGTTGAAATCAAGCCGTTAGTTCCTGAGAAATAGTCCGGACAAGGAAAGTGTGACGGACGAACGAACAGACGGACAAAGCGGCGACTATATGCGTCACCTTCAGTGAGCATAAAAAAAGGTAAAAAAAAAGCTCTAACTCTCTAAACAGTAAACCATATTATATATTCTTGTTCCTTTTGATGAGACAGAAGATAAAATGGTAAATACTTTGGTGTCCCCCAAGATCACAAAGGGGTCAGGCCCCACCCCCAAAATTTTACTTAGGACCTTTCAGCTCAAAGCTGTTGAAATCCCCATTCCTAAATCATACCTATTCTCCTCATCAGATGAGATGTTTTACCAACTCTAATTTGGAGACTTAGTAACATTTTACTATTTAATATGATAATATGTGTTACTCATCAGATCTTTCATTGATTTTTTTTTTAGTTTTTATACTACTGAAAATTAAGTCATACATTTCAATGTGTGCTCATATCAAAGAGGTTAACCAACACTCTTGACATATGACTGGATATTTGAAATAGTGTATAATGGCCTAAACAACAATTAGCTAACATGATTATGATTGACATTACTAGCATATTGAATTTTGTGGGGTTTTGTTTAAATGATATCTCCTGTTAAATTAGGCAAATGACATGAATATCAGTCAACAACATGGTAGTAGGGGCCATAACTCTCTTAAAAATTGAGGAACCAGGTCACGTCAACGATATGCGTATTTACTCTTGGTAATAAAGCTTCCCATAAAGTTTCATTGAATTCAAGCCATTAGTTCCTGAGAAATAGCCCGGACAAGAATCATGCAACATGAACTATAGGCCAAAAAGTCAAGGGGCCATAACTCTGTGAAAAATTGAGGAACCAGGTCATGCTGACGATATGCGTATCTACTCTTGGTGATAAAGCTTCCCATAAAGTTTTGTTGAATTCAAGCCATTAGTTCCTGAGAAATAGCCCGGACAAGAATCATGCAATATGTACTATAGGCCAAAAAGTCAAGGGGCCTTAACTCTGTGAAAAATTGAGGAACCAGGTCACGCCGACGATATGCGTATCTACTCTTGGTGATAAAGCTTCCCATAAAGTTTTGTTGAATTCAAGCCATTAGTTCCTGAGAAATAGCCCGGACAAGAATCAGCAATATTACTAGAGGCCAAAAAGTCAAGGGCCTAACTCCTTGAAAAATTAGGAACGGGTCATGCTGACAATATGCCCATCTCCTCTTGGTAATAAAGCTTCCCATAAAGTTTCGTTGAATTCAAGCAATTACTTCCTGAGAAATAGCCCGGACAAGAATCATGCAATATTTACTATAGGCCGAAAAGTCAATGGGCCATAACTCTTTGAAAAATTTAGGAACCGGGTCATGCTGAGGATATGCGCATCTCCTCTTGGTAATAAAGCTTCCCATTATGTTTAGTTGAATTCAAGCCGTTAGTTCCTGAGAAATAGTCCGGACAAGGAAAGTGAGATGGACGAACGGACGGACGGACGGACTGACGGACAGACGGACGGATGAAGCGGCGACTATATGCGTCACCTTCGGTGAGCATAAAAACACAAGGAATGCAACGCCTTTTTGTCACCCAACCCACATTTGGGTTAATTCTACAATAGGAATAATGAATGATAGCAATCTAGTGAGCCTACTCAATAGAGTATACTAAAATGCACCCAAAACAACCGATGGTATTTTAAATCATGCCATTCTACAGGAATAATTCAACAATTTTTGTTCATTTTCCTGAGTTGACAATCTGTCGTCGAAGCCAAACGCTGACATCACACAATTACAGTTTCAGGTGGTAAATATTTAAATATTTTAATTTGTGATGTTTCATTATGAATTTTTGTGATTGATTGTTTGTTCTATTGCATTAGGTTTTAATAAATTTACAGTTATGCTGATTCTTAACATTTCATATTATCATATATTGCTATTCTAATAATCAAATATCCTCCCGTACCCAAATCCGGCGATAGTTTCGGCGACGTTTCGTTTTTTTGTTACTCTTAAATTCTCGCATTATTTTGGAAGTGAAGGTCAATCATGTTTATGTTCCGCGGTTCATTTTTGCGACTTGGTTGATTTTCTGTGCTAAACATAGAGATATGACAGGTAAACAAAAAGAATTAGTACATTACTGTGATAAAATTGTGTGTTTTCCCTGATGCAATTTTAACATTCACCATCCTTTACTTTTTTTTTCAAAAGATATTGATGCTTAAAAAAATTAACAATCGTCTTGTCATTTTACTATTTTTAATACCAAGGTCATGTGACATTCTACATCACGCTCCCGCCAAAATAAATCTATCAGAATCGCCGGACTAAGGTTAATTTTTTTAAGATCGATGTAAGAGTTTACAAGTGCCATATTTGTGTATATTAGTAACCGCTGAATGACTAGTGTTGGCCGTTAATCCTATGTAACTTTTAAAAAGTTGTAGTAAAACTATAACCACTATTATTATAGATTACTGTGGTTTGTTTAAAATGCCACTGACATTTGTTCTTATATCACTGAATTGGTTACACCAGGATATTAAATCAAATAGAATTATAGCTTGGGAAAACCCATCAGGGGACATTACTCTTACTTGTTTCATATTTCCAACGAGTTATAATTGTGTGACGTCAGCCAATGGCTCCGATGATAAACTGTCAACTCAGAAAAATAAGCGAAATTAAAACTGTAAAATGGCGTCGTTTAAAATACCATAGATTGTTTTGGGTGCATTTTAGTATTCTTTTTGAGTAGGCATACGAGATTGCTATCATTCATTATCCCTTTTCTAAAATTCACCAAAAAGTGTGTTGGGTGGCGAAAAGGTGTTGCATTCCTTGTGTGTTTTTTTCTATTATGTACAGGGCTTATCTTTTAATATATCATTCTTATTTATTAACAGAACTTCAAACTCTTATCTTTAAACAAGAGGAGTAGGCAGAGTAACGGAACTCATATTCTACATTACATTAGATTAGGAAGACAGCTATTTTTGTAACTGAGACAAAACGTTCAAAAGACAATTGGTGTGTGACCCATACCTTCACTTTCTGTTGTTTAATTTCATTATATTTTTATTCATGATTTCAATTTTCATGTTTATGCCTGAATTTTGGACATTGGAAAACACAATTTACGGGGTGTACTGTAAATTACAATTACGTATTCAAATTGAACACAATAATTATCAGTTCAAAAATACATAATGAGTTATACCTGGACATCTTCATTTCTCAATTCATCGATTAAAACCGCAATTGGGTACAGGGAATCGTCCGATTGGTCTGCCATTTTGATGAAAAATTACTAAGCGAAATTCAGACTGGTTTTATTTTTTGAAGAGTATTTGCATAGAAAATACCAATATGTGATAGAAAATATGCATAACCAGTCTACTTTTTTTCCTATCGCACTTAAAAAGAATTTATATAATATTTCATATCAAATCGAAAAGACATATCACAAAATTATATCAGATTCTTTTCCAAGTGTTTAATGTTAAAAAAAAAAGAAATCAATGGAATAAATGCAGTCTAATGAAATGAGATTATTATGAACGGGTAGTTAGGGTTTGTCCATTTGATAAAATGGGGAACCTAGAAATTGACCAATTAAATGGCTCAAATTTGGAGGTGCGGTCGCGTACGAGACTGGTGCAAACAATCACCAGTCCTTTCGAAATATCTACCAGTAAAAAGTGAGGACACCGTCTGTTGGAAGGGAAAAAATAAAAACAAATACACGAATAGAAAAATTACTGTTTTATTCTGTAATAAGCCATTTTGCTATAAGACGTAAGTATCTGCTATTATCATGAATTATTTTTCACTTGATGACGTTATTTCCTACGATTGCCATATTATAGCAATCGATATGCTGTTTTGTGCACAACACACTGAGACCAGCTAGCATGCTTCTGACCTATAAAAAGCACATAAATCTCAGTGATGCAACATATTTTTTTCACAGCTGAGGAATCAATTTTTAATAAGTGATCCACGTGTTAAAGTTATACCAATCACATTTTACTGTTGTTTTTTTTCGTATTATTTTTCTTCGTTTACTGGCCACATTCAACATATTGACTACAGTAAGTCTATACTGGCAATGATATGCACTCTGTAATTCATTAATTTGCGTATTTCCGATAATATAAAGTGAATGATTTTGAGTGTGTAACCAGGTGTGAAAAAATCTTTTACTGAAGTCTTTGTCTTTTTTTGATAGGAAGTGCTTGTCTTTCTGATTTGGTGATTGTATCAAAAGCAGTGAGCTAAACACAATCATAAGAATTCAAATTATTCAAGTGCTTTATTCTAGGAAGAATGTTTTGTAGGGTAAAAATGACAAAAATACCAGGTTTAAATTTCTCAGTAGGCAGTGATAACAGCTAGTTTGTCTTTCCATTAGGCACTTGTCCTCTACTAAATTACATGTACTTCCATGATAATGCTGCTGTATGTTTCAGTAAGCAAATTTTGCCCAAACTCAAAACCTCCTGTCTTTACTTAGATTTTTTTTTCAGGTAACCACTATGTCGAGTATGAACGGAGACTGCCCTGTGAGAGACAGCCCATTTAGAAAGTGGCAGAGACCTGACCTTCCTAGTAAATGTACATACCATGAGGTCAAGGACAAGAAAACTGGGTCACCCCATTCGCGTGTACCGCTGTAAGAAATTCAAGGATTTTAATTTTTTCAGTATCATGCATGCATATACTGATAAACTGTAATATATTAGTATTGAAATTAGCTAGTTAAAATGATCTATGTCGAGATTGACTATATTCTAGAATAGGTTGTTGAATTAAAATAGTTACAACTTGTCTTAATAGCCCCATTCTTTCAGGATGCATGGCTCTTTAAAGACTTGTTTAGCCACATTTAACTCATCTGATATTTTTATGCTCCCCAAAGGATAAGGATATAGTTATCACTTTGTCTGTCCATCAATCCATCCATCACCCTTTTTGTCTGGAGCCTAACTAAAAAAAGTTTAAAAGCTATGAACTTGAAACAGGTGGGTAGATCTCATTGAGGAACTCTATACATCATATTTTTAGATACATTGCACTAGTTTTGTGAGATAGTTGCTTAGTTTGGGGAGCATAATCCATTTCCAGTAGTTTCTTGATGCATATTTGCCTTCATTTTATTATGGTTAAAGAACCAGAAGGAAATGATTGTTGTAGAGGTGGGGGGGGGGGGAGTAAAGATAGGTAGGTTAAAAGAAGTCAGGTAAATGTGATATTATCCGGATATCCTGCTAAATAATTTTAGAAATAAATAAATGTAATAGATAATGAACAAGAAGTAGTTTACTGTAAATTTGGTAATTCATTGCTTGTAAATTATATCGCCTGTCAGGGCTCTCAATCTTCATTGTTTAGTACCTGTATTAGGCACCATTCCCCTAACCGAAAAGTTTTTTTCCCCACCCCATTTTCATGCAAAATTTCCCCAACAAACGAAAATTTTAAGAGCTCACATAAAAAACAAAATGGTCAAGCAGTAGATTGTTGTACTGTATATCATTTGATATCCATTTCAGTTTTACCCAATAAAGCTTTAGACATGAACTATTTTGTACATTTTTACTTATATATTTATTGCAGTATGTACAGCAAAAATTGCCAAAAATTCACCCAACAGGAGAAAATGACATAAAAATTCCCCCTCCTGAAGATAGAGGTACTAATCTCGCAAAACAGAGGGCCCTGCATAATAATAATTGCCATATGCTCTCAATAAATAGGTCAATTCCAAGATCAAAGGATATCAGCATGTCAGTATTGACCACATTAGTGCAACATATGTTGTTTGTTTTTTTTTCTCAGCATTTTGGGATTAGATCTAATTGTTTGTGTCTTTTTAGACAAAATTGGAAAAATCTCACACCGTATTGTATAAATCAAATAAAACAAAAAAATAAATATTTGATTCATTTAACCCTTGTATCATTTATTTTATTGTACCTTGTATTGGGAATTTTCTCCTTGAAATTGGGAAGAAAACATACTTTTTGCAATTGGGAACAATCATATTGATTGTCAAAACAGGCCAATTAAAAAGAAAACATGTTTGTGATAAATTATGAATTTTCCTTTAAATTGGTATCATGAGAAGAGTGCAATTGGAAAAATAGATGTAAAAACGTGATTCAATTGTCACATATATTGTTATTTCGTATGAAAATAATTTTATAGCATATATTTTTGTAGGAAGGAAAAGCCAGCAATTATGAGCTCGGTTCTTGACAATATCGGGAACACACCTCTGGTTCGCCTGAACAGGATTCCTGTATCGGAAGGACTCCGCTGTGAAGTGTGTATGTACCCTACTTTGTTCATTTTATTTTTGATCTTTATTTTATTTCCATTTCAGTAAGTAAATGCTCTCAGAGCAGCTAATTTCAGTAGAGTAAAGCTCAGTTATAGCGCCATCTGAGTATAGAAAACAAATTAAATTTAATTGCATTATAACTCTGAAAATATGTCTTAAGTGTGTCACATGCATCAGTCATATGTGTCCTTGAAAGGTCAAGGTCATGGGAGTTGTTAAAAGTTGTCTTTGGTGTCTATATGGTACATCTTTGTGTCAGCTCTTTAACTTTCATATCTATGGATAGCTTTTCATAAAACATTACTTTTGTCATTACACAAATGTGTGCGAGCATCCTTCCATCTGTCTATCTATCCGTCCGTCCATCATTCCTTATATTTAAGGTGGTTGAAAAAAAATTTCAACTTAGAATGATGGTAACATACTGAGTGAAAAAGCAACATAGGCTTAGAAGTATGCCATAGTTACTATAAATATAAAACAAAAATGCATGTCAGTTTATTTAATAAAGCATATCTTAATTATTTAAAGTCCAACTAAATGAAACTTTCAGAGATGAGTCTTTATTTATACTTTGATAAAATTGTGTGAAAATTAAGTCAGTCTGATAAGATCAAAAAATGATATTTTTCCACCCCTTTGTCCCAGTTAACATGAATTGAGTGACTTGTTAATTTCATCCTAAATTTTTGTCCGGATCATAGCTTGTAGACTGTATGACATATGAACTTCATAGGTAGATAGACCACTTGGAAGAAAAGTACGGTGCACAAGAACCATTACCATGCAATTCATTAATTTTGTGTTTGCACTTACCCTGTAACGAAGCTCAGTTTAGGAATCATAACCCATTTCCATTGGTTTTATTGTTCCTGTCTTGGGGGGATTTCACTGGTTGGGGACTCCAGTAATCCTTGCAATACTGACAAAACCATGTCTTTTTATGTGTTATCGTAGTGGCGAAGTGTGAATTTTTCAATGCCGGGGGTAGTGTTAAGGACCGTATTGGGCTGCGTATGGTAGAGGATGCTGAGAAAGCCGGCGTGTTGAAGCCAGGTGATGTGTTGATTGAACCAACATCTGGAAACACAGGTACGCATTCATCAGATGCAGTTTCTTTTTCATTTATTTATCACTAGTAATTTACTAGTAAATCACAGTAACAATTAAAAATGCATATACTTGGACACTAGAAAGCTGTAGCCGTTACCAAGAACTTTTTGAAGTTTTAAACAGTATACATGTTTAGATTATGTATCTAATACATCTTTATAGAAAAAGGCTTCTTGTAACTTTCAGTTTTATTTTACCCCCCTTAAATGATACAGTGATAAAGTGAATAATTTCCATGTTTTGGCAATGATTAATTGCCAATTGTTAGTTGTAATATATAGCCTTATACAATATATGTTATGTGACCATTGTCCAGGTATTGGGATGGCCCTGGCTGCAGCTGTGAAGGGGTACAGATGTATCATTGTAATGCCAAGAAATGATTTGAAAAGTGGGCAGTCTTTGATTAAAGATAAGGGCATCTTGTTAAAAAAGATAGGGAGCGGTCTTTTGATTTAAAAGATAGGGAGCAGTCTTTTGATTTAAAAGTAGGGAGGTCTTTTAATTTTTGACTCAAAGATCTTGGTTCTAGGAGGGGGGATATAATTTCCCCAAAACTCTGGGAAATCTCACCTTAACTTTCTCAGTAAGAAGAATTATTTTACCAAAAATTTTATGTTGGACATCCAATCTTTAGGAATCTAAAAAAAAGTAATATTGCCTTTTTAAATGAAATAGCATTATTTTTTATAACAAATGATACCAGTACCTTATTTACAAAATGAGTATAACATGACCTGAATACACATATATATGATCCACAAAAAGTATATTGATGTCCTGAGTTTTATAAACATGCTTAGTAAATATCTGTATCTCTTTACAATGACAGGTGGATGTATTGAGGGCTCTTGGGGCGGAAATTGTAAGAACCCCAACCAGTGCTGCCTTTGACTCACCGGAGTCACACATCAGTGTTGCTAAGCGACTGATGGAGGAGATACCAAACTCACACATCTTGGACCAGTACCGCAATGCCAGTAACCCACTGGCCCACTATGACGGCACTGCAGAGGAGATCCTTGTGGCTTGTGAGGGTGGGTAGGGACTCTCTAGCCTCAGTACATATGTACCAGAATCAGTCATCACAAACTATCTTTAATTGAGATTTCCATCTAACTTAGATGTACTGGAATAGCAAATGTAATTTTCCATTGTAGATTGGGACATATATCAAAATCAAGGGATAAATTGTACTGAATTAGTTTTTTGATAAAAGGAACAACAATTATTGAGACTTGGTTGATAGCTGTTTGGCTACTGAGTGATATAGTATACCGGTATCTTACATGTTATCTCATCAAAAATAATCTCAACAAAAAGTTAAAGTTGTTTCCACATACAGAAACAACTTAAAGGAAACATTAGAAGCATCATAGTTATAAAAGTGTCACAAAGGTTTTATGTACTGGTTTCCGGCTTATTGCAGACAAGGTAGACATGGTTGTACTTGGTGCAGGAACCGGCGGTACCTTGACGGGCATCGCTCGGAAGTTCAAGGAGAGATGTCCCAGCTGCAAGGTTTGTGAAGTCCCAGGATACTGAAGTTTCTTAAAATCTTAACACTGGCTTTCACTCTTAACACCTTTATTATGGAGTTACCACATGCTTTTCTTAGTTTCAGCTGACTTTCAGAAAAAGCATCAATTTGTTTTACTCTGATATTTTTTTCCTTTACTCATGGAAGAAAAGTTGCTAGGGACACACTTATAAATCAACCAGCTTGTGCATGCTGTACACAATTTACTGGGGGCTGCCGTGGCTGAGCGGTTACAATCGTGGACTACAGATCTCTCAGCCCCTCACCGCTGTGGGTTCGAATTCCAGTAGGGACTTCGGATTTTTTATGTGAGGAAGCCTTCCAGCTGGCTTGCGGTAGGTCGGTGGTTCTACCCGGGTATCTCTGTGTACTCGGGGTCTTCCTCCACCTGTAATTAGCTGGACGTCGCTATATGATTGAAATACTATCGCAGCGACGGTAAACCCCAATACAACAACAACACAATTTACTTGTTTAGTCATCTGTGACAGACAAATTATTCTGCCTAACCATTGGGTGATATAAATGGATTACTACCACGAGAGCTTTAGCTCGAGTGATTTTCCGTAAATCTGTGTATTACAAATGCTGATAACACTGTTCAGATCAATTTACTATTTTAATGATCCTTTTATTATATACCTACTTTTCACACATATAAATTCTTAACTTTACATTTATTTTCAAACAAATCTTCATTTTTTTTACCATTAACAACAAAGAACAAAGGAACTATTTTTTTATCAAGGTTACAAAAAGTAATCCGGTCATGTTCAACACAGCATGTAATAATATGCAGTGTATGAATGGCTTTCATTTTCAAATCATGGACAGGGGTTTACTTAAGGATTTGACTTTCACTTGTCAAAGGGGCAAGTTACTCTGAACATCTACTAGCCCCCCCACTGAAAACAGGTTGCCCAATCTTGGTTTTTGTTAATGTTTAAAACAAAAAATGTGTAATATCATGGTGGATTTTAGTTAATATGTATCAAAGACAATTTGCAATCATTTTACCCCTGATATAGAAAATAAAAAACCCGAAAGATTTCATTTGCATAAATAAACTTGCCCACCGGGCTATCTTCTTTGAAAAATCACTTGCCAACAGTGATTTTAACCCGGCGCGGGCAAGTGGGCGTCCACTTAAGAGAACCCCTGATGGACACCCACATTGTTCAGTGACATCATATAAAAGTAGATCCATTCTATGTATATATGTTTACACAAGGTAGAGACAGGATACAGTTTTGGAAAACATTGGGACCTTGATACAAGTTATTGTATTTTTGCTGTAGGAAACAGATTGAAAATGGGAAGTATCATACATAGGTATAAAATAAACCTGTATATTAACCTGTGAGGCTGAGATGGGTTAACACTATTAACCTGTATATTTTCCTGTGACAGATAATCGGTGTGGATCCAGAGGGTTCTATTCTGGCCGAGCCCGAGGACTTGAACAAGACCTCCATCACAGGTTACGAGGTGGAGGGAACTGGATACGACTTCCTGCCCACTGTCCTTGACAGAAAGGTAAACATGTGACTGGTCTGTGAAATATATCAGTGATTCAGATTGGACCCACATTCCTTAGGACAGTTGTCCTAAATTACAAGAAAAACTTCGGACAATTTTGTTATAGCAAAATGCTTAATAAGACATTTATGACACTTTCAAGTTTACTTTATTTATTTATATTCTTTTTGCTTTGAAATATATCATTCAAGATTGTTTCAAAACTTCAGTCAGTTAAATAATTTCCTAGGTAAATATGTTGTTATGACTATCTTCTGATACCTTGTTTACTTATATAGAAATGAAATAAATAATTGTTATTCAAGTTAGTATCTGGAGGGATGCATTTATTCAGTATGGAATTAGTATGTCACAAAGGAGAACCCACCCAACCCTTAAGCATAAAAGATCTTACAAATAAAAGCAAAAAAAAAAAAAAAATATTGACTCAAGAAAACAGCAGGTAATAACTTTAAATGGAAATGTGAGATCATTCATACTTCTAGAATTTTGAAGATGATGAGTGAGAGAAAGATTGGACAAGATATTTTGATTGTTTATCAAATCAAACACAGAATTGTAATTTATATGACTTTCTATCTAATCAAAGTCGAGGCGAATTCAGCAAAATCCGAAAAATCCGACTCGTCAGAATGATTTTCCATTCTGCGACAGTCGTGTTCTTT
>CM037780.1:5713086-5763086 GCA_021229015.1 Solen grandis | reverse complement strand
GGTCCAGTGGTAGGACATGCGCTCTGGGATCGAGGGGTCCCAGGTTCAAGTCCTGCCAAGGACACTGCTAATTTCCTTGAACAAGAAATTTATCCCGTATTGTTTCACTTCACCCAGGTGTAAATGGGTACCTGAGAGGGCGGTATAATTTGGCTTGTTAACACTCTAGAGGCCATATCTTTTTACCAATCTTCATGAAACTTGGTCAGAATGTTTGTTTGTAATGTTTTAGACAAATTGGAAATTGGGTCATGTGGAGTCAAGCAGTAGGTCACGAGGTCAAACTTAGAAAAACCTTGTTAACACTAAGAGCCACATTTTTGGCCCAGTCTTCATGAAACTTGGTCAGAATGTTTGTCTCCATAAAATCTTGGACAAGTTCGATATGGGGTCATATGGGGTTAAAAAGTAGGCCGCGAGGTCAAATCTTAGATAAACCTTGTTAACATCAAAGGCCACATTTTTGGCCAATTTCATGAAACTTGGTCAAAAAGGGTTGAATTGTATGTGGGGTCAAAAAGTAGGTCACAAGGTCAAATCTTAGAAAAACCTTGTTAACACTCTAGAGGCCACATTTTTGGCCAAATCTTCATGAAACTTGGTTGGAATATGTTTCCAAAAAATCTTGAACAAGTTTGAAGTTGGGTCATGTGGGGTCAAAAGTTGGTCAGTATAAAAAATGCAACATATGTTGCTCATTTATAATCAGGTGAGCGATTCAGGGCCATCATGGCCATCTTGTTTAATATATTGATCACATGACATCCCAGTGTAGCTATTGGTTAATCAAATGATTTGATTTAAATATGTGTGTAAACAATGGGAATGTTTATAACACTGTGTTGTAGCATGCACATGAATAACTGAAGCTGCTCCAAGTGAAGGTTCCAGCTCGGCGTCCGCAGGGTACAACATCTGTCGTTTTCTTACAATTTTACTCCTCAAATTTGAGAGATTTCACCGATTCATTTCTGAAGTAGATAAGATAACAAGTGCTGTTTATGTTGAGAGAGGATGATAAATTCATCAAGTTAGAACAATTCTTTGCTCAACAGCTGCGCTCTATAGAAATCAGGCCTCTGTGGTTATGTGGTTTGTGTCTCTATTACTCCTTCCTGGGGATCTGTAACTGGATAGTTGTAGACTAGATTAGTTTGTCATAAGTGTTTTTGACTAAACTGCCCTTAGTCATTACAATTTTCATTTTATCACTCATTGGAGAAGATAGACAGATATATATTTTTAGTCAATAGGACTTATGTTATTTATAACTTATTCTATAAAAGAATCAAGTATACAGTTTCTGTGGTTTTCATTGTCAAGAGCTTTGTCTCTGATTCTTGATCCTTGGGTTGAAAGTTCAAAATTTTGCATGGTTTTATTTTCCTCACAAGCTTAAATTTGACTTTAAGAATGTTAGAAATAATAATAGCTGTAATCTGGTATTGTCTTCTGATCTGGGTTATGACATCAAGTCGGGGGGAGTAGGAATATTTATTTTAAGCTATTATGCCAAAGGTGAAAGGTCAAGGATTTGTGATACATTTACTCTGTGTCTGCATGATACTGCAGGTAAAATAGTCAATTAATCATAAGCAACATTTTTATCGCAGCATGAATTGTTTTTATCTTTATACAGAATTTTTCATTTCACAATTGCTTTACATTGAAATTTATTAATATGTCTTTTTTCAAGGTCAGTACCAAAAAAAAAAAAATCATAAAAAATTAAAATAACATTTTGATTTGATTGATTCCTTTTATTTTCATATGCATGATCCTTTCTCAGTATACATTACCTGTTGACAGTACACAATCACAACCCTTTCTCAGTATACATTATCTGTTGAAAGTATACAATCATAATCCTTTCTCAGTATACATTATCTGTTGACAGTACACCATCATAATCCTTTCTCAGTATACATTACCTGTTGACAGTACACAATCATAATCCTTTCTCAGTATACATTACCTGTTGACAGTACACAATCATAATCCTTTCTCAGTATACATTACCTGTTGACAGTACACAATCATAATCCTTTCTCAGTATACATTACCTGTTGACAGTACACAATCATAATCCTTTCTCAGTATACATTACCTGTTGACAGTACACAATCATAATCTTTTCTCAATATACATTATCTGTTAAAAGTACACAATCATAATCCTTTCTCAGTATACATTACCTGTTGACAGTACACAATCATTATCCTTTCTCAGTATACATTATCTGTTGACAGTATACCATCATAATCCTTTCTCAGTATACATTATCTGTTGACAGTACACAATCATTATCCTTTCTCAGTATACATTATCTGTTGACAGTACACAATCATTATCCTTTTTCAGTATACATTATCTGTTGACAGTACACAATCATAATCCTTTCTCAGTATACATTATCTGTTGACAGTACACAATCATAATCCTTTCTCAGTATACATTACCTGTTGACAGTACACAATCATAATCCTTTCTCATTATACATTACCTGTTGACAGTACACAATCATAATCCTTTCTCAGTATACATTATCTGTTGACAGTATACAATCATAATCCTTTCTCAGTATACATTACCTGTTGACAGTACACAATCACAATCCTTTCTCAGTATACATTATCTGTTGACAGTACACCATCATAATCCTTTCTCAGTATACATTACCTGTTGACAGTACACAATCATAATCCTTTCTCAGTATACATTACCTGTTGACAGTACACCATCATAATCCTTTCTCAGTATACATTACCTGTTGACAGTACACAATCATAATCCTTTCTCAGTATACATTACCTGTTGACAGTACACAATCATAATCCTTTCTCAGTATGCATTACCTGTTGACAGTACACAATCACAATCCTTTCTCAGTATACATTATCTGTTGACAGTATACAATCATAATCCTTTCTCAGTATACATTACCTGTTGACAGTACACAGTCATAATCCTTTCTCAGTATACATTATCTGTTGAAAGTACACAATCATAATCCTTTCTCAGTATACATTACCTGTTGACAGTACACAATCATAATCCTTTCTCAGTATACATTATCTGTTGACAGTACACAATCATAATCCTTTCTCAGTATACATTACCTGTTGACAGTACACAATCATAACCCTTTCTCAGTATACACTACCTGTTGACAGTACACAATCATAATCCTATCTCAGTATACATTACCTGTTGAAAGTACACAATCATTATCCTTTCTCAGTATACATTATCTGTTGAAAGTACACAATCATAATCCTTTCTCAGTATACATTATCTGTTGACAGTACACCATCATAATCCTTTCTCAGTATACATTATCTGTTGAAAGTACACCATCATAATCCTTTCTCAGTATACATTACCTGTTGACAGTACACCATCATAATCCTTTCTCAGTATACATTACCTGTTGACAGTACTCAATCATAATCCTTTCCCTGTTGACAGTAACAATCACAATCCTTTCTCAGTATACATTATCTGTTGACAGTACACCATCATAATCCTTTCTCAGTATACATTATCTGTTGAAAGTACACAATAATAATCCTTTCTCAGTATACATTATCTGTTGAAAGTACACAATAATAATCCTTTCTCAGTATACATTATCTGTTGACAGTATACAATCATAATCCTTTCTCAGTATACATTACCTGTTGACAGTACACAGTCATAATCCTTTCTCAGTATACATTATCTGTTGAAAGTACACAATCATAATCCTTTCTCAGTATACATTACCTGTTGACAGTACACAGTCATAATCCTTTCTCAGTATACATTATCTGTTGAAAGTACACAATCATAATCCTTTCTCAGTATACATTATCTGTTGACAGTACACAATCATAATCCTTTCTCAGTATACATTATCTGTTGACAGTACACAATCATAATCCTTTCTCAGTATACATTACCTGTTGACAATACACAATCATAATCCTTTCTCAGTATACATTATCTGTTAAAAGTACACTATCATAATCCTTTCTCAGTATACATTATCTGTTGAAAGTACACAATCATAATCCTTTCTCAGTATACATTATCTGTTGACAGTATTCAATCATAATCCTTTCTCAGTATACATTATCTGTTGACAGTACACCATCATAATCCTTTCTCAGTATACATTATCTGTTGACAGTACACAATCATAATCCTTTCTCAGTATACATTATCTGTTGACAGTACACCATCATAATCCTTTCTCAGTATACATTATCTGTTGAAAGTACACAATCATAATCCTTTCTCAGTATACATTATCTGTTGACAGTATACCATCATAATCCTTTCTCAGTATACATTACCTGTTGACAGTACACAATCATAACCCTTTCTCAGTATACACTACCTGTTGACAGTACACAATCATAATCCTTTCTCAGTATACATTACCTGTTGAAAGTACACAATCATTATCCTTTCTCAGTATACATTATCTGTTGACAGTACACCATCATAATCCTTTCTCAGTATACATTACCTGTTGACAGTACACAATCATAATCCTTTCTCAGTATACATTATCTGTTGAAAGTACACAATCATAATCCTTTCTCAGTATACATTATCTGTTGTCAGTACACAATCATAATCCTTTCTCAGTATACATTATCTGTTGACAGTACACCATCATAATCCTTTCTCAGTATACATTATCTGTTGAAAGTACACAATCATTATCCTTTGTCAGTATACATTATCTGTTGACAGTACACCATCATTATCCTTTTTCAGTATACATTATCTGTTGAAAGTACACAATCATTATCCTTTGTCAGTATACATTATCTGTTGACAGTACATCATCATAATCCTTTCTCAGTATACATTACCTGTTGACAGTACACAATCATAATCCTTTCTCAGTATACATTATCTGTTGACAGTACACCATCATAATCCTTTCTCAGTATACATTATCTGTTGACAGTACACCATCATAATCCTTTCTCAGTATACATTATCTGTTGACAGTATACCATCATAATCCTTTCTCAGTATACATTATCTGTTGACAGTATACCATCATAATCCTTTCTCAGTATACATTATCTGTTGACAGTACACCATCATTATGCTTTGTCGGTATACATTATTCATTTAAAGTACACAATCATTATCCCTTTTCAGCACACATCGTCCTCATGATGTCAATTTGATCTTTTTGTCCTACATGTACAGACAGATCTTGCTACAAGTGCTCCTGTTTTTTATCCCTTCTGACTGGACTTGGCCCCATGTTCCCGAAAATACTTAAGTACGATCTCATGCTCAAATATGAGTATTCAGAAGTACGATTTTTATTTTCAAGAAGACAGGGCATGGTGGCTTTTTGGTAAGAAATTCTACTTTTTAACCCAGAGGTCTTTAGTTCACAATCCAGGACAACAACATACTAAAGGCATTAAAGAGAGAACTGGTACATTGTATGTGTTAGGTGCTCAGAATATATTAAGGGTAGTTCTAGGACTGGTTGGCATAGTTTCCAGTTAATGTGACTCATGGCCATGTATGGTTTCATGCCCCTCTTCAACAATGAGATATTTCCATTAGGCAGCTTTTATCTTGTTTTATGTAGGCAAAAAGTCCACCAAAAGAGAGAGAGAGAGAGAGTAAAGTGACATTATCATCAGTGGGAGGCAGACGGCTTGGTGGGGCATGTTTGATCCACACCCCTACTTTCATTATACACAGATAACATCCATACTCAAGTTTGCTTAGATACTCGTGATCATTTTTATTTTTACTGACTTGCGACTTGTGCACTTCATTACCTGACTCAGTTATGACTGTTCAAGACATGTTATCTTAGTCTATATAGACAGGAATATGCGTGTGTAGTTTAAAAAACACCCGTCTGCTGAGGTCACAGGGTTTGCAATCATTACGTTTGTTTCTTTTATCCTATACTATCATTATTATCCCATAGGCTATTTATGTGTTAAATTGAATGGAAGGAGAAAATTGACAACAGGTTCAGAATGATGGTAATGTTAAAACCAACATAATTATGATATTGATGGTTATCTCTCGATGAGTTTGTAAGTGAGTTTGCAGACAGCATTTTTGGAGTTTGCTGTACTTTATGTTATTTATACATGTTGAAAGTACAAACAAGTACAGGTCAAGTACAGGTAAATAGTAATGAAGATGTTAACAAAAAATATATATAAGGATTGGTTCATTCTTTGTATGGGAGTGGGGGGTATAAGTCATTCAGTACTGCTTGACACTGGGTCAGATGCTGTTGTCAAAATCAAGTTTTACTTTGAAATTTGTTTCAGTATTCTCTTACTAAGAGAATTGATTTTTAATTGAATTAACTGAAAGTGTCCTAACTTTAATCTAAATGAATGTCATTAAATGCCGCCGGAGGCGGTCGTATGTTGGCGTCATCTTCTCCGTCTGTCCGTCCGTACGTCCATATCTTGTGAACGCAACTTCTCCTACATTTCTGAATGAATCTTTTCAAAACTTTGTCAATGACATTACTATAATGGGTAGATGTGCATGAAGTGGCGATTTTTTGGTCCATTGATTTTTACAAGATTTGTGTCCCTTGAAACTTAGTCTCTGTAGCTGATTGATATTGCAGCCTTGTGAACGCAACTCCTCCTACGTTTCTGAATGAATCTTTTCAAAACTTGGTCAGTGTCATTACTATAATGGTAGATGTGCATGAAGTGGCATTTTTGGTCATTATTTTTCAAGATTTTGTCCCTTGAAACTTAGTCTCTTTAGCTGATTGATATTTCAGCTTTGTGAATGCAATTTCTTTTATGTTTCTGACCTAATCTTTTCAAAACTTGGGCAATGTCATTACTTTACTGGGTAGATATGCACAAAGCAGGGATTTTGATGTTCATCAATATTTGCAATAGTTATGTCTTTCTAAACATGGTCTCTTGAAAACACAACTCAAGTTTCTAAACAGGTAAAAGTGCATAAAGCAGGGATTTTCTGGTACAGTGATTTTTGCAAGAGTTATGTGGAGAAAGAAAAAAGGATTCATATTAATACTGCTATTTGACCTACTGTCATATTGGAAGCATTTTTAGGGTTCTATCTCTGTTCAGCTAAATTAATTGGTCTTACAGACTTCATTATGAGCTTATGCTTACAGAAATTTTAAAAGCAATAATTAAAAGACCCCTCTTGGTCTTTATATTTTGTGGCGGCGTATATTGTGGCATCACTGGCACTCTTGTTCAGATATTGCCAAAGTTATTGTATGAAATGTTTAATCCTTTCATAATTAAGCACTTATAGCCAATTAAAAGTATGCACATATAACTAATAAATTTGAACTATGCATATAGTATCAAAATACATGTATGTAATAATTGTGTCTCAGCAAAAATTCTTAAGGGACTGATTAAAACATGACACAAAATAAACTTTTTACCTCATGAATATTATTGTACAAATCTATAACTTTATGAATATTCATTGACTGAACTTTAAATGGTATACGAAACCATGGATTTTTCTTTGCCATACAGATCGTGTAAAATCTGAGCAGACGCTGTTCAGAGAGGTTTGATCTGGGTTTTCTCTGTATGCCAAGCTGGTGACATAAACATGTCTACATGAGGTATCGGGTTAGTATTCACGTGTTTAGTTCTGTCACTACTGAGTTAACGTCCAAACTATTTAAGGGGTTATATGCAAGTTGCGCGTTGAGTGTCAGTCGCATATTATTCATTGTTTAGACGCATATTTCATCTGCATAAGTAGATGATTAATTTTCACTTCAAGTGTAAATGAGGGAGAAATAATGAGTCGAAGATAACCTTATCATTATGCGTGGACTAAATGCATTAAGAAAGGAATTATTTTTTTTACATTGTTATTAATTTATTTCTTCTGTATTATGAATTTTCAGTGGCTGTGTGGTTAAAGCATCTGCATGTGGCCTTTAAAACTGATTTTGGTTATTGTCTATTTTGCTTGCCTGGTTTGCCAGGTGTAAAGATTATTGTGGCCTGGTGGTAGTGAATTAAAAATGGTGTACTCCTTTGGTTGGCTGGTTGTTAGAATAATGTGATTTGCAATGGTATCATGCCCCGATATTGCAGTGAAACAGCACTATATATCTGTCACAGAAGAACTGAAAAACTTAAACATAAAACAATTAAATTCAGTAACAACGCAATTATACCCCAAGGGCCCATTTCACTAAACTTCATACAAAAAAAACTAAGTAAGCGTAAATTTACATGTGTAAAATCATATTTTTCCTGTGATTATTTCTGTACAAAAATTGTTGAGTTTGTATAATGCAATGAAATGGGCTAATTTTTACCATGTTTTATTGTAAAAATAAGACATAAATTAACACTGTTAGAACTAAGATCAATTTGATCTACAGAGTTTAGTGAAACAAGGCCCCAGCTTCACAAAAGTGGAGGCTTTATAGGACTCAGCTCATCCAGTCTCGTCCCGGCCCGTCCTACACTGACATTACTTGAAGACATGTTGGGATGTGGGGTTATTAATCATCTGTAAGGATAGTTCCTGTATAGGTCTTTCGGTTTTCTATGTTTCATATTCTCATTATATTAATGATATGACTATGTATATTTCAGGCCCCTTAAAGACCTCGACCGATGATCGTGTGAAGGTGCGTGTGAGCCGTGTGAAGTCCGGACAGAACCAGATATCGGACAAGGGAATAAAAAACCAGCAGACAGAGGAACTAGAGAGGAGTGTCCAGAAGGAGCTTGAGAAGGCGGGGTTTGGAGAAGGAGGTGAGGCCATGAATATTCATGAGATAATGAGGGAATGTTTTGTATTTCCCAAATATGGAAGTTTTGGGTGTTTTAAGAATATTGATATCTGTGGCAAGTTGCCTTTTGAATGCAACATCATACAAGCTGTAATTAAGAACTTATATTTTATTGCTGTAAAATGCTTTTACATTTAATATTTGAAGATTATTTAAAATGGCAATGTTTGCATTTCCATCACTACTGTTGAAGGTAACTGTGTATTTGGTCAGATATTGTAAGTAAGATTTTGTTACACAAATTTTTTTAGTTTTTCATATTTCATATCTTGTATAAAAATTTATATCTTTAATGCCAATTAGAAAATATGCTTTTACAGCCAGTACTTTGTGCCTCAAAACCTTCTCCCACCCAAGTGGTCATCAAACATGCAACTTTCAGATCCAAAGTCAGTCATTTCTTCCATAGGACTACTGTACCCTTTAACAACCTATACTAGTGTTGTAATTCCCGCAGAAGACAATTGCATTTCATATTTTGCCATTGCATTCTCTTTTCCAAAGAAAAAATCCAAGTGAAGATCATCACCGCTGGTTACCTTGAAGACGACGAGTCCCTGCACGTGCTGTCGGAGGAGGAGTCGGAGAACTTCCGCGACATGATCATCAGTATAATCGTGAGTAGCAGGGATTACTAGGAATGTTTTTAAACGCAACATTCCGGTATCAACATGATTAACCCTTACAATGTAGTGAGCACCTGTGACTGCCTTTGTGACCAGGGCAGACCAAGATCAGCCAGCACATCCATGCAGTCTGGTCATGGTCTTCACTGTTCACTATTCTGTCAATAAACTTTCAGCAAACACCCCCTTAAACAACTAATGGTACAGCCCAAAAAGAAGAAAAGACAAATCCATTTAAGAAACTTGGCATGATAAGGGTGATCAGTTTTGCCATTAATCCTGTAGAGTGTCTGTCACTGACATGTATGGAATTCTTAACCCTTTCCCTCATATAGACTCATTTTAACACACTCATTAGGTACCACATAAAGCCTGATCTGCAGGCTGATCTGGTTTTATGCTGTTCGCATAGGTCTTTTCATGGTGTCCTCTATGAGGGAAAGGGTTAATGAACCCTGTACTGCATATGGACATGTTTTGGTGCCTTGGCAAGAAAAGAAGCATGTCTGATCAGGGTCTCCTCTGTTTGCTTATCAGATTCTATACAGTCTGCATGGCAAAGTGAAGTCCATTGTTTCATATAACATTAAAAGTTCAGTAAATTATATTCATAAATTTGTACATGAATATTCATGAGTAATAAATTTGGACATGAATATTCATGAGTAAATAAATTTGGACATGATTATTTATGAATTAAAAGGGTTATAGATAATTTGACAGCAAAGTTTCGGTATTTTATTTTGATAGACCTTTGTGAACATATGGATCCCTGGTTCACAAAGTGAAGCGGTGGGCTAAAAGTTATTGGAATCATGCCCGTTTTCTGTCATGTCTCCTTATGCTAAATCTTTGATATCTTGAGAAGTCATTGAGAAACAGCAGTGCAATATTGCAAAGTATTTTTCAAACTCTTCCCAGGTGCAAAGTATTGATAAAAAACAGACATCTTTGAACAACTGATTTTCCCAATCAAGTATGTCAAAGAAATATGATTAGATAACTTTGAAATTCAGACCCTTTGCTTGAAATACAAAGGGCGCTGTGGTCAAGAGGGAACATACCCGATTACAGATCCAAAGGTTGTAGGTTCAAACCCAATTCAGGTCTTTCATGACCTTCCTAGGTGCAAAGTCCAGGTTTTAGCATAAGTTGTAAGAACTTGCTTACCAATCAACTTATTTTACAATTCCAGCTTATTAATAATAGACACTTGTTTATCATGAATTCAAAAATGTGTTATCTTTCCATTCAGGGAGGAACCACTGAGGCTAACAAAGAAGAAGCAAGGCATTCCAAACTGGAGGAGAACTATAAGTTTGTATGGGGTGACAAACAGAAATCCCAGGGGTCGCTTAGCAACGGTGAACCTGTTTATGACATGTTCAATCAACAGGCAGATGTACAGTATACAGATACACAGAGTAGCACAGACACACAGACAGACATGGAGAATGAGGAGTCTTAGCAGTTACTGTAACATTCACAGGATGTACAAATCCATTGGACTTTCTAATGTTTACAGATATATTCAAATCAACTGATCAGATTATCCAGTCGCTAGCCAGCCACTCTCTGATATCATGTGAGCAGTGGTCAACCGTATTCACACCAAAGTATACAATGTGTTTATATAAGCAGTTGACCATTCTCCTTGTTATCTCAGACTCAAGTTTGAGTATCATACTCAAATTCCTATTGAATTGAGTTGAAAATCATACTTAAGTGCCATCTTTTAACATGGGTCCTGGTCATGAATGGGAAAAAATCAATTTACAAAAGGTGAAAGTGGGGCTTATAAAATATTAGAAAAACTTGAAAGGTCCATATATTTATATAATTTCTTCTCAGTATGGTAGTGTATAGTACAACAAAGTGGGTTACACAGTATTTTGTTTTACAAAATTGCAGAAATTGTGTGGTTGTCTTAAGGTGAAAAATTCATATCTTCAGATCAGCTAGATTTAGATAAGAAATTCAAAAAGTTTATTCTGGGAGTAAGGTCTTATAGTAGATGTATTTATATTATTGCAAGGAAACCCATAATAAGACATTAGAATTGGTTATATAGGAAAAGATCTGGAATGCTAAATATTAAATTGTTCAATGATGGGAAAATACTAATAATTTTGGAGAAATACTTTTAAAATAATGCAGACTTAGAATAAAATTGATAGCGAAAAGTTGTGCTTTTCTTAAAAATCTTAAAAAGAGGTATGGATCATAGTAACACAAACGCATCGCTGGATGCCCTCCTGATATTAACTGTCCTCACTTTTATGGTAGAAAAATCGGATGGAAAAACATTTTTGATTTTCATTAGTTAATTATTTATTATGCCCCCCTTCGAAGAAGAGGGGTATATTGCTTTGCTCATGTCAGTCGGTCCGTCGGTCCGTCGGTCTGTCGGTAGACCAGACCTTGTCCGAGTGATAACTTAAGTTCTATTTGACCTTTAAGTCTCAAACTTCATGTGGTTGTTGCTCATGATTAGTAGATGACCCCTATTGATTTTGGTGTCATTACCTCAAAGGTCAAGGTCACAAGGTCACATGTTGTGTATGTATAATACCAGACCTTGTCTGAGTGATAACTTAAGTTCTATTTGACCTTTAAGTCTCAAACTTCTTGTGGTTGTTGCTCACGATTAGTAGATGACCCCTATCGATTTTGGTGTCATTACCTCAAAGGTCAAGGTCACATGTTGTTTATGTATAATACCAGACCTTGTCCGAGTGATAACTTAAGTTCTATTTGACCTTTAAGTCTCAAACTTCATGTGGTTGTTGCTCATGATTAGTAGATGACCCCTATTGATTTTGGTGTCATTACCTCAAAGGTCAAGGTCACAAGGTCACATGTTGTGTATGTATAATACCAGACCTTGTCCGAGTGATAACTTAAGTTCTATTTGACCTTTAAGTCTCAAACTTCATGTGGTTGTTGCTCACAATTAGTAGATGACCCCTATCGATTTTGGTGTCATTACCTCAAAGGTCAAGGTCACATGTTGTGTATGTATAATACCAGACCTTGTCCGAGTGATAACTTAAGTTCTATTTGACCTTTAAGTCTCAAACTTCATGTGGTTGTTGCTTATGATTAGTAGATGACCCCTATTGTTTTTGGAGTCACTTGGTCAAAGGTCAAGGTCAAAGTGACCTTCATTTACTGGGCTTGATTTTGAAAATTGTGACGAAGCTGTTTCCGATCAATAACTTGAGAACGCCTGGGCCTAGGAACTTCAAACTTAGTATGGAGATTGGTCATGATCAGAAGATGAACCCTATTGATTTTTGGGGTCCCTAGATCAAAGGTCAAGGTTACAGTGACCTTGCTTTACTAGGATTTTATGTTAAAATGGTGACCAAACCATTTCTGTTCAATAATTTAAGAACGCCTGGGCCTAGGAACTTCAAACTTAGTATGAAGATTATGCATGACCAGTAAATGACCCCTTTTGGTTTAGGGGTAACTAGGTCAAAGGTCAAGGTCACTGTGACATTGAATGCCGAGATAGATTCTGATCAAAATGGGTTCTGGTCAAATCTTTTTCACCAGATTTTTTTTCAGCATTTTCACCTTTACTGGATGCAATATACAAGGTAAAACTCAAATGAGTTAGCAGTGTTAATAATTATCAGTAGTAAACCTTCACCAAGATAAGTTCTGAACTTTGTAACATATCTACATTATAAAGCCAAACATCATACATATAATATAGCCATATAAATATTATGGCATATGAGGGGGGCATATATGTTTTATAAACATTTCTTGTATTTATTATTGAATCACCAAATAAAACTGATGGCTATGATTTAATACTTACAGCTCAGCAGTAATTACCAAAGAATTTAGTTTAATCCTAATGTCTGCCCCAGAATTTCTAAGACCTAATTTGAGAAAATATCAATTTGGAATTGTGCAGGAAAAGAGCAATTTTGAATAGTTTTTAGTGAATTAAATGATGCTGTATTTTATAATTAGTGCTGATGTAAGACAAGCAATCTGATTGGATAATGGATTTCAACAGTTCATGGCAAGCTGCCAGACTGACGACTGTATTCACCTTCATGAATAATTCATGAGTTGGAAGAAATATCATTTGAATATCACACAGGTAACAAATGTAGATGGAATAGTTTAAAGTATGCGTGGGAATCTAACAATGCTATAAAGGGTTCTTTTTTATAAATATGTATACAAATATTAAAATACTTGAACATGCTCAGCTGTTATCTACCATTTCATTTTATAAAATATGTTTTCATACTTCAAATATTTATAGCTTTTCATATTCAAGTTGCATAAGTTTGTAACAGAAAATTATGAGGTCAGAATTTTTAAATTTTCAAATCTTTCTGATTTTTCTTTTCATATATACTTGTATATCTTCTGTCTTTTTTTCATCAATATCAGATTTTTATGTTGGTATGTTTTGCAGTTAATGACTGCTCGTGTAAAATATATCTATCACATTTATGACATAGATATTTATGGTATATTTTGTTCCTGTGTGATAATTTAAACTTTTTGTAGACTTAATTTTTTCTGTGTATAGTGCCCATATTCTTTATATCTAGTCATGTTAAATCCATGTGTGTATGCCAAGATTTTGTGTAGTAGTTGTTTATGTGTATTTAACCCTTTCCCTCATATAGACTCATTTTGACGCACTCAAAAGGTATCACATAAAGCCTGATCTGCAGAAAACCACAGTTAAACCTTACCATATTTAATTACAAAATACTCATTTCCAGACCACTGAGGAGCAGCGAACAGCATAAAACCTGATCAGCCTGCGAGTTACTCACAAGCTGATCTGGTTTTATGTTGTTCGCATAGGTCTTTTCATGGTTTCCTCTATGAGGGAAAGGGTTAAGGTGAAATAGACATCCAGCCCAGTTTTCCAGCGTGTCTTTGTGGCAACTGTCATTTGACATTCACAGTCATATCCATGTGACATAGACTATCATGTGACATTCCATGTCATGTGACATTGACTATCATGTGACATTCCATGTCATGTGATCTCCTTGATCATGTGATACTCCATGTAATATGACATTTTTTCTCAAAATATCAAAAGAATTTTTTATTCAAATTATATTCTTTATTTCATATTGAATATATCCAATTAATAACATTTTTTTTCTTCTAAATATCACTAATACTTTTTCAAATTATATTTAATATTAAGTGTTTTAACCCTTTCCCTCATAGAGGACACCATGAAAAGACCTATGCGAACAACATTAAACCAGATCAGCCTGCGAGTGACTCGCAGGCTGATCAGGTTTTATGCTGTTCGCTGCTCCTCAGTGGTCTGGAAATGAGGATTTTGTAATTAAATTTGGTAAGGTTTTACTGTGGTTTTCTGCAGATCAGGCTTTATGTGGTACCTACTGAGTGCGTCAAAATGAGTCTATATGAGGGAAAGGATTAAATTAATAACTTTTCCAATGATAGATTCAGGCTGCAAATACTTAAGAAATGTGCTTTCCAAGATGGATAACAATTTCCTTTTGACTTAATAAGAATAATAATGACAACCTTTACAGTTGACAAATTTTTATCTAACACCAAATGTAAGCTCACTGAGTGTTTGAATTGACCACAAAGATGGTGGAATAAGGCAGTCTTTTTGTTTCATATGTGACTGTAGATCCAAGGTTTGAGGGTTCAACCTTTGTTGAGGGCAAAATTCTTTCTTGACCTATCTAGATGCAAAGTACTGGTCGAACCTAGGAGCTTCTAAGAAGGATTAGTTTTAGTTGTAGAAACATGATCTTCAATGATGTAAATAGGAAAAAAGTTATACTAAACTGCTTAAATACTGCATTTAATTGAAGATTTGAATAAACAAAAGATTTGCCAGTTTGTTATTGGGTGTATATCTTTTGAAACTTTTGTGGTTGTTTTAATACCATGTTAACCCTTTCCCTCATAGAGGACACCATGAAAAGACCTATGCGAACAGCATAAAACCAGATCAGCCTGCGAGTTACTCACAGGCTGATCAGGTTTTATGCTGTTCACTGCTCCTCAATGGTCTGGAAATGAGGATTTTGTAAATAAATTTGGTAAGGTTTAACTGTGGTTTTCTGCAGATCAGGCTTTATGTGATACCTATTGAGTGCATCAAAATGAGTCTATATGAGGGAAAGGATTAAAATAGTTAATACAAAATGTAGATCATTTTAGTTATATACATTTTGTTAATCTTGAGAAAAAAATGTATAATTCATTTCCATACATAAACATTTCTCTGTTGTAATACATGCAGATAGTTATGCAAAATATATTTCACTAAGTAAGGATCAGGATAAACTAGCCTAGCCACAAAGCTTAGTAAAAGTATTTAGTACCAGAAAACAAATTGTAGAGTTTATGTGACCAGTCTTTAGTGTGGGCCCAACTTCTTCAGTGAAATCATATTAATATGTTTTGATTGTCAGATTAGATTCTTGTCTATAATGAATGCAACGTTACTCGGAGGATATTTTGTAATTATACAAATTATAAATGCCAGAGACTAGATATATTAGGATCTTCAGGTATGTTATTTTGCTAATGAGCGAGGTTTTCAACATTCTTGATTCTGTTTGTGCGTTTTTGAAACAATTTCGGGTATTTTGGGCCTTGTTACACACACAAAAGAGACAGGTTTATACAGATGCCTTATCCTGATCGCAAAACAAGAGATATTCATGCAGATAGTGCTAAACAGAACAGACTTGGGGCTTGTCAGACACAGGGAGTACTTGCTTGTATCTTGTATTTCTCACTAAGAAGGGTCCGATTTCACAACTGGATAAATATGAATTTTACTTCACACTCATTGTCACTGTGACAAAATCTGCTTGGAGAAAAAGCTATGAATTTGAAATAGGTTTTCTATTTATTCTTTTTAAACAGTAAATACTTTGTCTTCTTTATAGTACCTTTTCACCTTTTTCTTTTCTCTCTCGGGTCTTTTAGGTATAATGCAAAATAAGTACATTTAAAAAAGATATTTTTACAGCAGGTATCTTAGACTCTGATACCATAGTGTCAAAAATGTCATATTTTTCTCATCATTAACTGCCTGATTTTAGAGCCTTTAAGAGAATTTTGTGTATCATTTACATCATTTTCTGTCACACAATCATTGTAAAACCCTCAATCAAGCTACACTGATATTCCAAGGTGTCAGTTAAATGCTAAAATGTTGTAATAATTGTTATCTTTCGAATTTATCTAAAGTAAGTGTTCCACATTAAAGACATTTTTACAGGTCTGCATATATAAATAATTGCCTAATGTTACTTTAATTATGTTTAAACATGCCAGGAGCAGTAGGTGAAACCGGATATATTGCAAAGAGACTTGATCAAGAGCTACACATACATAGAAGAACATAAACCTGTCCAGACTGGCTGGAGTTTTTTTTCTTGAGTCTGGGGCATTTTTTGACACCTGAATTAGTCGCAACATCAGTTTTGGATGTGACAGTTTTTGATCCTTTTTTGGTCTCAGCTCTCACTTGATTCTAAGTCAAACTTGGTTAACTTTATAACCGCAGATTTGGCCCTATTTTCAGTATTGGTATTAGTTAATCAAAGTTTAGTCTTAACCCTTTCCCTCATATAGACTCATTTTGACGCACTCAATAGGTACCACATAAAGCCTGATCTGCAGAAAACCACTGAGGAGCAGCGAACAGCATAAAACCTGATCAGCCTGTGAGTTACTCGCAGGCTGATCTGGTTTTATGCTGTTCGCATAGGTCTTTTCATGGTGTCCTCTATGAGGGAAAGGGTTAAGTCATGAATTGGTCTTACTTACACCAATATAACCCTTTACTAAATATAATTTGGCAAACAGAGCAGACCTTGATCATACTTCACCTTCCAGGAGCCATCTGATCAGGATTTCCTCTGTTTGCTCCTTCAATATTGTAACTCAGATTCTACTCTGTCAGCATGGCAAAGAAAAATCCATTGTTTTACATACCACTTGAAGTTCAGTGAATTTATTTTCATACAGTTTTAAATATTTACATGAATATTCATGAGTTTAAGGGTTTATGACCAATCAGCATTTGTCCAGTAGTGGCCTCTGTGGCCTAGTGGTTTGAGTTGCAGATTTAGCATCACTTAGTCCCTCACCGCTGTAGGTTCAAGCCCCTCTTAGGTCACTCAGATGTTTCTTGTAAGGTAGTCTTCTGGCTATCTGGGGTACTTAAGTGGTTCTTCTTCTAGTCACTCAGAGTCTACCCTCTCCTGCAATGTGCTGGAATCATTGTATGACCTAAATATTTTTGCAGTAGAAAATAAAATCCAACAACAATAAGCAATGGTTTTGGTTATAAGAAATTCATCCGTAACACTGATCCTTGAAGGACTGTATAACTTAAAGAAGAAAACAAAATATACAGGCTCTAGCTTGTTTTGTATATTATTGACCATTCTTTTATCTCCCCCAACCCCAATAACAGCTCTCACATTGTATCAATAACCTCATTATTATAACATTAACATATATCATCTCAAATTTAAATTCACAACTCTAATAAAAGTCCTTTTTTAACTGCAGGAAAGTGTGTGTCGGCCATAAACAGAACAATGTTAAATTTTTGTTGTCTGCTGCACGAGTCTGGTTACCAGTGTTGTGATCCATATAGACTGTTTTACAGGGAACCAGGTCCCATCTTTTTCTTCCTTTTGAAGTTATATTTTAAACACAAATTACAGATGTAAACAAAAAAAGTTGAGTGGATTTCAACCATGTAATGTTCATGCATTATTTAAGATGTGAAAATCTATAACATTACATGTTTATACATAAAAGTTTGCATGTGTAACTCTATCCCTCAGTGTCCTGACTCTTGCACTGTGTCACAAAGTCAGTATCACAGGAAGTGTCACATACTGACATCGCAGCGAGAGTGACATGAAGAAAAAAATATATGCAATTAGCCAATAGTCATTTTCTTTTAATCGTAAATTGGAAATGCCAGGTGACGAAGTCTGGATTTTTATGAAACCGAATTCGGCAAACAAGATGGTTAGCATAACTGAGCCGGAGAGACTGGGAGGTATGGTTACTGTATCAGGTTTCCGTGGTGAATTTTGTGGGGACAGAATACAGGGAGGTCGAAGTGTGTACACCCAGCGGTGCACATCTGGAACAGTTTGGGTGATTGTCTCACTTGCTGTTGTGTTAGATTTATTGGCAGTTTATTGCAAATTTTATTGGTCAACATTTTTTGCCATTTGAGACCCTTCAGTCAGTCTATTAAACACCTGTTGAAGGAGGGAAGCATTTTGATTGAATTAATGTTGTTTTTGTTGTTGTTTTTGTGTTTGTTTTTAGGGCTGGGTTTGGTTAGAGTTTATTTGAGGATGGATGGCTTGCATGTGCACTGGATTAATAATAATGTCTGCAAGAAATAATGTTATGTTTGTTTTTACAATGCAGAAAATGTCAATCCATATTGTAGCCTGACTGTAGACTTAAGGTGAAGTCCCTGTAATGGTTCCACTATGTCTTGGACCACTTAACCTCTACCAAGATAACCAAGGTACCCTAATGAAACATTAGGAAACCTTGGTTATCTACGTGAAAGGCCATGTCGGAAATGTAGCAGAACCATTACAGGGACTTTACCTTAATTGCAGTAGTTACTTACTTGGATCCTCACCAGTGCATCGTAAGTTCGATATCTAGACATGTATGTTGGTAGGTTAGAGGTAACTCTTTGGGATATGTGGAATTCTGCAGTAAATCGGTTTCCTTTCATGATATGACCACTTACGCCAGCATCTCTGCCATCAAAACTGATTCATTATTTGAAAGAATTTTTTTCTCTCTCCATGTGAAATGAGCACCGTAAAATCTTCTTTTTTTTTTTACATTAAATTTTGTAAAGTCTTTATGAAATTCATTTTAATAGGTGCATGGAGGACTGACCATGAAACTATCATGTGTGCCTATAGAAAAAAAGGAGATAGAAATGTTTTTTGGTCAGCCCACAATATATCCATTGAGTCATGTTCAACAAAATGCGAGATCTTCTTAATTAGCAGTTTTCATGGGATTGATATTTGTAGATAAAGCTATCCACAAATTCCGCAAAATTATGATTAGTCCTTCCGACCCCCCACATTTTTTTCAAAACCATAGGGCAGTAATTGATATGAACAATCATGCTTTGACCTTGCCTAATAAAATTTAACCATTAATTCTGCAGCTCTTGATTATAAGATAATTTTAAGTCTCTTTGGTTTCACATAGTGCAGAAGGTTCAAGTTCAAATAATTAGACGTAGTCATTAAAATGAAGATTAAATAGTCTTTTAATTAACCTGATCTTTTCATGTATCTGTGTGTGTCATCACTGACTCCTTGTTCTTTAAAAACTAATTTTCTGTTAATTGAAATAATTAGTAATTAATATATCACTCCCTGGGTAATTTGTTGTCAACGGTTATTCAGTGCAAAATGTTTAAGCAACCAACATACTTAACATACTAATAAGGAGGCCATCTTTCCTTCGTTGAGTTTAATTGAAGTAAAACTAGTTTTGTCATAAAGATAAAGCACTGAGTACATCAAGATCTCTGATTATGACATTAGAGAAAATACTAATTGCATAGTTGTTTTATGAGATTTTAATCCATTCATTTGCAAAGATGTATTTTTGTTTGCTGTGGTTACTTTGTTTACTTGCTGTTAATTGGAAAATTAAAATTTCTTTACTAATTGGATTTCTCAGTCTTGTAAGATGCCATAAATTATTTTGCATTGAATATTCACTGCCGTTTATATTTAGGTATTATTTTGCCGTTTTATCTTAATTGAGGATTAAGTCAGGTTTATTTTCATTGTGCCGATATGTTGACTGCTGCTTGTTTATTTAGAGCAACACGTATATATCTTTTTAGTTATTAAATGTACATAGAGGAAATTACAATTTTGTTAATTATGTTGTAAAATTGCTTTTTTTTTCAGTGTGGTCATTAGTGAAGATGAGTGTTTTATATATCCATAAGGGAAAGAAAATATTAATTTAAAATTAATTAACAAATGTTTCTTTTATTCTATACTAATTCCCAAATATATCATAATTTCTTTTCCTTTTTTTTCACTTCTGTCTTTGAACCTCAATAATGCATCATTAATAAGACATTATTTATTTAATTTTTCTTAACCTATCTCAGTCAACACTAGGATACTTCTAACTGGCATGCAGGAAACATTTCTCCAGTGAATTTGATCAAACCTTATCTCCTACAATGAAAAACATGATTATCATTTGTGAATATTTCTCAGTTTTCGTAAGGAATAAAAAATTGTGATCTTGCAAGTCAAAGAATAAGTCATTAAATTTGTTTGCATCATGGAATAATTGGTTTTCATTTCAACTGTTAGAAGACATAGCATTGATACTTGCATTACTATCTTATTTTCCTGGTAAGTCTTAACCCTTTCCCTCATAGAGCAAACCATGAAAAGACCTATGCGAACAACATAAAACCAGATCAGCCTGCGAGTAACTCGCAGGCTGATCAGGTTTTATGCTGTTCACTGCACCTCAGTGGTCTGGAAATGAGTATTTTATAATTAAATTTGGTAAGGTTTAACTGTGGTTTTCTGCAGATCAGGCTTTATGTGGTACTTATTGAGTGCGTCAAAATGAGTATATATGAGGGAAAGTCTTAATTACAATGTTAAGTTGGGCTATAATAGGAATCCATCTTGTTATCCCATCATGCTCTGTCCCATTATACAAAAACAGTTCATTATAGAGAATCCTCGTGGAATAACTATAAAACTTTGCACACAGACACATGGAAGACGAATCTCTCTCTATTGCCTGTTCAAATGTTACAGTCTTTTCTACTATTTTGTGCATTTGGCTTTACCTCTTTTTTTTCTCTTTTTTTTGAGTCACCTTTAGTGAAGGCTATTATTATTATTATTATTATTATTGCTTATTGTTCAATTAGCATTTTTGTTGTATGTTAGTTTTATCAGCATTCCATGTATATTGTATTAGAATTTGTCAATTGTTATAGAAATATATTTAAGATTTCTGGAAATGAAAATAATTACTATCACATGAAATATTATTTAGATTGCTTTCAAATAAAACATAATCATGAGAGGAAACAAAACTAAGTGAGTTCTGGAAAACCATAGGCTTTAAGTTTTACATGTATCTGGTTTTCTTTGCAACCATTAACCATTATCATGTCCCTCTTAATATGAAGTTTCCTTAAACTCTAAAATCTCAATTCTGTATTAGCATAATTTTTGATACTTTGAAGAAAGTTTCTTTGTAAGATGTACTGAGATGTTTTTGATGTTAAGCTATAGACTAAATTAGCATTTTGTTAACCTCTGTCTTTTTTTAATGGAGTTTATGGTCCTATCCAGACCTTTATCATAAATCCATAAAGATATCAAGCTAAGTTTTCTGTGATGGCACAGTGTGATGAGTACCAGTAATAGATTTGATTTGTAAAATTGTGCTCCCAAATTCACATTTCTGGTTTTATTTATGGAGTTATGGCCCCTGAATTTAGCATATTCACAGCAAGTGGTGGCATTTGTTTCCATCTGACACATCTAGTTTTACATGGTGTAAACTGTAAAACCTGTTACATGTTAAAGCCTTGAAGTCCATGTTGGGGACACTCATTTATATCAATAATCAGCCCAATACAAACTGTCAGCCCTGATACCAGCAATAGTTTTTACTGACTGACCGACTCCTGGGTTATTGTTCTCATAATTGCCAATATAATTATCAATTATTTCGCCCACATATGCAACTCAACTGGTATGAATGACCGTAAGATGAGAAAACAAACGGGAAGGTGTGTATGTTAACAGGGCTTGTAAATTATCAAGTGTTGCCCATGTTTGTGTGTTTATGTGAATGAGATGACGTGTCCTGCCCACGGCACAGATAAAGATCAAGTTAAAGAAAGGGAAAGTGAGAAATAGCACTGTAATTTTGTTTTGCATACATTTAGATACACAGATTTAGTCAAGTTCTCGTACTGTACGGGGTCAAAGTGTAGATACAGTGTTACATTGGACAACATTTAACATTGTTAGAATCAGCTCAAGTCAATTTATCAAAAAATTAAAAAAAAATATTGGGGTCATATTGACTGAAATTCTGTCCTTGGATATTAGAGTTAATTAATCATACAAGTAAAACATCCAATCTAAAAAAAAAATATTATCAAGAATGAATCAAGCATAGTGTAATGTTCAAACACAGCCATGCAACAAATATTCAATACAAAATCATAGCATAAGGTAATAGGAATGATCAAGGTGAAATGCATATTGCCTTTTTCCTCCCTATCTACAATACACTGATTTTATTGTTAATTCATAGATTACTCAGTCGATAGGTATTGAAAAGCTATTAAAAGGATTGACTTGAGGAAAGGAAGGTCCACAAAAATGTGTTGTTTCTTGTGAAATCTGTCAGTTATGTAGTGTTGTTTTGTACTTTTAAATTTAAACATATTTGTCATTTTTCTGCATGTTTTATGGTTAATTGCACTTTTTATATTGAAATTTAAGATGTTTTATTATAGTGGATTTTATAATATTATGCACATTAATTATTTCCTAGCAAGCAATATGTGTAAGATTTATTGATCCATCTTTTCTTGTGGTAAATTCCTCTCTTTAGCATATTTTGATATTTAGATATTTTTTTAAATACCAATGACTGCAAATGAGCACCCCACAGTGCAAAAAATTTTTTTTAATTAGAAATTTCTAATATTTTGTTGGAATGCCGACATATAGTATGTGAAATGTGTGATCCGGTAATAATTAACTTAATATTGACAGTTTTTGAAAATGATTAACACATGACTATGTCCTGTTTATCAAGACTGTATGGTTACACCTGGTTCTAATGACATTATCAATATTTAGCACTATGTAATACAAAGAATCATGAATACGGTTTGGAACATATTTCACCACTCTTGTCAGGCTTAGAAAATATTGAAGCAAATGATAATTTCATAAGGTGACATATAAAGTTACGAAATGAACTGACATTATTTGTTTAAAAAATGAATATTTAGGTAGTTTTATTTAGGAAAAAAGAATAATGAATGCAATATGTTTTACTAAGTGTAATGTATGGATGGTGAAATCGGATCCTGGCTGCAGGTTTAAGTCTTTATCTTATGAATATTCATGTACAAATTTATAACTTCATGAATATTAATCAACTGAACTTTATTTGGTATTTTGGTGTTCAATTTTTATGAGCAAACTGAAAAGACCTTTATCAAACGTACAGCTTCTTCCAGGGTGTTTGCCCTGTTTGCCAGGTGTCATACTATGTCTAAATGAGGTCAAAGATTGATCAAGGTGATATCTTGTACATTTAATATGCAATTTAAGAAGTTGTTTTGATCAATCTACACACTATGTGAACATTCCTGTACAACCCCAGGCTCCAACTTCATCAGTCTTACTTAGTGTTAAGTAATGCATAAGTACATACTTAGTAACTTATTTTATCAATAATGTATCCTTAATTAAGATATTTAAGTTTTTCATTCTTAACAATTAAAATTAGTAAAAAAAAATTTCCTTTCTATATAAATTTATTATTGCATCTTTCAGCAGAATTCACATAAATATACATTAACCCTTTCCCTCATATAGACTCATTTTGACGCACTCTGTAGGTACCACATAAAGCCTGATCTGCAGAAAACCACAGTTAAACCGTACCAAATTTAATTACAAAACCTCATTTCCAGACCACTGAGGAGCAGGGAACAGCATAAAACCTGATCAGCCTGCGAGTTACTTGCAGGCTGATCTGGTTTTATGTTGTTCGCATAGGTCTTTTCATGGTTTCCTCTATGCGGGAAAGGGTTAACCTACATGTATATGCATAAAATAATTATTGATAATAAAATGTTGGCTGTGCTCTGTTAATATACCAGTATGCATATCTTTATTTCCTACAGTTTTGATCACAAAACCAATTTATCTGTGTTATATAGTAATTTGTGACAAATCCCTTATGTTATATATTTTTCTACCTTTTCATGTTGTCCAGGTCTCTGTATCGTTTGCAGAATTGTTTGTCAGCAGTCTGACTATATTACACTGTATAATGTTTGTTGTTTTTTCAAAAGAGGTTGGAATTAAAGATTAATTGATGTATGACATTTGTTTTTCTTTATGTATACTTAATTGGTCGTCGTGTCCCATGTTGATATATTACTAACCATTTTAAACAGGGTTGCTTGCACACATTTTGAATCAGACAACAATCAAGGGCTATATTTAGACATTGATATTTATAGATTTTCCCTTTTTTTACTACACAGAGAAATAGTTCCAAATTTTGTTTTCTGTCTTATCACTAAATGATGATAATTTTCATGTTTATTTCAGTACATTTGCGTTATGGAAGTTGAAACTGAATGAAAATCGTTGCTGGAGAAAACATGTTTAATAAATTCACAGGCGAATATGTTTGTGATAAATTGTAATGAAAAAAAAAAGAAAGCGAAAAAGTCGCACCTCATTCGGAGATATTTTAAACCATGACTGGCTGGAATTTCCAGCAACAGGTAACACTATATGGATAAAATTTCGTTTGCATGCAACAGTTGGTCCATTTGTGCAATGGGTGAAATGGTTATTCTGTTCGACATTCAAACGGCGTTGAAAGGGGGTGTGGGTTTGAGTCCCAGCCAGGGTACAATTTTACAATCTTTTTAATTATTTACTTGTAATAAGTACATGTGTATATAAAATGAAAAAAAAAAACCAATGAAAATTTGTTTCCACATATTCATATAATCTTATAAACTGTAGGCAAGAGAAATGGAGAGAGTAAGAGTGGCGATATGCTTATTGTTAGCAATCCATTGAGACAAATGATGTGTTCATCTTTTTTTAACGACCGTGTTCAAGCAAGGTTAAAGCGGGTTTATAACATGGTTTATTGGCATCACTTGAAAATTTGATCCTTGTTCATTAAATTAACTTTGATAAACAAAAGAAATACGATATCATCATATTAAAAACCATTTTCTCTCAGCGCTTTGATTTTTTGAGTTGCTGATAATTGAATTGTATTGCAAAGATATTCTTATGTTCCACGCATTACTTTATATATGAGCGACTCGCGTGTTTAAAGCGTCTGCATAGCAGAGAGTAAATCCTGGTCATCCAGAGACTTCCAATCCACCGTGTATAAGAGATCCTTGCTTTAACCAAATGTTACTGTTCATTGACATACACTTTTTTTCTGTTTAATAAACCTAAATGATTTTATTTTAGCCTTTCTTGTGAAACTCTTGTCACTGTGGCAACAAATAAATAATTCATACACAAAACAATCGTGTTCATTCGCCTCTTTCCGGAATTATCCGTGATTTACGGAGAGACTAAAGCTGGTGACGTCAGAGCAACATAAACTTAACCTTTGGTCTTAATGGCTGAAAATACTAATTATTATCTATTTCCTAAATCAAGATGGGAATTGGCAGGGATTTATATAATAGCATGCCCATTATTTAGAGACAGAAATAGACTCGTGTGTTTTTTTATGTTTGCTGGGAACGTGTTTTGGATTAAGACTGCCAAACAGGCGTCTTTAATTATTATTTTGATATTTTTTTAATGCAACCTGACTGAGTGTTTGGTGACTGGTAATTGTGAGGATGTGTTGCCTACATGTTAATATTTCTTGGCAAGAGTGCTTGTTTATAATATGTGCGTTAATTAGTGCGTCTGTGTTGTAACATAGTGGTAGGCGAAGACAATCCAGACGGACGGACTTGATGCCGTATTGACGTATTGTAACGTAGTGGTAGGGGCAGACAATCCAGAAGGTCGGAAATGAAGCCGTATTGACGTGATGAGGCTGTGAAGCAACGTTTTTATCTCTCTCGTATGGACTATAATCACCAATTGCTGAAATACTGTTGGTTGGACGTTAAACTCGAGCAAACAAACAAAACTATATGGAGGTGTGATTGAAGTGATATAATTTCCATGTCCTATGTATTCAAAATAAACGGATTGCCATATAATGTATTTCTTTTTTCGGTGTCATCGCACTGTTTAGTGATTATGGACATCTTTATGCATGGACATGTTTATAGATATCAATTGGTTTAACACGAGTGAAATACATTTTATACTTCAAATTCTTGACATATTTATGCACCTGGCAGTGAAAAGAGACCTCTGCATTTCCACAAGTAATGTAGTTTTGCACAGGGGTAATGTTATCGATGTTGGTGACTAAATTGGTCTAAATTTATGTCAAAATAAATGACAGTAACATATTTTATGGTTTCTTTTGTTTTATAATGAAATCAGTATTCATTTGCACAAACAAAAGACAACAGAGTTTAGGTCAATATTTCTTTCAACTTGGTTACGGCTCTCCTCTGATGAGTACCGAAATCTGTTGTCAATTTACGGTATGTATTAGTTATCGTCTATGTTTTAAATTTTATGGAATTTGTCTCAAGCGAAGCTGAGCGCTGCGATAAATTCAAGAAATTGGAAATATAAGCAATTAGCATCTTTACGTTCGCCATAACCTTTGGCTTTGACCTCGCAATATGGGACCGCCTCCCATTTGATTGACAGTTACAACTGATGTGCTCTTATGACAGGTAGGCACCACACAGTCGTATCCCCCATATCATGATCTCACGGCGTATTTTAACCCTTTCCCTCATATAGACTCATTTTGATGCACTCAATAGGTACCATATAAAGCCTGATCTGCAGAAAGCCAAACTCAATCCTTACCAATTTTAATAATAAAATCCTCATTACCAGACCACTGAGGAGCAGCGAACAGCATAAAACTTGATCAGCCTGCGAGTTACTCGCAGGCTGATCTGGTTTTATGCTGTTCGCATAGGTCTTTTCATGGTGTCCTCTATGAGGGAAAGGGTTAAGCTGTATATTTTCAAATTTTGAACGAAATACAAGCATTTCATCAGACGATTAAGAAGGACAAACTGTAAGACGTAATATAAATTGCTAGTTTTTAGACTGACATACCTGTGTCATTTCTTTAAATATTTATGTTTGAATTATCGTGACAATATTGCACTTACAGTGACTTTATCATTGCACCCTTTAATATTATATCGTGATATTGAAACATTACCAACTTGAAGTACTTTTAAATAAATCTTATCTAATTGATATTTACAGCAATTTTGGTTCGGTAAAGTTGTGTACTAGTTGTGGTCACCGTGACAAGGTCCTGTGTATTATTCTCAAAACCTAACCACAAATTGTGGTTAAATTTATGTCCCGACATTGCTCTTTTCACGCAAGCATTTTAAGGTCGTCAGTCTGATTTGAATCTAATTTGATAATGCCCTATCAAGGATATGTTATAAATTTATGTTTTGATTAGAACGATCAGGTACGGTAAAACCGCGGTATATCGAGGAGGGATTTTCCATGACTGTCTAGTTCGACCAGGTGCGGACCACATTGTTTCGAGCCTAGAGAAATAGACGTGAAAAATCGACAGTCTCCGAATGATCGCATTTTTATCTTAATATAATAAAAGAAGAACACTCTTCATAACAGAAATACTCTGAAGTTATTTTCCATTGGAAGTAGTTATTTGAGCTTCGTGGAACCAGGAAATCTATTGGTGTAAATACTTGTATGCTTGCACCACAGAAATTATGTCATTTCCGTAAAAAAAAAGTGGGTGAAAATTATGAAAAAAAAATGATTGACCAAGGAAAAAATAATAAGCTTTGAAACTTTTTTTATTTTTATTTTACGTCCCACTCTTAGTGAAGTATCAAATGTAGTATCATGTCCCACGGGGGTGCTTTATATATCTTAATGGAACAAACTGATTTTTGAATACATGTATAGAAAGAAATTAAAGTTGAGGGCATGTCTGGGAAAGTTTGGTCTTATAAGAGAATGTTCTCAATAAATAATACAAATATATAAATAAAAGAAGACCAGCATCCAATTTTTCTTATCCAGATATATATAAATATTCGTCTTCTTTCATTAAATTATTAAGAGTGTAGTGTACGCAGAACATTTGTCTGTGCAAGACGCTTATTACACTACGCATGAATTATTTATTGGCCTCCTCGTGTGTAACAATACAACACATTGCTGTGGGAGAGACATGAGCGCATTAACCCAATTATCTCAGAGGGAATAAAATCTGACAGTCATCAAGAAGGCTTTTTATATAATATTTATGATCGTCATTAGCTTGCCTTCACTTTTAAATGTGCTGTAAAATGTACCTGTTGTATCACGATGTCATTTTAACAGACAAAAAACATGTTGAAATGAATCTCGTGTTTTTTATTTTCGGTTAAATTGTTTAACTGCACGAATTAGGGATGAAATAGATTAGACTGGGGTTAATGACTACGGTAGTTTTTGATTTTTTTTGTTTTGTTAAAATTAAATAATAACCAAATACATTGAACCTATCCTGAGCCGCAAGAGGATTGAGGATCTCAGCCCCATGCTCGCAATGGGTTCGATTCCCGGTCTGGTCGGGGCCTCCGTGGCTGAGAGGGTGAAGTCGCTGACTTAAACACTCTCTCAGCCCCTCGCCGCGTGGGTTCGAATCCCGGAAGGGTCATTCGGATTTTCATGTGAGGAAGCCTTCCTGCTGGCTTGCGATAAGTCAGTGGTTCTACCCGTATGCCTCCGTGCATTCGGGGTCTTTCTCCACTTGTAATTAGCTGGACGTCGCTATATTATTGAAATACTGTCGAAGCGACGGTAAACTCAAATAGTCAAGTCAAGACCCGGTCTGGTCGCTTGGAGTTTTCATTTAGTCTAAACTTATTTTTTACGTCGAATGGTAAAAAAGCTCTTACAACTTATACTAATCTCTCTCTGCGGTTCCTGGGTTAGACTAGTACTTTGCGCCTGGGAAGGTCGTGTAAAATCCTTGCCTCCAACGAAGATCGAACCCACAACCTTCGAATCCGCAGTCGAGTATATCATCAATGGACCACGGCACCTTATTTTTACTTAAGGAAGCTTTCCAGTTGGGTTATTCTACCCGGGTACCATTGCGAACTCTGGGTTTTCCTCCGCCCACCTGTAATTAGCAGGACGTCGCTTTGTGACCACAATGCTGTCATTCCAACACAACAACAACAACTTTGGAATGAGAGAACATGGCTGCTTCGCGAGTAAGTAACAGCCAGAAACAGGTCGTATTTGAAAACAGGCAACATAATAAAATATAATTTTGTAGCCATGTGTTTCAAGACGTATAATACATTTATCATGCATGAATATTTCTGCTGACATTGGATTAAATTGTTGTTGTTGTGGGGGGGGGGTGGGGTGGGGAGGGGGATCGAAGCCTGTTGAGGACAACTATTTTAATGACATTCCCGACCGCAAAGTAATAGTCCAACCCACAAACCACCGAGTGGGATTAACATTATGAAAAGAACTTGTTTCCCAAATCGACGTAAAATGAATAAGATAAATCAAATTGATGTTACATAAATTATGAAAAATGTGCTTTCGAAGGATCTTAAATGTGCTCAAATATATTTTAGTGAAACCACTCAACTGCCAATATATTTTGTAATTTTAAAAGTGTACATGGAGAATGTAGATCAGTTGCAATGCATCTTTTCTAAAATTGCAACTTATAATCTTCACTTAAACTTTCGTTGAATCTGAAATAAAGGCAATTTTATGGGTACATATATTCGCAAGGTATACAAAATGAACAAATAATTTGGGAATTAAATATCATGAATTAAAACCATCCACGAAATCCGCAAAAATAAGTGATTTTTATAGTACATAATACGCACCTATGTTCATTTTTTTGTTTTGTTTGCAATACTATCATTGATGTATCATGCAAACACTTAATATTATAATTTCATGTCCTCAAAGTCAATACCGTCGAAATCATTAACAACGAAAAATGAAGACCGATCTTGGAGGCCTGAGTTGTTAAAAGTGTCCATACCGTACCCAGGAGGTAGTTAAGTTGATCCCCAGACCCGACAAACCAGTGTGATGAAATGGAACTGGTATGGTTCCCATGTTTGGTGCTCAGCATGTAAGAGAGTGCCAGGTCTGGTAGGCCCATTGTCAGGATCATGTGACTGAATGTGGCATCATGCCGGCGTGATATTGCAGGGAGGCAGTTCTTTATATGTCTCATGTAGACAAATGATTGAAATATTGTCATCGAAGCGTTAAGCCCCGATGGACGAACGAAAGAAAATTTAGCATTCTGCAATGAATATTTGAATTAATGGAATTCATTTTTCTGATATCATGGCTAATCTACAAATGGAAGAAAACACTTTATATTGCATCCGTACAACTTTCTCTTCAAATGTTAACTTATGAAAACCAATAAACCGGTTCGTTCTTAACATTACGTACTCCAGAAAGATGTAAGAGTCCTTACATTATACATTTGACCTGGATAAATTACTTAGCTTCGCTCATCCTTACATGACATGTCATATCCGTACATCAAAATCCTGCTTATGCCCCGTGATAATTAATATAGCCATTTGACACCTGCACCATTTTGCGTGATGTCCGAGCATTAACCATCACAGAATGCTATCACATTGCCTTTTAAAGCTATTTTTAAATATTCAAACTGATCCAGATTACATATTTTGTTGGTAATCAAATATTCTGCAGATCAAAAGTATCAAAATCTATATCTATAATGGTAGACATGTCTTTGTCAGGATCAGTGTTTTGCGTCTCATCGGGTCGACCTGAGGTTTTGAATGTACTTACTAGATTACGATAACTAGAAATTTCTTGTCATACAAACTGCGCTTTGTAATCAGTACATGTTGGTCACGTGGTACAAAATTGATACTAAGGAGAAAATCGTGTTTTTGTGAATAACTTCCAATCGGCATTGGGGACATTAGTTTCATTTCTGTTTTTGAATGTGCAGTGTAACGATACATATGTGACAAGAACTCGAGGGCAAAGTCTTAACATCACGTAAATGTCCAAAGCTTTTCATGTAAACCTGGGTATACACTGTACTATATATTCAGAACAATGAAATATTGCATTTCGAGATCTGGGATGTTGTTGTTGTTGATGATGATGATGATGATCTGCACAGATGTAACAAATATAATACCGCCTTATATCGTGCTGTACAAAATAATCCTGATATCACAATAACTTGTTTATCCTTCCATATACTGCCCCCCCCCCCGCCCCCCCCAGCAAAGAACACAATACCACTATAATAAACTTATCATGCCGTGGACGGAGATCGAACCTCTGACGCCCGGTTTCGGTGCGGACGCTCTCATCACTCCAAACGGCAAAACTAACGAATCGCAAATCTGGAGGAGAGTTAGCCGGAGCAGCAGCTTACAGAAAAGAACCAGAAATACTTGAATTGTGTCAATTTATGAGAATATGTATTTAAATGATGTCACAGAATAACACTAAGATATGTCATGTGCACACCGCCTTGTTTGTACAAGACGTATCACCTACCATCCCCGGCCCAGCGAACACACGACGTTAACGTAACCAACGTTGTTACAACGTTGGTGTCTTACCTCAGCTTTAACTATTTATCAATTTCGTGAAAACCGGGATCAATCCAGGCTCATGGTATACAAAGTTGTTTAATGGTTGTACTCATTCTTGGAGGTAGCTTTTTAATTGGTCGCAATGGTTCTAGTCAACACGACGAAGTTCACGCCTGACAAGTGTAGCTAGACGTTTTAGCAGCCGTTGGTGTCCGACGATGGATAAGAACGTAAGTAACATAGCACTGACATAATAATAGTCATATGACATGCCATTTGGGTGAAAAGTAGATTTATAACTCGTACATAGTTGCGACCAAAATACTTGTGCTTATTTGCAACTGTATTTATGCAGTTGTTACTGTAAACACATTCCAGGTTCAGTCGCAGCTGTAAATTGATACATTGGGGAAATCATTTGAAAAACAAATGAAACTGTATAATTACAGTTGCACCTTATCTTGTATATTAATTATATTCAATAATCTTACAGTTTCTACACATGTCAGTGGGTCCCAAATTATCCATATTAGCTGGTTTCCGAACTCTCGCCACATGTTGAACTGCAAGCAAGCTGGGCAGGCCTTAGAGGGATATATTTTTTCTTTCAACCAGTCTAATGGTGAAGTAAATCCGTGTGGGGAAATTGCTTTAGTACAAGGTATCAGCCTATCACTTTTCTTTTTTTCGCACCTTCAAAACTGAAAATCGGACCCAACTTTAATTAAAAGAATGACGGTGACAGTCATGACGTACGGTCTGTACCCCACAAAATAGATTATTCTAAATTTTCTTGTTAAGGACGTTTCAGCGGGTTACAGCTGATTTTGATTTTGGTGTTGTTTTTTTTTTTTTTTTTTTTTTTTTTTTTTAATTTCTTATTTATTTCAAGTAGACTGATAGAAGAAAGCCCAAATTTTAAGATTCATGTGTTAAGAATATCATCAAAAGTATATTTGCCAAATTTTGAAGGTACAAAAAAGTCACATTTAATGTTTTTATGCAAATTTGGCTAAATTTCAATAAAAAAGCAGTTTTAGTTAAAAAAAAAATTTGAAATTTGAAAAAATAAATGAAATCTGTCCGTTGAAATGCTTTTTATTGAGAAAAATATATATAAAAATTCATAGTTTTGGGATAGTTTTTGTATACATTTTGGCCCGGGATTTTATGCCCGCTTTGTATTTTTAATGCATTTATCTGTAACTTATGGAATACATTATAAGTTGCAGCTGGTGATAAAATATTTAAAAAATATTTTAATATACTGTTACAGTATTTAGAAACGATTTTTTCCTTATCTTTTTTTAATGCCATGTTTTTTTTACAACAAATTTTAGCAAATAGTGATGCTGTACTATAAGCTTGATCTCTAAAACAAGCATGGTGACCCCCTATTTTTAATTCATTTTTAGTTAAAGTCTAAAGTACTTATATGCAAATTTTTAGAATAATCTGTCCGTAAGAAAAAAAAAACCCCACTCAAACGCCTTTAAGGTAAAGTCCCTATATGGTTCCACTACATTTCGGACATCTTGGACTTTCACGGAGATAACCAAGGTTTCCTAATGTTCCACTAGGGTATCTTGGTTATCTTGGTAGAGGTTAAGTGGTCCAATACATAGAGGAACCATTACAGGAACTTTACCTCAAAAGGATGTTGTTTAACAACTAAGAACGACTCACGAATCCTGCGTATACCGCCTCCCCATAGAGAGCTTGCAGTACCATTTTACAAATGTGGTATGTAGCCAGGCATTGAGTTCACAACTGGTGGAATGCGCATGCGTCGAAACAGCTTCTAAAGATACCTCACACATACAATTTACTTGCAATGTATGACTGCCACCTAGGTTAAACTAATGATTTATTGTTTACTTTTCTTCCATCGTATTTAATAAAGAAGTTTTCGTATCCTCGTTTTCAAATGCATAATTGCGTGTATCAATGGCATACTGTCATGGGAAATGGATTTTTACAGCCTGTTTCCACTTATTTATGTCATGATGGGTCAGAAAACTGTTACCCCGTGTAAAAGTACGCGATAAATAAAACAAAACAGTACACTTGCCGAGAGATAAGCTTGGTGAATCTTCTGATTTAAACGCGATTCCGGGGCATGTTTTCTTTAAAATTTTAATTTTCTGTGTGTAACTTGGTGTGTAATATCTATTTCGACGATTAACAGAAAGACTGACTGCTTCCTGTCAAGAATTATAGGTGGAGAATCAATAAAAACCCAGGTTTTTATGTGGATGTTTTCGAGCGATGATCTGTAATGAAGTAGATTATCACCCTATCTCATCTGAGGCGGCATAAACACCATACCCCTGCTAATGGTGACACTTTAGACACGAAGAATTTTTGCTAATATATTTTGTTGACAATCATGTTGCTCACACACATTCCTTACACTACATCTTCAAAACCTGATATCATCAACTATTATATACTTTATTAGCGCCTTGTGAAAGTTGCTAAGTTATCTAGGTTATATGATAGACTTCAACAGTTTACACCAGTTGTATTCGAAAGGCGAGATAATTTGTGATGGTTTTGAAAATTAAATTTGATATGAGTAATACTTTTCAAAATTAGCATAATTCTATCTTATCGCTTTAATTGAAGGGATAATGATACCTAGCTGAAATTATATAAATCTTAAGATATCAATTTTAAAATATATATTTGCAATATGAGAGCTAGAAAATAATTGATCAGTCACAATTATTGGTAAGATCGTGTTTTATATCTTTGTCTATAAAATACTTATATGATAGGATGCACATACGATGATACCTAGTAAAGTTATAACATAAATATGCAAATTAATATGTCTTAGTTGATATTACATAAAAATAAAGCATGTCATTTAATATACATTAAATTTATGAATGTGTTAAATGGAATTTAAATGGAGAAAATATCTTTAAAATTTATATTTTTTTATCTAAATCGTTTCTAAAATAATAACAACTTGATTGCTCTACGTAACATGCGGTTTAGTTTTATGAAGGATAAATCAGTTTTCTGTGATAAAAATATATATATCTCGCGACATTCGTTTTTCCGATATTGATATGATTCAAAATTTCATTGAAAAAGCAGTTCTATGTAAAAGCTGAGCATATTTAAGTATTAAATGAAAACATGCAAAAAATAGTGAAACTGATATGAGAAAGCTTTTCGTTAACAAATATACAAAATAAAAATCGGGATCTTGTGATATGAATCAATGATTATGTACTGACATTAATGAGAAAAGTATTATTCTAATAGGGAATAAAGATTTGTGAAATTCCGCCTGTCTCTAGGATCCTCCGCATGACGTTCGTCGAGAAAGATTGAAATAAGTATAACTTAATGTCATCTCGTAAATTGATATTGTCCACATACAGATGTATTGGACACACCGTCGAACATAGTTTTCATTTATTATTAAACAGCAAAGAAGAAAAGTATTAAAATATCTTGAAAGGGAAATGTTTAAACAGGAAGATCACGCTTTAATCAACCCACTTGAAACTCAAGTTTGACTTTATTAATCTAGATAATAATTTTGATAAAAAAAGGAAATAGTAAACGGCTTTACCACAAGCCAGCTGAAAGGCCCTTTTTGAAAAATATGACAAGTGACATGGTCGAAACTTAAAGCCATGACGGTGAAGGTTAGGTGTAACTTAGTCAACAACTACTTGACCATAGAGGGCCATCGTCGTAAATGTGTTTTAAATATAAACTGAACTGTTTTGAAAACAATTAGCATCAGAAGTAGTAATCGTACTAGTCATCAATATCTCCGCAAAGGTGACCTCTTACCTTAGGAATATAAGGCAAAAACTACTGAATGTGTAAGTAAAGTAGTAGTGGAAGTAGCAGCAGCTGTAGCGGTAGTAGTGGAAGTAGCAGCAGCTGTAGCGGTAGTAGTAGAAGTAGCAGCAGCTGTAGCGGTAGAAATGGAAGTAGCAGCAGCTGTAGCGGTAGTAGTGGAAGTAGCAGCAGCTGTAGCGGTAGTAGTGGAAGTAGCAGTAGCTGTAGTGGTAGTAGTGGAAGTAGCAGCAGCTGTAACGGTAGTAGTGGAAGTAGCAGCAGCTGTAACGGTAGTAGTGGAAGTAGCAGTAGCTGTAGCAGTAGTAGTGGAAGTAGCAGTAGTAGTGATAGTAGTTGTGTTAATTGTTGAAGCAGTAATAGTAGTAGTTATAGAAGTGGTTGTTAAAGTAGTAACTGATATTATGGTGATATTTGGTTTTAAAATAAAGAGCTTTGAGAAATTTATTTATTTATTCATTTACCTATTTCGAATAAAGAGCTTTGAATTTTATTTATTATTTACTCCCCATTAAATTAGTCGGTTTATTGCTGTTTCCATGTTATGCAATTGTCTCATTTTTTGTAAGTTCATTTCAAAACAGTCTACTCTGTGTCCTTTGAAAGGAACAAAACAGTACAGGTAACATATTTAAAGGCCATTTCAGTGTTTATGTTTTATCATTTTTCTCTTAGTGAAGGCACTCAAACAGATGCACGTGCATAAAAGATCAATGCTATCATGTAGCAATAATCCAGTTGTTGATATCTACACCAAAATGTCATTCAGCTTTGATGAAATAAGCATGAGTGCAGGCTTAAACCTCTGCGTTTTTTGTTTAGTTTTTTTTTTTTATTATTTCCATCCACGATTTAAGACAATCTTTTTATTGTATCTTTCGTTAAAAAGAATTTTGTACTTAGATTTTGATACCTGTAATGTTTCGGAAACACCTGTGCACAAGCACGTGCATGGCTCGTGAGAATATGAGTCCACTGAGATCTCGGGTTATACGGGAATAATTGGTACATTGTATGAATGGTCATTTTTAAATCATTTTTACTCGTGGGAATTACTGCTTTAATCTATGGATTCGTCTTGTCTTAATATAAAACACATTGAATAATGATTTAAATGTTTCTTTATTCTCGCGCATAAGCTAGTTGTTTTGATTTCAGTGTTCATTTTATTTATTTATGGGTTTTTTTTTTTTTTTTTTTTATTTATTTATTTTTTATTGACTCAGAACAATGAAAATTGTATGGCATATATTTCAAACCATGAGCTTTCGGATGCAATGAATTTTATATTCATATGACGTCATATAACGTCAGATTTGACGTCAGGTGAAAAAGTTTGTACGCGGTCTACAGCCATTATTTCTGGACCGATTTTTATCAAAATTTCACAGAATGTGTATGTTAGGCTCTAGTTGTGCATCCCGGTGTCCGTTTTTCAAAATTCGAAAAGTCCATGGTTCTATAGCGAATCCAAGATTCGAACCAAGGTCGTAAATTTTTAAATGCTTATAAAATCTGTCCTATTTAAGATAGAAAGTTGATATTTGGTCAGTTTATAGGTCTCTAGAAGTTTTAAACATTTTGTGAAAAGAAATGTCATATGACGTCACGTGACGTCATTATATGATAATGTATTTCTAATATTAACAATAATATTTCTATATGTTGAAATTGTCGAAGGGCAATGAAAATTTAATGCCGCATGCATCAAACGCTGAAATTTTGATTTCTATGATTTTCATATGCCTATGACGTCATATGACGTCACACTTGAAATATGCAACAAAAGTTTGTACGCGGTCTACAGCCATTGTTTATGAACCGATTTTCATCAAATTTTCACAGAATGTGTATATTAAGTTCTAGTTGTGCATCTCGGTGTCCGATTTTCAAAATTCGAAAAGTCCCTGGTTCTATAGCGAATTCAAGATTCGAACCAAGGTCGTAAATTTTTAAATGCTTATAAAATCGGATTTATTTGAGATAGAAAAGTGATATTTGGTCAGTATATAGGTCACTGGGAGTCTTAAACATTTTGTGAAAATAAACGTCACATGACGTCACGTGACGTCATTATATGATAATGTATTTCTAATATTAATAAGAGTATTTCTATATGTTGAAATTGTCAAAGGGCAATGAAAATTTAATGACAACTGATTCAGACGCAGTTATTTTGATTTCAATGATTTTTAGAAGCCTATGACGTCATATGACGTCACATTTGAAATTGACTACGAAAGTTTGTACACGGTCCAGAGCCATTATTAATGGGCCGATTTTTATCAAATTTTCACAGAATGTGTATATTTCGTTCTTATTGTGTATACCGGTGTTCGTTTTTCAAAATTCGAAAAGTCCAAGCATCTATGGCGGATCAAAGATTCGAACCAAGGACGTCAATTTTTTAAATGCTTATAAAAACTGTCCTATTTGAGATAGAAAGTTGGAATTTTGTCAGTTAGTAGGTCTCTGGATGTCTAACAATTATGTGAAAATAAACGTCATATGACGTCACGTGACGTCATTTTTTTATTATTATTATTCTTTTCTTCTTCCTAACTAAACGCTTATTTTAATATGTTGCAATAGTCCTAGGACCATGAAATTTTTATGGGTTATTAGTCACGTGAGGAAATTATGATTTCAATGATTGTCAGCAGCCTATGACGTCATATGACGTCACAGCTAAAAATAGTGAAAATGGTGTTTGCGCTCTACAGCCGTCATTTATAGTCGGATTTTCTTCAAATTTTCACAGATGGTACATCTTGAAAATAAGGTGTGCATATCCTGTCAGCTTACCGAAATTCCGAAAGACCGAAGTTCTGTGGCTGAAATAAGATTCGAACATAGGACCGAAAATTTCATTTTAGGATTAAAGAGCTTCGGGATAAGATAGAAAGTTGCAACTTACACAGTTTGCAGTTCTGCAGAATTTCTACATATATTTTGATTCCTGACGTCATATGACATCATAAGCATACTTCTTAATTTTTATTTTAGGGCAATGATTTTGACATGATGCCAGTTGTTCAGAATAATGAAAATTTCAGAGTTATGACAGTAAAGTATGCGCTTTTGAACAAAGGCATCTTCAGCACCCTATGTCGTCATATGACATCAGAGCTAAAAATAGTGAAAAATGGTGTTCACGCTCTACAGCCGCGATTTATGGTCGGATTTTCTTCAAATTTCCACAGATGGTACATCTTGAAACTAAGGTGTGCATATCCTGTCAGCTGACCGAATTTCCGAAAGACCGAAGTTCTGTGGCTGAAATAAGATTCGAACATAGGACCGAAAATTTCATTTTAGCATTAAAGAGCTTCAGGATGAGATAGAAAGTTGAAACTTACACAGTTTGCAGTTCTGCAGAATTTCTCAATATATGTTGAGTCGTGACGTCAAATGTCGTCATGTGACGTCATAAGCATACTTCTTAATTTTCATTTTAGGGCAATGATTTCGACATGATGCCAGTTGTTCAGAATAATGAAAATTTTAGAGTTATGACAGTAAAGTATGCGCTTTTGAACAAAAGCATCTTCAGCACCCTATGACGTCATGTGACGTCAGAGCTAAAAATATTGAAAAATGGTGTTCGCGCTCTACAGCGGCCATTTATGGTCGGATTTTCTTCTAATTTTCACAGATGGTACACCTTGAAACTAAGGTGTACATATCCTGCCAGTTTACCGAAATTCCGCAAAACCGAAGTTCTGTGGCTGGAGTAATATTCGAACATAGGACCAAAAATTTCATTTTAGGATTGAAGAGCTTCAGGATGAGATAGAAAGCTGAAACTTACACAGTTTGCAGTTCTGCAGCATTTCTACAAATATTTTGAATCGTGACGTCAGAGGACGTCATAAGCATGCCACTTATTTTTAATTTGGGGCAATGATTTCGACATGATGCCAGTTGTTCAGAATAATGAAAATTTCAGAGTTATTGCAGTAACGTATGCCCTTTTGAGCAACAGCATTTTCAGCACCCTATGACGTCACGTGACGTCAGAGCTAAAAATAGTGAAAAATTGAGTTCGCGCTCTACAGCCGCCATTTATGATGAGATTTTCTTCAAATTTTTACAGATGGTACATTTTGAAACTAAGGTGTGAATATTTTGTCAGCTAACCTTAATTCCGAAAAACCGAAGTATTGTGGCTGAAATAAGATTCGAACATAGGACCAAAAATTTCATTTTAGGGTTAAAGAACTTCGGGATGAGATAGAAAGTTGAAACTTACACAGTTTGCAGTTCGGCATAATTTCTACATATATTTTGAGTCGTGACGTCATAAGCATGCTACTACTACTGCTATTTATTTATTTTTTTCTTCGTAACTTAACGCTTATTTTTCGCGGAATATAATGTCAATTGTTCAGCATGAACATAAAATACTACCAGAGGTGAGTCTTAACGTGAAACTTCTATCTCCTGCTTTTTGCATTAACACAGGTTGCAGAAAGTCCTATCATTCGTTTTGACGAATGACATCTAGTTTATTTTAACTTCTATATTTTACGTCGATTGGAAAACTAATCCCTCTCGATGGTTCCTGGAATGAACCAGCACGTTGCGCCTTGAGAGCCATGAAAATTCCTTTCCCAAACGGAGTTCAAAGCCACAACCATCGGATCTGCGGCGTCATATAACTTTCACTTGGTTTTCATTGGTCAAAGACTTGAAAAATGAGATTTAACAGTAAGATGTCGTAAAATACTTAATTAAATATAAACGAAAGTCAATGTTTTGCAAATACATATAGTGCTGTGTAAAAACGTTTTGAAAGATTATAATAGTATTCCCTTTCATTTAGCGTTTTATCCTATCGCACAGTCGAAAACGGGTATTTGTTCCATGTGGGTGCTGAAATGACCTTACTAGGCCCAAAGTACTTTTCTAACTAAGGCACCGCCGAGAAAAACTAGCATAACTGGTTTCCAAATCGACGTAAAAAGAAATATATAAAATAGTTCATCTTGCCTTGTTATACAGATAAGCAGTTGTATTTTAAGCGAACAATATAGTACAAATATCGTAAATCTCAGTAGTTTACTGTGAAGTTTCTAAATACATGTACGGAGAATGTCGTTGACAGGTCGTCAGGATCAGTTGAAAATAATGAGACATAGCTTTTAATTGCTAGACAGAATAAAAAGTAATTTGGGTACACAATACATGACATTATGCTGGTTTGCTTGCTTGGTTTAATGTCCCATCGACCGTTCTTTAGTCATCGATGTGAGTCAGAGTTAGTGCTTCACGTTGTAGACTAGCAACAGTCTTGTTATCCTGGTACCAGGCCAATCAGTCCTGGAACTACCCTTATATGTGAGCGCCAAGCAAGGGAGCTTTACAAGTACCATGCTATTGGCTTTGGCACATCGTGTCCCGGGATCGAAACCCGACTTCCTGGAGCGGACGCTCTTGCTACTCAGTCGCTGGGACTTACTGATTTTATCTAGATGGTCGTTACATACAGGTTCATCTGTATACGGACTTGCGTAAACTTGCTAGAAAGTAGTTCTCTTATGTCAATTGCGTATTAATACAGCACTGTACTACATTTGTATATGTATTATATTGTTAATATTTAAAGATGAGTCATCATAGTTTTTTGTTGATCAAACATGAATTGCATTATCTTTAAACCAAGTGTGGTTATTTGTCTTATCTTTATAAAGATTATTAATGCTATACATATTTTGTGAATACAAGTGTTTGTTTTCATGTAATATCCAATCATTTGAGGGTCACATATGACATGTTTCCAGAGGTTAACATCCGATTTGAAATGAACTTTTCTGTCGAATATATAGGGTATGTCCTTAATATCATCTTATCACATGACCTGTGTGTTTTGTTCTAAAGTGGTCGCTCGTTTGTCTCCTTTAATTGTCCTAAATGGATTCCACGGGGACTGATAATTCCCATAATCCCTTTGTTTTGACTGGTTTTGTCAGAGTTAAATCCCCTGTGTACACTCGGAAACACTCGGCTTTGGTCTCAGATACCTTGAGTGGCGTATCGCGAAAACACACCGTTCAGCTTGAAAGTTTTTCAACACGATTTGGGAGTTTTAAATTTTGATATCGGAAAATATAAATTTTGACCGGTCACCATACCTTTTCAAATATGTCCTGTATATCAAAAGTATAATATGGTCCTTTGTCAATATGTTTCTAAAGTCCGTGGCAATACTTTATCAGAACTTATTAATTAATAACTTGCCTTGTGTGAGCTTTAAGCCTACTTCGTATCCTGAAGTTTGATATATCGTGTATTGTTACATTATGCATATTCGTTCCTGACATTTATGATTTTTTAATTATTTCGGGTTAAAAAGTTTTTAATTTTTTAAAAAGAAAACTTTCTGAACTTGCACCATATATCATATATCAGTATTTAAAGGAAACCTCCATAATTCTAATACTCCAGCTTATTTTCGACATACTTAATTAACACATACTTAAAAATTTCAATAACTGAAATTCCTTTTAAAATTTACGGTCTTATACATATATATACGTAGTGCAGTTTATGACGTGCTTCTACAATTAAAAGGTACACAAACTTGCCGGGGTTGCATGAATTACGAGGCACCATACTGGTGAAGTCCTTAACCAAGGGCTCAGGTTACCAAATGCGAGCCAATCGTACATTTCGGCTCTTTCCATTAAAAGTATCGGTAATTCCTGTTCAACCTGCACCGTGCCAGCTTCTACGGTACATAAATTTGGTTCATAAATCAAAAGTACTGAAAATGGATAAGTAGGGGCATGATAGGAATTAACAATATATCAGTTATTATTCCAAAATGATACATCACTCACAGTAACGAGGACAAATTTTAGAGATAGACAGGCGATCGTACAACAGTCCTTATACTACAGACAGGCGGTCGTATAATAGTCACTATACAACAGACAGACAATCGTACAATAGTCACTATACTACAGACAGACGATCGTACAATAGTCACTATACTACAGACAGACGATCGTACAATAGTCACTATACTACAGACAGACGATCGTACAACAGTCACTATACAACAGACAGACAATCGTACAATAGTCACTATACTACAGACAGGCGGTCGTACAATAGTCACTATACTACAGACAGGCGGTCGTACAATAGTCACTATACTACAGACAGGCGGTCGTACAACAGTCACTATACTACAGACAGACGATCGTACAATAGTCACTATACTACAGACAGGCGGTCGTACAACAGTCACTATACTACAGACAGACGATCGTACAATAGTCACTATACTACAGACAGACGATCGTACAACAGTCCTTATACTACAGACAGGCGGTCGTACAATAGTCACTATACAACAGACAGACAATCGTACAATAGTCACTATACTACAGACAGACGATCGTACAACAGTCCTTATACTACAGACAGGCGGTCGTACAATAGTCACTATACAACAGACAGACGATCGTACAATAGTCACTATACTACAGATAAACGATCGCACAACAGTCACTATACTACAGACAGACGATCGTACAATAGTCACTATACTACAGACAGACGATCGTACAATAGTCACTATACTACAGATAGCCGATCGTACAACAGTCACTATACTACAGACAGACGATCGTACAATAGTCACTATACTACAGATAGACGATCGTACAATAGTCACTATACTACAGACAGGCGGTCGTACAATAGTCACTATACTACAGACAGACGATCGTACAATAGTCACTATACTACAGACAGACGATCGTACAATAGTCACTATACTACAGATAGCCGATCGTACAACAGTCACTATACTACAGACAGACGATCGTACAACAGTCCTTATACTACAGACAGGCGGTCGTACAATAGTCACTATACAACAGACAGACAATCGTACAATAGTCACTATACTACAGATAGACGGTCGTACAATAGTCACTATACTACAGATAAACGATCGTACAATAGTCACTATACTACAGACAGACTATCGTACAATAGTCACTATACTACAGACAGCCGATCGTACAATAGTCACTATACTACAGACAGACGATCGTACAATAGTCACTATACAACAGACAGACAATCGTACAATAGTCACTATACTACAGACAGGCGGTCGTACAATAGTCACTATAGTACAGACAGGCGGTCGTACAATAGTCACTATACTACAGACAGCCGGTCGTACAACAGTCACTATACTACAGACAGACGATCGTACAATAGTCACTATACTACAGACAGACGATCGTACAACAGTCCTTATACTACAGACAGGCGGTCGTACAATAGTCACTATACAACAGACAGACGATCGTACAATAGTCACTATACTACAGATAAACGATCGCACAACAGTCACTATACTACAGACAGACGATCGTACAATAGTCACTATACTACAGACAGACGATCGTACAATAGTCACTATACTACAGATAGCCGATCGTACAACAGTCACTATACTACAGACAGACGATCGTACAATAGTCACTATACTACAGACAGACGATCGTACAACAGTCACTATACTACAGACAGACGATCGTACAACAGTCACTATACTACAGACAGACGATCGTACAATAGTCACTATACTACAGACAGACGATCGTACAATAGTCACTATACTACAGATAGCCGATCGTACAACAGTCACTATACTACAGACAGACGATCGTACAATAGTCACTATACTACAGACAGACGATCGTACAATAGTCACTATACTACAGACAGACGATCGTACAAAAGTCACTATACTACAGATAGCCGATCGTACAACAGTCACTATACCGTACAATAGTCACTATACTACAGACAGACGGTCGTACAATAGTCACTATACTACAGACAGACGATCGTACAATAGTCACTATACTACAGATAGACGATCGTACAATAGTCACTATACTACAGACAGACGATCGTACAATAGTCACTATACTACAGACAGACGGTCGTACAATAGTCACTATACTACAGATAGCCGATCGTACAACAGTCACTATACTACAGACAGACGATCGTGCAATATTCACTATACTACAGACAGACGATCGTACAATAGTCACTATACTACAGACAGGCGGGTGCATGATAGAATCTATATTTTTTTCTCGGATTTCCTAGAAATTTTTATGATTAAGAATCGATCACAAAGAAACTACTGAAGGCTATAAAAATATGGTTAGGGTTACGGGTATTACGTGGATTTGAGACTCATTAACTTTTGATATTTCTGTTTTTATTCTATGTTGTTGTTTTTTTTATATATTTTATGTTGCATTCAAGTGCAATGAAGAAAATGCTCCTGAAAAAAAGGCAAAAGTTTGTCATCGGATGTAAGGAAACAGTTATACATTCTGGTGAAGTTGATAACGCAAGTATAAGTAAAGCTGAAATAAACATGTCTATAGAATTTCAATCTGTTGGAACCGACCATGATGCGAAATAAACAAAATTGTCCACATTGGTGGTGTATTTTAACAAACAGCATTCATCACAAAAATGTGCAACATCATTTTACGTGCATATAAATGTATTAAAATGATTAAATAATAAGTAATATATTGTTAACTTTGAAGACTCAATCATACAGAAACAGGTTATTCTTACATCTTTTATCGGTCACTAACCCCGGTAATATTGTTCTTACAGTAAGTTTGTAATAAGAAGAGCCGTTATATCTATGTTGAACAAACAATGGAATCATGGACACCTAAACTGAACATTGCCAAGTCATGTCAAGATATGTAAACAACATTTTCTGATAGTTTGGCCGCCATCTTGTATCATGTCAACTGACAATGATGGGTATTTCCGCTAAAGATGGTTCCCGGCTGATATTATGAATTTAGGGTGAATGCAGTCTTTTTACAGACACTAAATAATAAATAATTAAACCGCGAGCACCTGCGCATGGGATAAACATTGATATGTTATGAATTCCTCTGGTTGGTTTAAAAGGTTATGCTGTCACGAGATGTCTATAGCTCTGAAAAATTGTATGTATGTATGTATGTATGTATGGTGGGACGTAAAGGTATCCATCCATCCATCATTAAATTTTAATTATGGTCCTTCAAATTCTTAAAAAAGACTTCAGTGCAGTTGCAAGCATCCATTGATTTGGAATTACAGGCTCTTTGGCTCAAAGTCCATAGAGGCTTGCATTTATTATAAAAGTCCCACGATCGTGATGGACCATGATCACAATTTAACGATGGCTGGTTTGACTTAAGCAAAAAAATTAAAATAGAATAAAACAAACATTTAAATGAAGGAATGTATGCGCGCGCGCGCACTTTCCTGCGCACATGTATGTATGTACATATGTATTATGTTTTTGCATACATTAGTGAGTTGATTCATAGCACCTGTATATAAATATGTGCTTCAACGGTTAGAACCAAAAACAGAACAGAAAAGGCTGACTTTCAGACATAAAAAGTCTGTAAATAGCAAGTAAGTAATTAAAGCAGTTCATGTAATAACCTTGGCACGCATGTTGCATGACAGACCCTGAGTCAACCCTGAAAGACCTGTCAGCCGGGATGAGTCAGGGACGGAGGGGGTCGGTCGTGAGTCAGTCCGGCCTCCTATCGATAGTTTAATCAATTAAGCAAATAATCTGAATTCACATTGCATAAGGAGCGCATTCTGTATCAACACGACAACGTATCAGACTGACGGTGAATGTTTGTTTTCCCGCGGTACATTTGTAAAGATTCGACATGGGCCATTTCAAGCTATTTTCACATTTTGCATTTATAAATATGCTCATATCAAAACAAATTAAAAATCAATTAAAAGAAAAAAGAAGAAAAAATAATCACTATATTTTCGCACAGTAAGCAGGCTCTAATGGTAAAGATTGCCATAGAATGAGAAAACCCATTTTTGTTATGTTGCATTATTCCATTGTTTTCTTATTATATATTCTGATTAGTATACTTTCGGGTGCTTTAATCCCAGTTATCAGACCTGCATTAACGACAACTTTAGTAACAGCCGTCCTGCTTTCAACAACCAGTTTTAAAAATTCCGTTTACCTATAACCTTCGTTTAGCGGATACCTGAGCTTAGCAGCCTCGTTTTGACTGGCAGCTTATATGGGCTGTATAAAGCACTTAAGGTAAAGTCCCTGTAATATTTCCGATACATTTCGGACCTCATGGCCTTTCACGGAGATAACCAAGATTTCCTAATGTTTCATTAGGGTAACTTGGTTATCTTGGTAGAGGTTAATAAGTGGTCTAAGAATGGGCGGAGCTATTACAGGTACTTTACCTTAATCAATGATATTAATCTTAAAATATTCTAATTGAAAATATGCAGAGTATTAAACAATATAAGAATTGTTTTATAATTTTAAAATCTCAATGGTTAATTTTAATAAAACTGATGATTTTTTATTTTTATCATAATGATCTTGATTTATTTTGTGTTTGTTTAAATCATTTTAATTCTTTGAGATGCAAAGAAATGCTCCAAAATCATTTCGTACATTAATGACTATTGTTTGAAATTTAAAATTAAAACAATACATCATACACTATTAAGTTAAAATACTATAATATACTGAAAAATAATACAAAGACCATATCATTATAATTATGTATCTCTTCCATTGTACTGACATGCGGCCTCCGTGGCGAAAGTAAGGCGACTAGCACTCACTCGCCTTCCCGCATGGTTCGAATCCGGCAGGGTCATTCGGATTTTCATTGAGAAGCGTTCCAGCTGCTTGCGCTGGTGGGTGATCACCCGATGCTCGTGCATTCGGGTCTTCTCACTGTAAATAGTTGGGCTGCGCTATATGATCTGAATATTGTCCGAAGCGACGTAATCCAAATAGTCAAGTCTACTGAATAGGAAGATCGTTTGATGAATCTACTAAATATCTTGATAAGACGGTCAATACTCTAAATATCAATTTAAGATGGTACATGTAAGTTTGATTTGTTTTTTTTTTATATCTTATACCAATATCTCTGATTTAAGACTGGTTACAGTGTTTTTGTTTATATCTACTACCAATATTTCTGATTTAAGACTGGTCAGTGTTTTTGTTTATATCTACTACCAATATTTCTGATTTAAGACTGGTCAGTGTTTTTGTTTATATCTACTACCAATATTTCTGATTTAAGACTGGTCACAGTGTTTTTGTTTATATCTACTGCCAATATCTCTGATTTAAGACTGGTCATAGTGTTTTTGTTAATATCTACTACCAATATCTCTGATTTAAGACTGGTCACAGTGTTTTTGTTTATATCTACTCCCAATATCTCTGATTTAAGACTAATATGTTTTATTTGAACTATTACAAATAATGTAATGTAATATGAATCATATCAACTTCGATCTATTTAGTGTCTAAAATTTCATTTTGAATTCTTTATTTTCGATTCTGAAAATAATTATCTTTATTTTATGCTAACTCATGAAATACGTGTTCTATCAGTGAGATAAAATCCATATCCCAAAGAGTGATGATACAGATCTGCCGGGACTACTTTTTACTTATAAAGGAATGTAGCAGCAGTTAGCATAAAATAAAAAAAAAATGCTAGTTTTGAATGGATAATGGTTATATCTCATCGAGTAGTGATACAATTTCATATTTTACGAGCGCGTAGTACTCCTCTAAATATCCTCTATTTCATTGACATTGAATTTAGCCGAATTTCATTTTAAGACCATTTTGTTGTTACATATTCATGGATTCGTGTTCTAAGACTTGAGGTCAACTAATGAACGTATCTCGTGGCATTAATATTTGTCGAAAAAATCAACGAAAATAGGTCAGTCGCGAAAAAGACATGGCAGCCTAAGATGGTTGCGTTTTCAAGATCAGATTCAGTGTGTTTACCAATTAACTGTAATGCATAGCAAGTTATTAACAAATTGAAGTCGTAAATAATCGTAAATAATCTAACAGGACTACGATATCAGCCGTGTTAATGCCACAGGTAAGTTAGACTGATATTTTGACGTTATATAATTGATCAACATCATTGTACTGTATAAACGTCGTGTCAAGAGATCCAAACCACTTAATCATTATGAATCATGATTCATTTAATACGATTTTAGTCTGTTTAATTGTTAACATTTATTATTCTGGCTATTAATCTGAGGATATGTTTTATCTCAATGAAATTATGTTCTGTTCTATTACCTTTCTTGATATCAAATAATGACTAATATGGCGGATAAATGGCGGATCTATATGCTCATGATTGAAGCAGGGTTGGGGACCGGAAGTTACTGAGCTCCTTCAGCGTCATACTCATCTAGAAGCTCTTTCAAAGACAATTGCTTCAAATTCACTAAATATATACTCAAAGGAAAAAGAAACGCAGGGTAAACTTTTGTGTCAGTTTTAAAGTAAGTAAGGAAGTATTCGACGGTATTACAGTTTAAATTAGTTTGATAAAGATTTTGTTTCAAACAAAATACATGCTTTGAATGAGATGGTGTCTATCATATGAGGTTTATTGCAAGGTTAGAAGGTAAAAACTTGAGACTGGCTACTACAGATTCTAGTTACCCTGCGTTTCTTTTTCCTTCGAGTATACATGTGTGAAGTTAAATTTTACCACCTGGTGTACAGGCCCTGATGGCATGTCAATCCGCTACTGCAAACTACACAACATTTGAAGTTTGTTCCTTAAAAGCAAACACAATCACGTTGTTGAAAATTGCTCTGCAAATAATAACCATGATCTGCTTCAGGTGAATCATATACTAGTATATAGGATCTAACATGAAATGTTATTTTATATCGAATTTTACTAAACGAGTCCATGAAAATGTTATTAAGCGAGCCTCTGGCGATTTCAATTCTAATTTCAATTCATGTCAGATAATTTTTTCATCATTTGACCTTTAGTGGCAGTTAATCACGAAAATAACAACAAACAAACAAAACATGAATGAACGGACTGTAAACAAATTACTTTTATGATCTAACACCAAGAAACTAGTTTCAAATAATAACTGAAAATAACGATTTAACGTGTGTTAACTCACTTTGAATTTATTCCAAATATAGAGATAATGTATTTAAACCGGCCTCGGTAGCCAAGTGGTTAGAAGGTCA
>CM037780.1:5686823-5712986 GCA_021229015.1 Solen grandis | reverse complement strand
ATGATCAAATAGAAAATGATTAAGTTTCTCGATTGAACAGCAAGACAAACCCTATTTATAAAATGACAATTTTGATGTCAATAAAAATAACAAACCTGAGGATTAGGGGATGGGTTTTTCGGGATCAAAGAACTGCCCAAAAGCTGCTTTTTCAAAAAAAAGAGTCAAAAGCAAGGTCAAAGCAAAATGAAAATGTTCACCCCTTTAAAAACTGTCAAAAATTGAAGCAACCCAAAGAAGAACATAGAGTTAAGCATAATAAAAAAATCTCGACTTTTAAAAAAAGGGTTTTTTGGAAATCAATGAAATCTTTTTTCGGCCCACACATACCCGTATATAAAAATACAAAAATGATAAAAAGTCGATACCCCAAAATTTAAGTCTAAAATTGACCCCATGCTTTTAACAGAGAAGAAAAAACCCAAAGTTAGAAAAGGACCTGGCGGATAACGGGTTTCCCAAAAGACGGTCTATTGGAAATGTCAATACACCACATTTGAAAAAGGGGAAAAGGCCCCACAAAATTTTTTTTTCTCCCAACACGAAATCTTTTTATCTCCCTTTTAATATAGCTGTAAACGGTACCGAAAATTATTCAAAAGCAAAAAGGGGTGAAATAAATGAAAACTGGGAAAAAAAAAGGCCCTTCTGAAAAAAAATATCTATTTAAGAATGCCCATAAATATTTATAAAATTTTGTTTGTTTAAAATTCCCTCAACAAATGATCAACTGATTGTTTTTTTTCTTGCTTATTTTTTAAAAAGCTTAAACTTTTTGCCATTCCCCAATTTTTCATAGAAAATGTACTGAATATAGTTTTTCATGAAATTTAACGGAAAAAGATCCCTTTTTTGTAAAACAAAATCACACAATAATTTTTTTCTTATAAACAACCATCCTTTTTTATGACCTTAAATTTATATTGGGGGAATTCATAAAAAAAAACAAAAAAAAACGCATTTTTTTTACTTTACTTTTCAATCACTTTTGGGGGGGTCTACTATAAAAAATGAAAACATTAATAAGAAAACTTTGATAAAAGATTAAAAAAAATTTGGGGTAAATCAAATAATTAGCAAGCTATATACTCCAACAACATTTTAAATAAGTAATGGTAATAATAAATTATTAAACAGCTCTCCCAAGACAGCATGCTGACTTTTAAAAATTCTTGTTTTTAAAATCAAATAAAATCTTTTTCAGTTTTTGCCCCCTTAATATTCCCCAAGCAAAACGGGTCTGCCTTGATAGACGGTACCCCGTAAAATGTTTATGAAGTCTAAAACAATCCATACCTTTTTTCAAGACAAAACAAAAAATACTGTGCATGAAAACTTTAATTAAAAATAAAAACTCCGTGTTTTTTTCTGGGGTGGGTTTAAAAAAACCCAAAAAACCTTACTAATTTAACTCCTTTTTGATAACCTTTCAGCCAAATCTTTAAAAAAAATTTTGAAAATTAAATTGTTACACTGCATACTTGAAATTTTCCTGAAAACCAAATACAGTGACCACTCAAATTTTAAAGTAAATACCATAAATGGTTTCTGGACATAATGCGATATTAGTTTGCATGCAAAATTTTGACCAAATTTTCTTTTGCATGAAAAACTTTACTAAACAGTTTAAGTCAAAAAGTGACTAAAATTTTCATTACATTAACAACAAGATTTGTCAAAACAACACATTGCCCCTGTATGCCACCCTCCCATCGAGTCAATGTGACCTTGACCTTTGACCAAGTGACCCAAAAATCAATGGGGGTCATCTACTAGTCATGACCAATCACAATATGAATTTTTAGAAATGTGGGCCCAAGTTTCTCGGTTATTGATTGGAAACAATTTTCAATTCAAAGGGCACTATGACCTTGACCTTTGACCCAAATGAAACCCAAAACAATAGGGGGCACTAATATCATGACCAACACTCTATAAAAGTTTGATGAATTTTGGGCCCAAGCTTTTTCCAGTTATTGATCAAAAAGAAGTGGGCTACCAAAGGGCCGCCCCAACCACAAACCCACCGACCAACCTCTGACTTTGCAAAAAAAAAATGCCCCCTTTCAAAGGGGGGCATAAAAAATTTTCGTCTGTTTTTTAGAACCACGAACATATAAAAGAATTTTTTAAACAAACCCTTTTATTTTTGTAAAAAACTTTACTAAAATTTCTAATTTTAAAATGGGCAAATTTTATATATTTACTACTTTTTTTTCTGATACCCCGAACATCTACAAAATTTCATATTGATCGCACTTTGGGTACTGAATATAAGTTGAAAAACTTTAATGCAAAAAATAAAATCAAAAATACTAAAATTAAAAAAGGGGGCCCTTTTTCGTTTTTTGTAAAATTTGGGCGGGGGGTACTACCTTGGTTATTTAACCAGGGCATATCTTTTAAAAATTTAAACAGCAAATCAGTAAAACTTCACCAAGTTGCAAAACCAATCTAAGGGTTTCAAAGCTCTTATTATTTTGATAGTCCAGCAAAACTGAGGCAAGGGAGAGTTAAGTCCTTTAATACTGATTCAAGAAGTGATTCTATCAAAATCCTTAACACCAACAAAAATTTCTTCAATTCCCTCCGGGCAACATTATAATATAAGGGGGATAATTAAAGACGGTCAGTTAAAACTTATAGTTCTTAGACACGCACTTTACAGACTTCTTTCTATCAATATGTATATCAACAAATCCCAACACACTTTCAATATAACCCCCGACAAGCAAAATTATAGGGGAGATTAGAAAATGGGCAAAAAACGTTAGTTTTTTTTTCACGCACTTCTTAAAAAGTCCTTTTTATTGTACGAATTTAAAAATACTTCTTCCCAATTTTTTTTTTTAAACATAAAATAACCCCACCTACGCAGATGTTTCCTGTTCTCACAGGGGCCCCCGATGGCTTCAGTCTTTTTTCCTGAAAACAGAAGAAATCAAACTTACTAAAAACCCCTTTTTTAACCTATAAATTTCAGTAAAACTCGTTCAGAGAAATCATCAGATATGATCGTTTCACTAATCAAGAATTTTATTGTCACAAAAAGGAAATTTGGGGAATTTTACTATAAAAACTCAAACCTTTGTGAATTTCAGCCTGGGCAGCAAAATTGGGATGATTTTAAATTTCCTTTTACTTCCCAAACATGATTATTGACCTGTAGTTAGCAGTCTTTTCTAGCTGTGACACCTATCTTTAAAGGGCAAACATTGAGAACGTTTTTTCAGAACTTTTTTCGCCCATTTTCCCGCAGTTATCAGAAAAGGATGAGCATCAAATGCTCAATTTTGATTAAACAATTTTCCCACAAATTACACTACACAAAAAAAAGGTCCTACATTTGAGCCAACACCCACATTAAAATAATCTATCCCTATTTTTTTTGCAATGCTTTTTCTGGGGGGGAACAAGCAAGAGATCGCACTTCATTACCCATGAGGGGACCAAGATCTGAGTTTTTAAAATGCATTTAACATTTGAATTGAAGGATCATGGGCAAAAAAAAAAAGAAGAAAAAGGGAAAAGTTAGCAAGATAGTTTGAAAGCCCTGGGAATCACTCATCTGGATCCAGGTATTATGAGGAAAAAAACATCAAATATTTAGATATTTGATAAATTGGGTCGCACCCTTCCGCCATATTTTACGACAGATTAAATATTTAAAAATGAGCACTGCACTTTTACACCTCTAAGTTTTTATGAATCCATCATCAATTTTTTAAATTTGTTTGTTTGGGTTTTTAGTCAAATTCCCTTCGAAGTATTTCAAACATTTGGGGAACAATGCTCTTTTAGACAATATATTGCGCTTTACTGCAGTACACCCGAGACAGTGGGAATACCACACCCATCACTTTTTCCTACACCAGGCCCAAACCCGTCCTGGAACTAAACCTTATTGGGCGAGTGCTAAAAAAGGGGGCTATACCATACCATTTTAACGACTTTGGGATATCGCAGCTGGGGCTGAACCCATGACCTTCTGATTCTGTGTGGATGCCAACCACATGCCCCAGGAAATATAGTGATACCCAAAATTTTTTTTTTAAAAAAGGGGGGTAATTTAAGAAAAGCCTACTAGAGTTACTTCTTGTCCCTCGTAAAACTCCGATCTAAGCACTGGGGAACCGCACTGACATCTACACTGCATTTAAATTTTCAATTTGGGGGAATCCAAAGAGGTTAATTTTAACTAGTATTTGGTGCAAAAAAATTTTCAGTTCGAATATGATCCTAAAACGCGAAGCAAATAACCAAATATTTAAGCAAAATTTATTAACAATTCAACGTACAACAAATAAACGATATGAAAATAACAACTTTTTTTTCAATGCCCAAAAAAATCCAATGCTGGACTACTGCTACTGCCCTATTTTCTCATATACTCATACGCTACATTATAGTATCCTACCAATCAGCACAGACATTATAGTTGTCCTAGCCAATCGCACAGACATTAAGTAGTCTCAGCCAATCACACAGACTTATAGTAGTCTCCTAGCCAATCACACAATCTTTTGATACAAAATCCCAAAAGTTCTTAAAGAATGACTAGAATGTCTTTTAAGGATAATAAATATATTTTTTATAAAAATTTTCATTTTGAAAAAAATCCCCAGAAACCAGGCTGAAAACTTAATATTTATCAACAATCAATCTTATCAATCTTTAACCCCATAGAAGTTTATTTTCCTGTTGTTGAATCAAATAAGTACCAGTTTAAAACATGGAAGACGAAAAATCATACCAAAACAATTTTAAAACGCTCATTTACAAAGGTAAACGACTAAGAATTTTATTTTTATATACAGTGGGGCATCGTATCAGTTGTAAAAAAAAACGTATACGTTCATATGCATTGTAAAAGTATTGAACAATCCTATCGCATTCAATTTTTATTACACAAAAAACAGATCATATCCATCGAATAAAGCAATGGATATCTAAAAGCATAACGTAATCGTATGAATCACTTTTAAATTTTTGCATCTTAATTTTAGAACACCCATTTAGATAACCTTATTATTTGATTAGTTATAATAACATTCTTTTACATTTTTTGACCGGGACATGTACGTACAACAGTGAGTGGCCTACGTGACTTTCTGCAACAGACGCGTGCTAGTTTTAACACGTTAAAAATTTTTTCGAAAGCATTAAATCGTATTTAAGTAACGGGCACATTCATTCCTATAATTTCTTGATGGTTTTTAAACAAAATTTTTAGAAATTTCCAGTCTGAAAATTTAAAATTTAAATTAATCTAATTTCTAATCAAATTCCGATTTCGTCCAAGAGTTGCTTTCCTTTTGGGAAAAACTTATTTTCCCGGGGCCTCTTTCTTTTGCAGTTTCGCTTGGGTCTCTAATCAAAAAAATTGAAAGAGATTTTCGAACTTTAAATTTTATACCCACATTGTTTAATTGTATTTATACCCCCAAACGAAGTTTGGGGGGGATATAGGAGTCACCTGGTGGGCGGGCGGTCCAGCGTCCGTTGCATTTTCCCCTTTTCAGGAGCATAACTTGAAAACCACAAGTTGGAATTCAATACAAATTCATGCAATGAATCAAGCACAAGGACAGGAGTGCAGTGCACAAGAACCATAACTCCATTTTGACTTATTACAGACTTATTGCCCTTTTTTACTTTTCCTTGTCCGGAGCATAACTTAAAAGTACAAGTTTGATTTCAAAAAACAATTTCATACAATGGTCAACCACAAATGAGGAAGTGCATTGCACAAGAACCATAACTCTATCTAGAGTAATTACAGAGTTATTGCCCTTTGGTTTTTTTTTCCTTGTCCCGGAGTATAACTTGTAAAGTACTGATTGATTTCAAAACAATTTCATACAATGGTCAAGCACAATGAGAGGAAGTGCAGTGCACAAGAACCATAACTCTATCTATAGGAATTAAAAGAGTTATTGCCCTTTGTTACTTTTCCTTGTCCAGAGTATAACTTGTAAAACTACTGTTGGATTTCAAAACAATTTCATACAATGGGTCAACCACAATAATGAGGAAGTGCAGTGCACAAGAACCATAACTCTATCTAGAGTAAATTTCAGAGTTATTGCCCCTTTTTATTTTTTTCCTTTGTCCGGAGAATAACTTGTAAAGTACTGATTGGATTTCAAAACAATTTCATACAATGGTCAAGCACAAATGAGAGGAAGTGCGTGCACAAGAACCTAAACTCCTATCTATAGGAATTACAGAGTTAAATTTCCCTTTTTTACTTTTCCTTGTCCAGAGTAAACTTGTAAAGTACTGGTTGGATTTCAAAACAATTTCATACAATGGTCAACCACAATATAGGAAGTGCAGTGGGACAAGAACCATAACTCATCAGAGTAATTTCAGAGTTATTGCCTTTGTATTTTTCCTTGTCCGGAGTATAACTTGTAAAGTACTGATTGGATTTTTAAAACCATTTCATACAATGGTCAAGCACAATGGGGAGAAGTGGCAGTGCACAAGAACCATAACTCTATCTAAAGGAATTACAGAGTTATTGCCCTTTGTTACTTCCTTGTCCAGAGTAAGACTTGTAAACTACTGGTTGGATTTCAAAACAATTTTTATACAATGGTCAACCACATATGAGGAAGTGCAGTGCACAAGAACCATAACTCTATCTATAGGAATTACAGAGTTATTGCCCTTAGTCACTTTTCCTTTGCAGAGTATAACTTGTAAACTAGGGGTTGGATTTCAAAACAATTTCATACAAGGGGTCAACCAAAATAGGGAGAAGTGCAGTGCACAAGAACCATAACTCTATCTAGAGTAATTACAGAGTATTCCCTTTGTTATTTTTCCCTTTGTTTTTCTTGTCCTGAACAAACTCGAATATTATACATGTATATACTTGAAACTTAAAAGTAAACAATGGCGACTGGGAGAAGTGCAGTGTCCAAAAAACTGTAACCTTATATTTTTTAAAACTACTGTGACAAACAACCATTATTGACTCTCTATCAACTTTAAATAAAAACTTTACTTATTTATTACTATCACAACCAATATACTATGTATACAGGTTCTTATCTATGCTCTGCCTGAAGTCTGGCTTCTCCTGCATTAAAGTATTTTGCGGGGGTATTAATCACCTTCAGTGATAGCTCTAGTTTTTTTTGTTTCTTTTTTTAAAAAAGGCCCATAACTGTCTACTTCAACAATGGTTTGATAAAATAACCAAGGTGCACAAGTTCATGTCCTGAAATATATATCCATGAAGTTTCAAGTCTGTTGTACAAATACTTTCAGAGTTACATGTGTCACAAACTTTCAGGTCAGATGGACCGTTTTTGGTGGGGGCATAAAAACGTTCTCTTATACATGTGCTTCACGATAGTCTCCTCTACAAAGTAAGATGTCAGAGTCTGTTGCTTTTTCATGGGGATCAACATTTATCATTTCCTGTAGCTGCTATGTTTATTTCGGATGAAAACACGATTAACCAGTTATACATGACAGCAAATATTGTTGTTACTGTACTTACTGTGTATAGCATAATATAAATTGCAGATCATTGATCGCATATCGTATGGTATCAGATGAAGAACGCATCATACTGAATCACAAAGGTAAATCAAATGTGCTATCACACATCACATATTTTTTTGTATTTCAATCTTTTATCAGTAGTATTTTTAACAACTGATGCAGAAGCACCACTGTATTATGTACCAGTAATTAACAAGATACCAAAACAGGCATATCCCTGCATTCTCAGACGTTGTTAAATGTGAAAGCAAGGTTTATGTGCATTTATCTGTAGTTTTTCATGAGTTTAACTACTGATATGCATGTTTTATTTGAAAAGGGTTCAATTGCCCTTTTGTTTCCCAAATCAAACACGCCTACAAATCATTATACCGGGGGAAGTAAGGCACAATGTTTTGAAAAAAATAAAGGGTTCCTGGGGGAAAATTTACCACACAGTCCTTGGGTTCAAATAAAACTTTTTTCTGTCCGGGCCAAATTTCTTTTTTCGGCTCAATTCGTTAACGTCCCCCCAACAAAATTTCAACTTTTGGGAGACTTGCCTATTGAGAAATAATCTGCCACATTGCATATCACCTGGGACATTGCATAAACCCAACCCATCACATTATCCTAACACTAAGTAACCCATCCTGCAACTCCCCTTATATCTCACCCCAAGAAAGGGGAGCTAAAACAACCTTTTTTTTACACTTAAGTATTCGCAAGGGGAATCGAACCCACAACCCCTCCGGGGGTTGACACCAAATCACCGCCACTGAGGGAAAGCAGTTTTGAGGCATACATTTTTAATGCACAACCGATTACTTACAATATGAAATTGATTTATATATTTTTAACAGTCATTTCAAGTAAAAGGGGGAAGTCCCTTTAAAATTTGACAATTTTTAAACTCTGAATATGCTACTGATTTAAAAAACTTTTTTAAATCTAATTACTTCCCCTCGGGTTTTCCATTTCTCATGAAACAATTCATTTGCTAACGATCACCACATCCATAGAGGGTTTTTCAATGACCTTTGTATAACCAATCAAAGGGACCTACCAAATCGAAGGGATAATATAAAATCAAGAAATGACCCCATCAATCCACAAAGGTAAAAAATGGAAGCAGCCAGGACTCAATCAGTAAGCATTAAGCCCCGGGGGCAAGTCATGGGCCCGGGTGCACATTTTTTATCTCACCGAAGGGACGCAAAAGTCCCGTTTTGCCGTCCGTCCTTCGTCCCTCACCTTTTTCCCTTTCCACTATTTCTCAGGAACAATGGCTTTAATTTTTAAAGAAACTTTATGGGGAAACTTATTACCAAGAGAGACGCATACATCAGCATGACCCATTCCTAAATTTTTTACAGGTTATGGCCCCTTTACTTTTTTCCTTAGTACATATTGCAGATTCTTGTCCGGGCTATTTCTCAGGAAATAATGGTTTAATTCAACGAAGCTTTTTGGGGAAACTTTTTTACCAAGAGGGGGAAAGCCATATCGTCAGCATGACCCATTCCTAAATTTTTCACAAGTTTAAAGGCCCCTTACTTTTTTGGGCCCATATTCATATTTCATGATTTTTGTCCTTTCTATTTTTCAGGAACTAAAGGGTTGAATTCAACAAAACTTTATGGAAGCTTTATTACCAAGAGAAGATGCGCATATCGTCAGCATGACCCGATTCCTAAATTTTTCACAGAGTTAGGGCCCCTTGACTTTTTGGCCTATAGTTCATATTGCATGATTCTTGTCCGGGCTATTTCTCAGAACTAATGGCTTGAATTCAACGAAACTTTATGGGAAGCTTTATCAACCAAGAGTAGAACGCATATCGTCGGCGTGACCTGGTTCCTCAATTTTTCACTGAGTTATGGCCCATTGACTTTTCAGCCTATAGTACATATTGCATGATTCTTGTCCGGGCTATTTCTCAGGAACTAATGGCTTGAATTGAACGAAACTTTATGGGAAGCTTTATTACCAAGAGAGATGCGCATATCGTCTGCATGACCCCAATTCCTAAATTTTTCAAAGAGTTAAGGCCCCTTGACTTTTTGGCCTATAGTACATATTGCATGATTCTTGTCCTTGCTATTTCTCAGGAACTAATGGCTTGAATTGAACAAAACTTTAGGGGAAGCTTTATCACCAAGAGTAGATACGCATATCGTCGGCGTGACCTGGTTCCTCAATTTTTCACAGAGTTATGGCCCCTTGACTTTTTGGCCTATAGTACATATTGCATGATTCTTGTCCGGGCTATTTCTCAGGAACTAATGGTTTGGGAATTCAATGAAACTTTATGGGAAGCTTTATTACCAAGAGGAGATGCGCATATTGTCAGCATGACCCGATTCCTAAATTTTTCAAAGAGTTAAGGCCCATTGACTTTTTGGCCTATAGTACATATTGCATGATTTTTGTCCTTGCTATTTCTCAGGAACTAATGGCTTGAATTGAACCAAAACTTTATGGAAGCTTTATCACCAAGAGTAGATACGCATATCGTCGCGTGACCTGGTTCCTCAATTTTTCACAGAGTTATGGCCCCTTGACTTTTTGCCTATAGTTCATGTTGCATGATTCTTGTCCGGGCTATTTCTCAGGAACTAATGGCTTGAATTCAATGAAACTTTATGGGAAGCTTTATTACCAAGAGAGATACCATATCGTAGACGTGACCTGGTTTCCTCAATTTTTAAGAGAGTTATGGCCCCTACAACCATGTTGTTGACTAATATTCATGTCATTTGCCTAATTTAACAGGAGATATCATTTAAACAAAACCCACAAAATTCAATATGCTAGTAATGTCAATCATAACCATGTCAGCTAATTGTTGTTTAGGCCATTATACACTATTTCAAATATCCAGTCATATGTCAAGAGTGTTGGTTAACCTCTTTGATATGAGCACACATTGAAATGTATACTTAATTTTTAGTAGTATAAAAGCTTTAAAAAAATCAATGAAAGATCTGATGAGTAACACGTATTATCATATTAAATAGTAAACTGTTACTAAGTCTCCAAATTAGAGTTGGTAAAACATCTCATCTGATGAGGAGAATAGATATGATTTAGGAATGGGGATTTCAACATATCCTCCCACCCATTGACCAAAGCCTTATTTGTAACAATGACGTTCTTCGGGAGCAGCTGTCAGTTCTACTGACTTTCTTGTTTTCACCCTGTAACAATTGTTTTTACCACAGTCAGTTTGAAATTTAATTAATATTTAATTGGTTTTAAAATCAAGCACTAATAACTCCAAGATCAATCTGACGTGACCTTTAATGTAAAATTGTCAGATCCTAATTGCGTAAAGAAGAGGAGGGCAAAATTAGGATATTATTTTAATGAGACTGCCTTAACAAACAGACCTATTTCTTTATGTTGTGTTGTTCACAGCTTAACATTATAAATGATCATGGGAATCTCTATACCAGGTATCCAAATCCAAGGTAAGCTATATATGCACCTGTTTCCCTGTACCATCGTTGTTCAGAAGATAATAAATATGTTTGCATAACAACCTCCTGTTTACATATTTTACAATAATAATAATAAACAATCGTCTTTGTATTATTTATTTATCATTTATTATAGAAGTTGAGACAGCACACAACAAACTATAACTCTGTAATGATGCGTAAGCGGGAAAAAATTATCAATGAAAATACAAGTACTATAAATTAGATGTGTGTTGTAAGCCTGTGTAGTGCAGCAGTCCACACACCTTTGGCATGTAATGTTCTAGGTTAATCTAATATATGGGGAATAAAATGATGTTGTGCATTAAAATAATTCGGCCTTCACACCTAAATGATATATAAGCTATAGGATCAATAGATTAAACATTTCCAAATCACAAGCCACATGACTCTCTCACTGCCTGTTCCAGTTTATGCTTAACACAACAGTAGGACTCCCAGTCTTTTGATTACACATAGAACTAAATATCTCCAGTATGTGTGTACTAACATTCCTAATAAGAAAACAAGTCATTGCTGTTTTCAAGGCAAAAGGAAGTAAGAAACATTTTGCTAATTGAAAGACATTTCAATACAAATATGATTCTTATAAGTCATCTCAAGTGTACAGCTTGATCCTTAAGATAAACTAGAGCTCCACAGAGCGGTGTCAATGCTCATCTGTTTTACATGTCAACAATAGGGGAGCCATATTTGAGACTTACCTTGTGTAGAAGAAATGAAATGTTGCTTTGAATAAAAACAATTTAAAACGGGGCACAACATTCCTTAAAGAAAAATGCCCAATGTCTTGCAACTTCACTTTGTCATGATTATCAAGTATTTCAAGTTTTGTGTTAATACCTTTTATAGTTTTCAAATCATTCTACTTAATAAGCAATTTTTACAAAAAGTCTAAGTTAAAAAGGGGCAAAACTCTGAAAATACATATTTCAAAATAATGCCCCTTGTCTTACAACTGCGCCTTATCATGATTAATAGTATCCCAAGTTAGGTGTTGATGCCTTTAAAAATGTTGAATAATGGCTACATTAAGTTTTTGCATGACGCCCATGACGCAGCAATCATAATAGCTTCTTCGAAACAGACAAGCTAAAACAGGACAGATTTTAAATGTTTTACAATCAAACAACTATTTAACAAATTGAATTAATTTTAAACTCATAAAACAAGATATTCCTAAGTAAATCCTGCCATCTCTGACCCCTAGTGAACTTGACAGTACTGACCTTGACCTCTCACTGTCCTCCTCTTCTCTATCTCGCCTTGCCTCATCTGTATCTGTACATAGGATCCAAATTAGTGAATATCACACTTGGCAGCCATCTTGAATGGCAAATTCAATTAATTTTTATATGAATTACATAGAAGCAAAAAACTTCATTTTCCTATAATTTCATTATTTCTACTTGAAATTTGCAAATGTATACACCATTAAAAGCTCTTGAAATTCATTTTTTAGGATAAAAAATTTATTATATGTATATAAGCACAAAAACATAAATGCAAAGTAAATAAAAAAAAAGTATGGGTTCACCCTTCAATGAAATAAACAGTTTAACTTTTTTAAAGTTTTTATCTTAAAATTCATCAAAATATTTTTATATTTAAAATGATTAATCAATGTTGTTTAATTTGAAAAAAAAAATAATTCAGAATGACAGATTGAAAAATTAAAACACAGTGTTGATTTAAAACCAGCAAGTATTCTAAACTTTTGGTCTGCATTAACTTAAGCCCCTAAAAATGGCTGCCAAAAGTGTCTTATCATGGCCTGTGACATCACACAGAAACTATGTATTTGGTTTAACGTCCCATCCACAGTATTTCATTTATTTCAGTGATTTGGAGACCATGAGTTATGGTTCTTGTACACTGCACTTCTCCCCATTAAGATCCATTTACCTTTGGAGTTTCATGCTGATACCTCTTACAGTTTTTGTGTAATGCTCCGGACAAAATTTAAGGATGAAAAAGGGCAATAACTCAATTATGCAAAAAATACTTATGGTTCTTATACACTGCACTTCTCTTATCTACCCATGATGATTCATTTTGATACCTCTTATAGTTTTTGTGTTATGTTCTGGACAAAATTATGATGGACAGACTGGACAGCCAGACAAAGCTGCAACTATATGCTCTTCCTTCTGGGAGCATGAACATACCTTTTTACTGTACTAGAGTGCACAACAGGCAATGTTTAAGCTGCAAGTGTTTTTAGCTCACCTGAGCACAACATGCTCATGGTGAGCTTTTGTGATCGCCTTTTGTCCGTTGTCCGTGCGTGCGTCCGTCGTCAACAATTTGCTTTAAACAACATCTCCTCATGAACCGCTGAAGGGATTTTGACCAAACTTCACAGGAATCATCCTTATGATGCCCTCTATCAAAGTTGTACAAATTATTCAGATTGGTTAAAAAAGTAGGTCACAGGAGCTAAAAATAGATTTTAAAAATGCAAACTTTGAAAATCTTCTTCTGCAAAATTGCAAGGCCTAGAGCTTAGATATTTGGTATGTAGCATCATCTTATGGGCCATTACCAAGATTGTACAAATCATAGCCCTACGGTGATAAATGCCCCCGCACCAGGGGTCACTTGTTTTACATAGAGTAATATAGGAAAGTCTTTAAAAATCTTCTTCTATGAATCCATAAGGCCTAGAGATAAGATATTTGGTATGTAGCATCATCTAATGGTTCATTACCAAGATTGTACAAATCATAGCCCTACAGTGATAAATGCCCCGCACCAGGGGTCACTTGTTTTACATAGAGTTATATAGGAAAATCTTTAAAAATCTTCTTCTATGAATCCATAAGGCCTAGAGATTAGATATTTGGTATGTTGCATCATCTTATGGTTCATTATCAAGATTTTCAAAATGGTGGCCCTTTGGAGATAAATGACCCCGCACTAAGTCTTCTCCTCTGAAACCATAAGGCCCAGTGCTTATATATTTGGTGTGTAGTATTGTCAGGGCTAAAATGTTTAAGATTGAGTTATATCAGAATTCTTGTCTGTTTAAAAACCTTGTAATCAGTTGTAGCAATGGTATTCAGGTGAGCGTTTCAGGGCCATCATGGCCCTCTTGTTCTTGGTATATCAACAATATATCATACATTTAAAATAGGATAATTACCCCACCCAACATTCCAAACAGTCTCATTGCCATTTTTAGAGTAAATATTTAAGATTTGCAAACAACCATCAGGCAATACAAATATCATATGACATTGTGTTCAAACCGCTGTTTCCGTTGTCATATAGCGATCACATATTTTTTTATATTTAACGGGTTACATATAACTTTTGCATCAAATTACATCACTCCGCATCATGTGCGTGTATTCTTTATGTATGCATAATGTGTTGACCTCGAAGAGCTGGATTAAATGTTTTTCATTAAATGTTCATTTGATGTTGAAAATGTATTAGAAACACACACGTTAAATCCTTATTTTCTGTTATTATTTGAAACTATTTTCCTGGTGTTAGATTACAAAAGAAATTTGTTCACAGTCCGTTCATTCATGTTTTGTTTGTTTGTTGTTATAATCGTGATTTACTGTCACTATTGGTCATATGATAAAAAGAATCTGACATGTATTGTCATTTCATGTCAAATTTTACTAAATGAGTTCATAAAAATGTTATTAAGCTCGCCAGTGGCTTGCTTAATAGGCTCGCTTAATAACATTTTCATGAACTCATTTAGTAAAATTTGATATGAAATAACAATTCATGTCAGATCCTATATATATTATGGTTCTGTTACCTGCATGTACGTTTATATTCCCACTTTTATTGGAAGTAAGGGACGTCAATCCGATGCAATACATATTATATTAAGGCTGTATGACAATTACATATAAGGAAACATATCATATACTTCATAACATACCACTGAAAGGTTGATCAAGCTGTGATTTTCATTATTCCAAGTATGTTTAGAATGGTGGTGATCTTTTATTTGCATTCTCAAAGCGAATGAAATTCAAAGGGAACTCCTCATTCCAAAATGAAGCTACCGGCTACCTGACCTCAATACCATCTGAAGTTTCTTTTGTGTTAAACTTTAAGAGCCAACATTCATAATGTTTTATTAATAAAACATCTCTTTCTTGTAACAAAAAAAAAATCCAAAACAGAGCTATTGACCATTCAAATGGTGCATAATACCACAATTAAATATTAAATATTGTGCGCTGGCGCATTTAAGTGGCATTTGCAGAAAATAAGTGGAATCCCACATCCTAGAAGCAACACTGACTACTAAACCACAATGATCTAGAGCTATATATAATGGTGAAATCCAACAAGTCACTTGATTCATGTCTTAACCTATCTGTTACGGTTTTTAGCTCGACTATTCGGAGAATATGAGAGCTATTCTACTCGCCCCGGCGTCGGCGTTGGCAGTCATATCTAAGAAACCAGTAGGTGTATTGCAATCAATCTTCATACAAGTCTTTCTAGGCACAAAACAAACCTAGAGAACCAAGAGGGACAACTCTTGATTGAATTTTACTCAAATTATGGGCCTTTTTCAACTTAGAAATTTGCGTTAACATTTTTGGTTAAAGTTTTTCTGCAACTAAGTTAATATCATAACTCTGTAACCACTTGGTGTATTGGATTTAAACTTAACACAAGTCTTCCTAAGCATGAAACCAACCTGCAGAACCAAGATGGACAACTCTTGCTAGAATTTTACTTAATTATGGGCCTTTTTTGACTTAGAAATTTGCGTTAACATTTTTGGTTAAAGTTTTTGCAACTAAATTAATGTCATTACTCAGTAACCCCTTGGTGTATTGGGTTTAAACTTCACACAAGTCTTCCTAGGCATGAAATGGACCTTCAGAACCAAGATGAACAACACTTGCTAGAATTTTACTCAAATTATGGGCCTTTTTCGACTTAGAAATTTGCGTTAACATTTTTGGTTAAAATTTTTCTGCAACTAAGTTAATATTATTACTCAGGAAGCACTTGGTGTATTGGATTTAAACTTCATACAAGTCTTCCTAAGCATGAAACCAACCTGCAGAACCAAGATGAACAACTCTTGCTAGAATTTTACTTAGATCATGGGCCTTTTTCGACTTAGAAATTTGCGTTAACATTTTTGGTTAAAGTTTTTTGCAACTAAATTAATGTCATTACTCAGTATCCCCTTGGTGTATTGGATTTAAACTTCACACAAGTCATCCCAGACATGAACCAAACCTGCAGAACTACAATTTTAATAAATTTAATTAATAAAATTTAATTAATTAAATTAATAATAATTATTAAATACTTATAGAAAATCAAAAAATTGCATGAACTTTTTTTATTTAATACAATAACTATTAATTTAAATAATATTTAATTTAACAAGAGCTGTCCGAAAGACAGCATGCTCGACTATTTGGGTATTTGATAGCGACGCAATACCATTGTATTAAAGCAGCATTAAAATAATTTATGTGACTCAATTTAGCAGACATGCAACAAACCAGCGGAACTAAGATTTTAAGAAATTTTATTAATTAAATTTAATAAATAGTAATTAAATTTAATTAATTAAATTAATTATAATAAGTTTTCAGCATCTTGCCATTCACTTCAGAGTGATCTTGTGGCTTCTTCACCTTCTCCTTCCTCATTGGAGGTTAACTGTGCCACAACCAAAGTCCTCAGCATTGCCAGCTTCTTTGTGTCATATGTTTCCAAGGTACATCTGATCCCTGACTCATTGAACTCACCTGTATGAGGGATGATTCATCGATGATTTTCTGGATTTTGTAGCCTTTTCTGTGGAGTTTTTAAAACACCTGTGCCTAGTTCATTTGAAACGTGCTTGTATGCAGTTGTAAAGTGTCTCAAGTCTTGTCTTTTAATGCCCCCCCACCCCCCAACGACCCCCATTGGGGAGCATATTGTTTTTGGTCTGTTCTTCTGTTTGTCACAACAAAACTTTAACGTAGCTATTTCCTCAGTACCACCTAAGGATCTTTCCTATTGGATGTCATTAAAATCTGCTTAGAGGTTTTGGAGGAGATGTCGTTCAAAGATTTTTTCTATTTTTAGCTCTGGCAGCCATCTTGGTTGGCAGATCGTAATGATTTTTAGCTATTTTTCCTCTCTACCACCAAAAGATCTTTCCTGTAAAATTTCATCAAAATCTGCTCAGCAGTTTAGGAGGAGATGGTATTTAAAGCAACAGTTGACGACGCACGATGGATGACGGATGCCTGACAAAGATTGATCACAATACCTCACCTTAGCACTTCATGCTCAGGTGAGCTAAAAATCCATGACAGTTATCCCCTATTGCCTACAGTTTGGAGTGGTGGTCATATATAAGTATTCCAAGTTTCAAAACAATACCTTAAGTGGTGCAGTGTAAAAGTGAGGTGGTACAGAAAACTTAACTGTTACGGTGAGACCCATGCCGACGCTCATGTGAATAGAATAGCCCTCCTTATTCTTCAAAAAGTCAAGCTAAAAATTAAGTTTGAAAATTTACAAAGGGCAATAACTCCAAAATTATGCAAATGAGTAGTTTTTGGTCATAGCATTCCTTCTCATTGAAATCTATCCACATATGAAGATCCATCTTGATACTGTCCTTTTATACTTTTGAGTTATGGTCCGGACAAAAAAAAAACACAGAGAGACAAGCTGAATCCAGTATGTATACCCCCCTAACAACTTCGTTTTGGGGTGGGGGGATATAATGAAACCAAATTAAAATTCAAGGCTGCTGCCTATTTTAACATCTGTTAATACTGGAAATGGTTTTGTTTATTTACATGTAGTTTTGCATAAAGCCTGCAGCAGTCTTCAAGGGAAATATTTTTTGTTTGTTTTATAAAAATTGTTGATGTACAAGTAAAAATATGGAATATATTTAAAAAATAGTTTAATATTTAAAAAAAGTGTAGGAGGAGTTAGACACACAAGATTTGTTCCCATATATTCTATAAAGGGAAACAAGAGTGCCAGTGCTGCCACAATATACGCTGCCACAAAATGAACAGAGATAGAACCCTAAAAAGGCTTCCAATATGAAAGTAGGTCAAATAGCAGTATCAATATGAATCCTTTTTTCTTTCTCCGCATAACTACCAGAACCTTTATATCTCCTAGAAACACAAGTTGCTTGTTCTTTGTTTAAATACTTGCAACCAAATAAATACATTTAGATTTAAAGTTGCATCACAAATGATGTACATTTGAAATTTCTATGGGTCAACATCAAATGAGTTGCATTGACTCTCTAGAGGACTCTGATTCTAGGACTTACGAATCCTTGTCCAACAGCATTTTTTTGAAATCTTTTAATGCATCAGGGCATTCGGTAATGGGTTTTTCCTGTAACATAAAACAAAGTCAATACAACATTCCATTTAGTACAGGACTTAAAATAATATTTACAGTTATAACATGGACATGCTGATTATAATATATAACTGAAATCTAAACATTGAAAAGTGTTTATATGCCAGTTTTTATATCCTGTCAACAGAACTGACAGAAATACTTCATTTAAATATATCTAATTCAGGGTTTTCAGAGGTTATTTGATAATGTTTTATTTGAAATCTTAGCATCATTCAAAAAAACATTTTCAGAGTTATTCCAAGTTATTACAGTTCATGCTCAAACATCCTTAAGGGCTATCACTCAAACATAGACTCCCATATTGGATGTAATGACACCATGGTCATATCCAAGGATCCTAAAAACCGATTTTTTACCGGTTTTGACCGATTTTGATCTCAATCGACTGGTTCAGATTTCAAAAAGTACCAAAAAAAATCGGTCGAAAAAAAATCCATAATCCTCGTCTAAAACTTTCAAAATCGGTCCAAACGGTTCATAATAGTCTCTCTTACACACCAATTGACCTACTTCTTGAATTTCCGGTGTGCCCTCGGGGCAGGTGTCAGTGGGGGTCAGGCAGGGACACCCGTCTAGGTCATTATTGGGCAGTTAAGATGAATGGATTGACGGTTTGTACTTAGCGGTTATTTGGACGGTGCCGTGTAATTATCTATGCCGTAATAATGGACCATTGCTTGTTTGCAAACTGTAACCGGTCGACTTTTAAAATGCGGTTATTAATGGCAATATCAAAGGCTAATCAAAATGTTTGATCTCCTTAGTAACCAAAACGACTGCTTCCAACAATTTATTGATTCGTTAGAGTCATATACAGACCGTCATATACATGCACTTCCGGTAAACAAACTTTCGATTTCGTAGAGGTAAATATTGCAGAAAAATACCTTATTATGCCAACAGGATGCTGAAATATAATAAAAGATCTATTTTCACACTGCAAATGATTCAGGGTATGTTGATTGAAAATATCAATGTTATTTTTTTTTTTTTCGTTTTTTTTCGGTTATGTTTTTTTTCGGGGGGGGGGGGGGGGGGGGGGGGGGGGGGGGGGGGGCATTCAAAAAAAACATTTTCAGAGTTATCCAAGTATTACAGTATGCTCAAACATCCTTAAGGCTATCACTCAAACAAGATCCATTTTGATGTATACACCATGGTCATATCCTTATATAAATTATGTTGATCCTCTTGTTAAATCTGGCTAATATCAAATTACTTTTCAATTGTAAACAAATATTTTCTTATTCAGAAAAATCAAGCATACTCTCAAATCCATGTAAAAGTTCAGGCACTGGCAAGTAGGCTGAGTAGGAAAATACAGATGATAATTCAATAGGGCAAGTAGTTAATTTTACTCCTATAGCTTAATTACTCCTAAGCTAAAGGGTTGATAGGCCAGAAACTGAGTTCTTACCTTGGTCTAGGTCGATTTATACGTCGATGTTGTAGGTTTTGGTTTTATGGCTGTAGATCTCCTAGCTGGCAAATATGGCGGGCTGAGTTGATCTGCCGGAAGTCGCTCTACGTCACACGGAGCACACAAAGTGATGACGTCACCACACTTCTCCCCGTCCTAAAAGAGACCTCACACACGTCCTGGCTGCAGGGGGTGGTAGGACGGGTCTGGGTTGTGGGAGTCCTTCCGGCGTTAGAGACAGGCCCTGGGGAAGTCTGAGACAACTCCAACTGCCCCTAATGGATCCACCATGTGGTGCCTGAGACACCTGCTTGTAGTTGTCTGGGAGAGGGGCCTGAGACCCCTCCCTCGCTTCGCTTTCCGTCCCAATGAGCCTAAGGCGGCCCAGAGGGACCCCCAAAAGTGACCTACGAGTCAACCGAGGCCGGGGGCCTACGGTCAACGTACAGGCGCTCAGCATTAGCTGAGGCCTGTCTAAGGGTTCTAACCAGGGAACTCCCAACACCTCTCCGATCCGGGCCGCCGTCATCCCAAGGAGAGCTGGGGTCGACCGCTTGTAGCCGCTGGGCGTGAAGTACGGGCTGTCCGTCTCCAGCAGCATACGGGTCTTGTCCATCCCCTTGAGTGCCTCCAGTTGGCCAGGGTGCTGGAACTTGGCAGCGACGGCGGTGACTCCGAAGTAGGTGTTCGGGAAGAACTCCAGCCACTGATCCTCACAGCCTTGTGCCGGTGAACGCATGGAGATGTATCAAACGATCCCGTCCAACCACAGAGTGGGCTGCCAACTGGAACAGAAGAGACAGGATTGCCTCATCTGCGACGGGGGTCTGGCTCCTACAGTGCAACACCAGCACATGGTGAGGCTGCAGGGCAGAGAGCAGTGTCTGGAGCTTCCAGATCTGGTTGGCCCAAGTGGAGGGATCCTCACTGCGGTCTAGGCCAACCTCTCCTAATCCGACCACCTGCGGCTTAGACAGGAGGTCCCTCAGGGTCTTGAGGTCTGCTGGGGATGCCTTTTGCTTCGGGTGGAGCCCTATAACAATCGACACCCCTTGGTCGGTCCACAGCTGGAGTTGGTCTTCAGTGGGGTAGGTCTCTGGGTCGCAGAAGACACCAGTGACCCGTTCCACTGGCCACCTCATATGGCTCCGCTGCGGCACGATGCCGGCAGATCTTCTGGAGAGACGGCTCTTTGATCCCCAAGTCCCTCATGGTCCTGTCGAGGTGACAGTGGCTGTCGAAGGCCTTGGGCATGGAAGCAGCAGGTCCAGTTCAGCCCTTGTGAGGCTGAACTGTTTCCTCAGACTCTCCGCTTGATGGGGCTCTAGCATGGAGATCAAGAGAGTTAGAGATCTCCAGTGGAGCAGGGCTGTTATATGGTTGCCGCTGGCTCTCACCTTCAGGTCCTCGGGCACTGAGACTCCGAGTCCCTGGCAGAGGTCCCCCATCGAAGTCCTCAGCTGAGCTGACGGCTCCTCCTCTGAGTTTAGGGCCATAAGGTCCAGGTACGCCACCAAGTCCGTGAGGGAGCTGTGGTGTCCCAGAAGCCACCGGGCCACGATCTTTAAGGCTCCAATTCTCCGGCAGGAGATATCGTCCCGTCGAAGGTAGCTGGAACACTCCAGGGATGTGCTCCGCAAAGGCGTGTGATGCGGAGAAATCCCCATTGCATCCCTCACTGGACACCTCCGGTGTGAGCAAACCCTTTTGGGGGGGCTGTTACCTTTGGTGCTGGTGGTGGTGGGGCCTCCGTCACCTGGCGAACGTAGGGCGCTTCGCCTCAGGCGGTAGCTGTAGTCCTCTAGGTGGGTGAGCCTTCGCTTCTGAGGGTCGGGACAGCGTTCACGCTGGTGCTGACCAGCCCGTCTCTGGACTGGGCGTAACGTCCATGGCCAGACTTGTCCTTGGGATTGTGATGATCCCTGGGCTGGTCATCGGGACGGCGGTCCCCCTTCGTCGTCGTTGCTGAGCAACGCGGCACTCCTCTGTTGGGGGCTTCTCCTCGTCTTCCTGGGGCGGGCCCTTCGCCTCCTCCTCCTCTGCGTCGTCAGCTTCTCAGGGGCAGGGTCAGACAACACCTTGGCGTAAGATGGCCTGGCAGCTGTTGAGGCGACGACCGCGGGGTTGGAGTCTCCGCAACAGAGGTTGGGGTTCTACAACCGGGGCTGCAGTCGTCACAGTTGCTGGGGCCACCACGGCGGTTTCCTCAGGTGGTGGGCGTTGCTGACCCTTCACGGGGCTGACAGGTTTGCCTCTACGGGGGGACGAGCCGGAGTACTCCCTAACAGAGAGTCCTCGACGGCCGTATCTACCTCCATATCGGCTACTGATGCAGGAGAACCTTGGTGGCCTCATTGGAATCCCCTGACCCCGTCACTAGCTGAGCCAGCTTCAGGGCAGGAACCAAGGCGCGTCGATCGGTCTCCTTGCGGATGGTCTGCAAGGGTCCGTCATACCTGTAACAGGAAGCAAACATAACAAACCCTTTAGCGTACCGCGATGACAGTCACTGCACTTATATTTATCAATTCCAAGGGATCAGTTGGCGTGATGTCAACACAAGAGCCATGGTACCATTCCTGGCAATAATCACATTGAATCATAATGCGGCGCTGCCAGGGCTTCCTGCAAGAGCAATAGACCCTATCATCACCCCTAGCGGGCTTCGAAACCTCGCCTGGGTTTTTCTTCCAGTGTGCAACCACTGAGGGATCTCACGGTCTCTGCAAAGTTTGAGACGGTCGTGGTTAGCCACAAAAACAGAGTTCCTGAGCTTGACCCGGAAAAGATAGGAGGACAGTTTTGCAACAATCACTCCAGGCCCTTTCCATTGAGGGGACGTTTCTTACACTTGCCCTTCAGCACAGCAGTATCGAGGAGGTAAACTGAGTAACTACCTCAAAGTTTCGTTCCATGATGCGGAGGTCATAATTGCGTTTCATCCGTTGGGATGTCATCTTATGACCCTTTTGGGCGGTTTCATGAGCTCTCTCCATTGTGGAGGTGAGCTCTTTCACGTGTCCTCTGGGGACAGGTGCTTACCCTGGGAGGGAAACATCAAATCCGCCGGGGTACATACTCTCTCCCCAACATACATCTTGTTGGCGTGAAGCCAGTCATACGGTTTACTGATGCTCTGAGGGCACCTGCTATTTGCTGCAGATGTAAGTCCACTGTTTTTGGGATTTGCCCACAAAACAGCGAACTGCACCATGAGGGTGCGGTTATAGCGCTCCACTGGCCGTTGGGGAGGGCCGGTAGGGCGTTGTCCGCGCCTTGTGGATCTCTAGGACTCTGCAAAGCTCTCCGAAAAGCTTTGACTCAAAGTTGCGGCCTTGATCTGAGATGACCTGGAAAGGATTTCCAATCTTGAGAAAAAGCCATCGCCCGTGCCCTTGCAGTATCCTCTGCGGATGACTAGGCACTGGGATGCACTCCACCACTTGGTGAATTGATCGACAATCATGAGCACATGCTCGTTTCCCCGAGGCGTCTTGGGAAGAGGCCCCAGGAAATCGACATGCACTCTTTCATGGGCGATCCTCCCTGATATTCGGTCATGGGGCACCTACCCTGGCGGGCAGTCTTTTTGTTCGTTGCACCTGAGCAAACCAGCCACAAAGTTGGAGATGTCTTTCCCATACCATACCAAGCAAACTTTCCTTCATTCGGTCTCGAGTGCGACTCTCGCCCTGGTGACCGGCAAAAGGGAGGTCATGGTCAGTTCCATGGCCTTCACCCCCTTTCTACTGGCAGCTGGAGCCCGTTTTCTCAGAAGTTATCAGATTGATAGAGCACCCCGTCGATCAAAGACAAACTCTCCCTATTTAGCCAGTGGGACTTGGTGGCTGGGCTAGAACGAAAAAGAGCTGATGAATCAGGCACTTCGCATTCTCCAGCCAGTCCAGCACAAGCCCCAAGTCACTGTTCTGCGCTGCGCCCCCCGTAAATCGGACACAGTGAAGCCCAACTTTGTGGGGTATCACTAGGTGGATCGGGAGGGCTTTCCGTCCTGAGTGAGTCCAGGCCCCCAAGGGGAGGATCACTGGTCTGGGCCTGCCCCGGGTCGCTACTAGATTCACACGGGCCCATGCTTAAATGTTCAGGCTTTTAAAATTTTGCATCCTTTTTAAAAAAATTGGATAGTCAACTACAATTTTATCAAACTAATAGGAATAAAAGGTTCAGACTTCTTCACCAAACCATAATTCTTTTGAAACAATACTTTGACAGTTTCTTTCTCAATCTCTCTTTTACAGAAAACAAATGTAGGTAGAACTGGCGGATACGGAAACGTATTTTGACCCCCACTATATTCTTTTGGAAAAGATATAAAATATATGTTGAAACCTGTTTTAAAAGCTACATTTATAAAAAATAACTTTGGCCAGGTGTTATTAATAGAATGTATTTGTTATTCACATTTTGTAATGAATTTTAAATCTATTGTAGTTGTAAAATGATGAAACTTTTTGCATTCATCATTTATTTGCAACATTGTTTCTATAAATTTAATCTGACTCAGCACTATTGATGAGTTGAATAAAATCAAGACAAAGAGGACTTGGTTGTAAAAATTATAACATATACAGCAAGGCTTTTTTAAATTTTTTTACCTTTTTTCTGAAGATCTGAAATAGCGACTCCCAGACAAGGATGATTGGAGGAAAGATGAATGGAGGAGCGTGACAGTGGGGGAGGACGACTGAAAGGAATCCGATAACCGTGTCTTATGATAGACAGGACCACTGGTCGTCCGTGATTTTCTCCCATTGCTGAATGTAGTGAGTGAGTCTGCCGCCTACTGGAAGTGATGGGGGGGCAGAGAAACACTCTTCCTCCTGATTGAGAGTCTGGAAGCGGTAGAAAGGACGCACCCCTAGGCTTACTTCTACCCCTCTGGCTGGCAGAGGTAGGAGGAGGAGGGGGTGAAGAAGGAGAGAATCGCGGTCGCTGAGGACCGGATTGGCGGGAACCTCTGGAAGAAGGATTACCTCTGAAGGAGGAGGATTGGGATTTACCCTTTTCCAAATCCTTAGAAGGCTTACCGCTAGGAGCCGATGGCTTCTTGGGTATCCTGAACTTAGGGGGAGTCGAAGGTTGAAAAGCCACCGCTCCATGCATCTGCTCCTCCCTGGAGGCATCGGCAACTTCCTTGATCCGTCCCCCAAACAGGGACGAAGAAGAAAGGGGGAGCCGAACGAAGCTTATCCCGAGACGAAGATAGGAGAAGCTTGTTGGGGGTCATCAAGGATGGAGTCCCGCCGAAAACGTGTCATCTCTGTAGACAGAGAAAGAGACAGCAAATGGAGTGTTTTGCTGTCGCAGCCAAAGCTTCCAGAAGAAGTCGAACAGAAGGAGACAAGGCGTCCTTCTAATAGACCATCCTGTAGAACTCCCCAAGTTCCGGACCTTCTGTCACAATGTCGAAACAGGGGTTCTTCACGAGAATCCCTACGCTCTTCGTCTTCACGCTTGGATGTTATCCAACAACGAGTTAGACAGAAGAAATTTTCGACAACAGTTGCCTCTTATTATCTCTAAAGCCAGAAGACAGTCTACTCGATCTGTCTACCAGGCAAAGTGGAAGGTCTTCCGTGATTGGTGTATCGCACGGCAGATTAATCGGTCAAGGCTCCTGTCAGAGAAATCGCTAACTTTCTAGTCTTTCTCTTTAAACGAGAAAAAAACTTGCGGTTAGTTCTATCAAGGGTTATAGATCCATGTTGTCTAACACTCTGAAGTTTCACAGATCCTCTTCCCTTGGTTCGGATCCTTACCTTTCGGAAATTATTCGTTCGTTTGAACTGTCTAGGCCAGTCTCTCGTTCGTTAACTCCTAAGTGGGATCTTTCTTGTGTTTTTACTGGCTCTTACTAAGTCGCCTTTTGAACCTCTTTCTGAGGCTTCACTCCTTCACACAACCTGGAAGACTGTCTTTCTCATAGCGATGGCGTCTTCTAAGCGTCATTGCGAAATCCACGCCTTTTCTACTGAGGAAGGCTATTTACGCTTTAACAAATCTGATGGCTCTGTATCTTTGAGTTTTCAACCTGGTTTTCTTGCAAAAACCCAACTTCCGTCAGTCTGTTCTCCTCCTTTGGTTATTCCGAGCCTTGCAAGGTCTTGCACTAGGGATGATCCTGATCGGCTCCTTTGTCCGGTTTAGAGCCTTGAAGTTTTACCTTCAGAAGGTTAAACTTTAAGGGGTCGTCGTCTTCGTCTTTTCCTTCCGATAAAGGGGGGGGGGGCGAGGTTTCGGCAGCAACAATATCTCGTTGGGTAGCCTCAACTATCAAGTTTGCCTATTTTTGAATCTTCGATAGGGATCATCCTTTTTTTA
>CM037780.1:5658021-5686723 GCA_021229015.1 Solen grandis | reverse complement strand
AAAACGCTCAATAAAGTCTGGGAAACACAATGCTTCAACTGATATTCATAAGTAACGTAAATAAAATGATTTGACAAAACATTAAATCATTGTCAACACTTGTTTAATTTGTTTGTTTGTTTGTTCGGTTTAACGTCCCACCGACAGTATTTCAGTCATTTGGAGACGATGTCTACTTAATGCAGTTATAGTGCTGCCACACTGCAGTATCACGTCGTAGACATGTGGCATGATATCACACCCAGTCACATTATCCTGATACCGGGCCAACCAGTCCTGCAACTACCCTTATATGCTAAGTGTCAAGCAAGGGAGCTATAACAGTACCATTTTTTACGACTTTGGTATCGAACCCACGACCTCCCGCTCTCGAGGCGGACGCTCTAACCACTCGGCCACCGGGAACGGTACACTTGTTTAGCTAGTAATATCAATATGATATATGTAAAAAGTTGGGTTTTTTTTGCAATTTCTATGACAAATACATATCTGTAAACTTACATTTTCCGAAAATGCTTCAATTAAGGTGAAAGCGAAAGTAGGATAGTTTATGAAAATTCTTACAATTGGCTTTAAATTGGTATTTTTTATGTAACTTCCTTATTTTTTTATCAATTTCAAAACTCTAGTTGCCAAAATGATCGTCTTAAAATTCTCTACATCTCACTTGCTTAATTTAAGCACTTATTTCTAATGATTCTTAAGATATAATCCGAAAAACTCGGACATGACGGCAAAATCGCTGAAATTCTACATGTTTAGATTCTTATTTTTTATGTAACTTCCTTATACTTTGATCAATTTCAAAACTTTAGGTACCAAAATAATCGTCTTAAAATTCTTTACATACCACTCGCTTAATGTGTTGACTTATTAATTATGAGTCTTAGATAAAAGCCGTGAAACTCTTACATAACGGCAAAATCGCTGAAATTCTACATGTTTAAACTCTTATTTTTGATGTAACTCCCTTATACTTTGATCAATTTCAAAACTTAAGGTACCAAAATAATTGTCTGAAAATTCTCTACATTTCACACGCTTTATCTATAGGAATATTTTTAATATTTTTTGAGATACAAGCTCTTAAACCTCATGAAAAATGAAAAAATCACCAAAGCTATATGCACGAATTTCGTTTTTTCCCTATTACTCCATGAATCTTAGGTCAATCATCAAACTTTAGGCATCAAAAGAACGGCCAAACATTGCTCTACAAATAATATTCATCATCATATTTTCAAAAATCAAAGGTTTTCGAGATATGAACTGTTAACACACCGAGGGTTACCAAATTTTAGTTTTTCCGCCATAACTCAACCGATTCAACCCCGATCATCAAAAACTAAATATCATCTGAAAGGTCTTTCTAAGCACTACAAATTATACGCATAGTGTCTCGATAGAATGTTTACCGTTTTTGAGATATTTAAGGCCGAAGAAAAACCCGATAATTGATATATTACCTTGACATTTGGGATTTTCTGGAAACGGAAGTGACATGGCTCCATAGAATCTAATACTGCATCTTCAGACAAAATTTCAAGCAAATCATACAAAAAATAAAGCCTACAGGGATTAAAAACCGTTAAGTTTTAATACGAAAGTTTTAATAGCATTATGACGTCATGTGACGTCATATGGCGTTCATCTTTTCAGAATGTAAAGAAGACCTAGAGACTAATATTCAGTCCAAATATCAACTTTCTAGCTCTTCTGGAAGCGCTTTTATACGCATTTGAAATTTGACGTCATTAGTTAGAATCTTGGATTTGCCATAAAACCTTTGCCTTTTCGAATTTGGAAACAATGACACTGAAAGGCACAACTAGAGCCTAACATACACATTCTGTAAAATTTTGATGAAAATCGGTCCAGAAATAATGGCTGTAGACCGCGTACAAACTTTTTCACCTGACGTCGAATCTGACGTTATATGACGTCACATGAATATGAAATTCATTGCATCCGAAAGCACATGGTTTGAAATATATGCCATAAAATTTTCATTGTTCTGAGTCAATGGCAACACCTCAAAATTAACACAAATATAAGAGGAAGAAAAAAAGAATAATAAGAATAATAAAAAAACATTACAAACCCAATATGACTTTCTGCCGAAAGGGCAGAAAGTCCTAATAATAAGAAGAAGAAGAATAAACAGTACAAACCCAATAGGACTTTCTGCTTTAGGCAGAAAGTCCTAACTAGAAGTCGTTTGTTTAAGATACAAACGAAGCGGCTTTCCGTTTGCTTATTTCAAAAGTATTGAATATATAAGTTAATACAAAGAAATGGAATAATGATGCATAATGATGTAAGATTTAATACGTAAATCATCATTATCATTAATATAAACTTATGTTCAAAAATAAGCTTTAAATCTTTTTTTTTTTTCATCTTCTTAAAAAGATATCAATAAAGAATATATATGGATCTTATGTAATTACGCAACCGTTTACTTTCATGCAGAAAAAAAAAAAGGAAAATTTTAAGATAATATTCTCCTCAAGATTTTTTCTTACGTAATTCAATCGATTTTATTTTTTTTATATTCTTTATTTAATATCTTTTTCTTCGTAAGCATATTCATTGCAATTTGATCCACAAAGGAAATTGTAAAAAAGAAGAAAAAAATACTTTGAAGTCCATGACTTGTATTTGTCCATGTATTTGTCATTTTCTTAAGGTTTGCAGAAAGCCGTGAAAGCAAATGCAATAAGTTATCCGTATAGGTTTTCTGGCTCTAGTATTATTTTGCTTATTTATCGTAAATGCGACTCTTTTAGTAAAAAATGTACCACAATTCATTATTCAACGCAGGCACTCTTTCCTGCAAAAGAACAATCGGATCTTGCTCAACCAACCCAATGACCGCTTTCATTTCTTTCTTCAAATTAATGTATTTTCATGAATTAGCCCTGTAAAAACATGAATAGGTCATGTTTCATAACGTAATCACTTGAACTTTTCTGCGCATGTCAAGGCACGGCAATATTACTTATTTAAAGTTAACATGTCCAATCTTATGATTTTTTTAAATTTATTTTGCTTACAAATCAATGTTGTCATAAACAAGTGACACAACATATGTTCCTTAAGGTATGCTTTAGATTACCACAATACTCAGGACGCTGAAGCGCGAATACAAATTTAAATGAATGATTTTAATATTTCAACCACGGCAAAATTAAGTGACTAAAGAAAAGTATCTGTTTTGGAAGGACATGATTAGCTAACGTTCTATTAATGCAGCAAAAAATATCTTCGAGAATGTGAACAGGTTTGTTTTCACATTTTCAAGTAAGCGTTCCATCAAACATGAATATCTGCCATGTTTGATAACGTAATAACTTAAAATTTTCAAACCCTTATGAACGTACTAATTTTCTTCATTCTTGAAAATTTCAAGTTCATTGATCTAATTGGCAATTTTATATGCTTTTTTTAAAAAATAATTATTGCTTTAGTATTCATGACGTCATAACCACGTGACAAATCAAACATTTCTTGCAGTATGCATCACTTCAATTTTAACTCTATCAATTCTGAAGATTTCAATTAAGATGGATTCAAAATTCATGATATCAGAGGAAGAGAAATGTTAAAAAAATGCCTTTTGTCTTTTTAATGACGTCATAACCACGTGACTTAAAAGAAAATCATTCAGAAAAAAAGAATGTGAACCTCTATGCCGATATGCTGTCCAATCTTTATGCTTCTAACGCATCAGGGGGCTTTGTAACATTAAAATGTAATTTAAGGACCTAAGTTCGAATCTCGGTTTTGCCATGATATCTTTAAATTTAAAATTCAATAAAGCCAAAATCGCGCGAACAAACTTTTAAAGCTGACGTCAAATCTGACGTCATTTGACGTCATTGAAAATTAAAAATAAATGAATTTATAAATTTAACTTTTTAATCGCTGCAATACATTTTTCAAAAAGATTGAGTCTAAAGTCATGTTACCAGAGCGAAATAAATTTAAAAAAGTTGCTTTTTGTCGTTTTTATGACGTCATAACCACGTGACTTAAGAAAATATCCTATAAGAAATAGAAAGCAGACCTCAAGGCCGATTTGCTGTCCAATTTTCATGCTTCTAACCCATTAGGTGGCCTTGTTACATTAAAATATATATTTAAGGACCTAAGTTCGAATCTCGGTTTTGCCATAAAATCTTTATATTTTCGAATTTGGAAATTTGAATGCCAAGGTGCACATCTACATCCCAAAATACATATTCTGAGAAAAATATCAAGATAATTGGACCAGAATTGAAGGCTCTAGAGCACGAACAATCTTTTGAAGCTGACGTCAAATTTGACGTCAGCTTAAAAGATTGTTCGTGCTCTAGAGCCTTCAATTTGACGTCATTGAAAATTACAAATAAATTAATTTATAAATTTTAACTTTTTAATCGCTGCAATACAATTTTCAAAAAGATTGAGTCAAAAGAAATGATACCAGAGCTAAAGAAATTTTTCAAAAATATGCTTTTTGTCTATTGTATGACGTCATAACCACGTGACTTGAGATAAAGTCCTTCAGGAAATAGAAAGCAGACCTCTTGGCCTATACGCTGTCCAATTTTCATGCTTCTAACCCATTAGCTGCCCTTGTTACATTAAAATATAATTTTAGGACCTAAGTTCGAAACTCGGTTTTGCCATAAAATCTCAATTTTTTCAAATTTGGAAATTTGAAAGACAGGGTGCACGTCTACATTCTTAAATACATCTACTGTAAAAATATCAAGAAAATCGGACCAGAATTGAAGGCTCTAGGGCGCGAACAAACTTTTGAAGCTGACGTCAAATCTGACGTCATTTGACGTCAATGAAAATTGAAAACACTTGATTTTAAAAATTTTTACTTTTTTGTCGACGCATTTTAATTTTCATGTTGCTTGGCCATTGGCAACATATATAAATTAACTCTTGAATTAGGTTGGAAGAAGAAGAATAATAATAATAATAACTAGATGTTCTTTTGTTCTGACAAAAGATAGGACTTTCTGCGACACTGAGTCAAACTTGAGCGACTGGGTCACTTTGATCCTTTTACACATGCTATCTAAATATCAGTATCCTAGCTCATCTGGATAAGATGTTATGCTTGAATGGATTTTGACGTTGTCTTCTTCCAAATCTTGAAAAACGGACACAGGGATACACAATAAGAACCTAATATTCATATTCTGTGAAAATTTGATGAAAATCGGCCCATAAATAATGGATCTGGACGGTGTACAAACTTTCAGAGTCAATTTCAATTGTGACGTCACATGACGTCATAAGCCTATGTTAATCATTGAAATCGAAATTTCAGCATCTGAAGCATATGTCATTAAATTTCCATTGCCATTCAATAATTTCAACATAGAGAAATATTCTTGTTAATATTAGAAAAACATTTTCATGTAAAGACGTCATATGACGTCATATGACGTTCATTTTAACAAAATCGTTAAGACTCACAGAGACCTATATACTGACCAAATATCAACCAAATATCTCAAAAAGGACCGATTTTATAAGCATTTAAAAAATTTACGACCTTGGTTCGAATCTGGGAATCGCTATAGAACCTTGGACTTTTCGAGTTTTGAAAAAAGGACACCGGGATGCACAACTAGAACTTAATATACACATTCTGTGAAAATTTGATGAAAATCGGTTCATCAATAATGGCTGTAGACTGCGTACAAACTTTTGTAGCATATGTCAATTGTGACGTCATATGACATATGAAATTCATAGAAATCAAAATTTCCTCACGTGACTAATAAGCCATAAAAATTTCATCGTCCTAGGATTATTGCAACATAGAAAAATAATCGTGTAGTAAGGAAGAAAGAAAGAATAATAATAATAAATATATGTAAAATGAAGTCACGTGACCTCATATGACGTTTTTTTTCACATAATTGTTAAGACACCCAGAGACCTACTAACTGACAAAATTTCAACTTTCTATCTGAAATAGGACAGTTTTTATAAGCATTTTAAAATTCACGTCCTTGGTTCGAATCTTGGATCCGCCATAGATGCTTAATATACACATTCTGTGAAAATATGATTAAAATCGGCCCATTAATAATGGCTCTGGATCGTGTAAAAACTTTCGTAGTCAATTTCAAATGTGACGTCATATGACGTCATAGGCTTTGGAAAATCATGGATATCGAAATTTCACGTCTGAATTTCAATTTTAACATATAGAAATACTCTTGTTAATATTAGAAATACATTATCATATAATGACGTCACGTGACGTCATATGACGTTTACTTTCACAAAATGTTTAAGACTCTTAGAGACCTATATACTGACCAAATACCACTTTTATATCTGAAATAGGACCGATTTTATAAGCATTTAAAAATTTACGACCTTGGTTCGAATCTTGAATTCGCTATAGAACCATGGACTTTTCGCGTTTTGAAAAAGGACACCGAGATTCACAACGAGAACTTAATATACACATTCTGTGAAAATTTGATGAAAATCGGCCCATTAATAATGGTTTTGGACCGTGTACAAACTTTCGTAGTCAATTTCAAATGTGACGTCATATGACGTCATAGGCTTCTGATAATCATTTAAATCGAAATTTCAGCATCTGAAGCATGTGTCATTAAATTTTCATTGCCCTTCGAAAATTTCAACTTATAGAAATAATCTTGTTAGAATTAGAAATTCATTATCATATAATGACGTCACGTGACGTCATATGACATTTATTTTCACAAAATGTTTAAGACTCCCAGAGACCTATATACTGACCAAATATCATCTTTCTATCTCAAATAGGACCGATTTTATAAGAATTTGAAAATTTACGACCTTGGTTCGAATCTTGGAATTGCTATAGAACCTTGGACTTTTCGAATTTTGAAAAAAGGACACCTGGATGCACAACTAGAACTAAATATACACATTCTGTGAAAATTTGATGAAAATCCGCCCATTAATAATGGCTCTGGACCGTGTACAAACTTTCGTAGTCAATTTCAAACGTGACGTCATATGACGTCATAGGCTTATGGTAATCACTGAAATCAAATTTTCAGTGTCTGAATCATTTGTCATTAAATTTTCATTGCCCTTCGACAATTTCAACATATAGAAATACTCTTGTTAATATTAGAAATACATTATCATATAATGACGTCACGTGACGTCATATGACGTTTATTTTCACAAAATGTTTAAGACTCTTAGAGACCTATATACTGACCTAATATCATCTTTCTCTCTCAAATAGGACCGATTTTATAAGCATTTGAAAATTTACGACCTTGGTTCGAATCTTGGAATCGCTATAGAACCTTGGACTTTTCGAATTTTGAAAAACGGACACCTGGATGCACAACTAGAACTTAATATACACATTCTGTGAAAATTTGATGAAAATCAGTCCATTAATAATGGCTCTGGACAGTTTACAAACTTTTGTAGCATATGTCAATTGTGACGTCATATGACGTCATAGACATATGAAAATCATAGAAATCAAAATTTCCTCACGTGACTAATAAGCCATAAAAATTTCATTGTCCTATGATTATTGCAACATAGAAAAATAAGCGTTTAGTTAGGAAGAAAAAAAGAATAATAACTAGATGTCATTCGTTTAAACGAATGATAGGACTTTCTGCAACATCTGCTTTATATAGTATATATAGAAGATGACATAATAGATAATCTGTCCAAATTGCAACTTTCTATCTCCTCTATTTCTATATAAAATAGCACAAATAGAACACATTCTGTGAATTTTAATAAAAGTCCGCCCATATCTTGCACATGTAGTTTACATACAACATTTATACTATGTCATATGACATGAAAGAAAAATGAAACAGTGTTCAAATGTAAGTTTCTAACTTTCATCACACATAGAATTTCATCACTCCAGCTCAGTTGTAACCTTGTTTAATTTTAGCCTCATTAGGAAGAAGTATTGAATATTTGTATAGTGCTATATCCTTTCGACACCTGTAACGTAGTTAATCGTATTTAGCGATTTTGGCGTGTTTGGGCTTCCGTAGTTTTGCCATAAATTCCTGGAATTTCGAACTATGGTGATATTTTGAAAGGTAACATCCCAGCCTACAAACTGATGCAATATGAATATCGTTAGCATAACAATGCAGTTTTTAGATGGTCTAAAATGTGGGGCTGCGTGTGAATTTTTCAAGGCTTGCAAACTGCTCGCTAGCTACATAGTGTTGCAAATACGGATTTTTGTCTTGTGCCGTTGTACATGTATTAACTTCAATGCTTATTTTGGAAACAGTCAACATTCGACAAAAAACAACAACAACAACAACAAAAAAAAAAATCAAGATATAGCCCATCAATTGCAATTTGATTTTTTATTATGAAATATCTTATTTCCATGTAACTTTCTTATATGAAGTCCAATTTCAATAAACTTGGTACCGTTAGAAAGCTCTTAAAACATGCTACATTTTACATGCATAATGTATAAACTTATCTTCAGTCGTTTCTGAGATATTGACTGTTAAACCTCAAGAAAACAGCATATTATCAGCAAAATTAGCTTCATTTCATTTAGTTTTTTTGCTTATAACTTTGTATTGCGTAAACCAATTTTAATAAACTAAATATCTTTGGAAACGTCAATTATTCAGCTATAATTCTTATTCATACATATATTTACAAAAATCGATATTTATTGAGATATGGCTACATATATGCAGTAGGGGTGAAATCAAAATTTCCTCACGTGCCTAATAAGCCATAAAAATTTCATCGTCCTAGGACTATTGCAACATATTAAAATAAGCGTTTAGTTAGGAAGAAGAAAAGAATAATAGTAAGAAACAAATGACGTCACGTGACGTCATATGACGTTTATTTTCACATAATTGTTAAGACACCCAGAGACCTACTAACTGACAAAATTTCAACTTTCTATCTCAAATAGGACAGTTTTTATAAGCATTTAAAAATTGACGTCCTTGGTTCGAATCTTGGATCCGCCATAGATGCTTGGACATTTCGAATTTTGAAAAACCGGACACCGGTATACACAATAAGAACGTAATATACACATTCTGTGAAAATTTGATGAAAATCGGCCCATTAATAATGGCTCTGGACCGTGTACAAACTTTCGTAGTCAATTTCAAATGTGACGTCATTTGACGTCATAGTTAAAATTAAATCGAAATTTCAGTGTCTGAATCATTTGTCATTAAATTTTCATTGCCCTTCGACAATTTCAATATATAGAAATACTCTTGTTAATATTAGAAATACATTATCATATAATGACGTCACGTGACGTCATATGATGCAAATTTTCACAAAATGTTTAAAACTTCGAGAGACCTATATACTGACCAAATATCACTTTTCTATCTCAAATAGGACCGATTTTATAAGCATTTAAAAATTTACGACCTTGGTTCGAATCTTGGAATCGCTATAGAACCATGGACTTTTCGCATTTTGAAAAACGGACAAGGAGATGCACAACTAGAACTTAATATACACATTCTGTGAAAATTTGATGAAAATCGGCCCATTAATAATGGCTCTGGACCGTGTACAAACTTTCGTAGTCAATTTCAAATGTGACGTCATTTGACGTCATAGGCTTCTGAAAATCTTTGAAATCGAAATTACAGCATCTGAAGCATGCGGCATTAATTTTTCATTGCCCTTCGAAAATTTCAAGATATAGAAATAATCTTGTTAGAATTAGAAATTCATTATCATATAATGACGTCACGTGACGTCATATGACATTTATTTTCACAAAATTTTTAAGACTCCCAGAGACCTATATACTGACCCAATATCATCTTTCTATCTCAAAAAGGACCGATTTTATAAGAATTTGAAAATTTACGACCTTGGTTCGAATCTTGGAATCGCTATAGAACCTTGGACTTTTCGAATTTTGAAAAACGGACACCGGGATGCACAATCAGAACTTAATATACACATTCTGTAAACATTTGATGAAAATCGGTTCATAAACAATGGCTGTAGACCGCGTACAAACTTTTGTTGCATATTTCAAATGTGACGTCATATGACGTCATAGGCATATGAAAATCATAGAAATCAAAATTTCCTGACGTGGCTAATAAGTCATAAAAATTTCATCGTCCTAGGAGTATTGCAACATAGAAAAATAAGCGTTTAGTTAGGAAGAAAAAAAGAATAATAATAATAATAATAAGAAGAAGAATAAACAGTACAAACCCAATAGGACTTTCTGCCGAAAGGGCAGAAAGTCCTAATAATAATAATAATAAAAGAAGAAGAATAAACAGTACAAACCCAATAGGACTTTCTGCTTTAGGCAGAAAGTCCTAATAATAAGAAGAAGCAGAAGAAGAAGAAGAATAAACAGTACAAACCCAATAGGACTTTCTGCCAAAAGGGCAGAAAGTCCTAATAAAAGACAGAACAAACCCAATAGGTCTTTCTGCGAAAAGCAGAAAGCCCTAATAAGAAAAATAAACATAACAAACCCTATACGTTTTCCGCAAGTTTGCGGAAAGCCGTAATAATAACTAGAAGTCGTTTGTTTAAGATACAAACGAAGCGGCTTTCCGTTTGCTTATTTCAAAGGTATTAAATATATAAGTTAATACAAAAAAATGGAATAATGATGCATAATAATGTATGATTTAATACGTAAATCATCATTATCTTAAATATATACTTACGATTATGTTCAAAAATAAGCTTTAAATCTTTTTTTTTTTTTTTTTTTTTTTTCATTTACATCTTCTTAAGAAGATACTGAGAAAGCATAAATATGGATTTTATTTGATTATGCAACCGTTTTCTATCATTCAGAAAAACAAAAACAAACAAAAAAAAACAGGAAAATTTTAAGATAATAATATCCTCAAGAATTGTTTTCTTACGTTATTCAATCGATTTTTTTTTTTCATTCTTTATTTAATATCATTTTCTTTGTAAGCATATGACTTAACATGTATTCATTGCATATTCAAAAACGTATCAAAATTCACAATTCAACGCAGGCATTCATTCCTGCAAAAGAACAATCGGATCTTGCTCGACCAACCCAATGACCACTTACATTTCTTTCTGCAAATTAATAGGGTTTCCATGAATTAGCCCTTTTACGAAAAACATGAATAAGTCATGTTTGATAACGTAATCACTTGAAATTTTCTGGACCTTTTGTGCTTGTTAAGGTACGGCATTATTACTTATTTAAGTTAATATATACAATCTTTTGATCTTTTTAATATATTTTGCTTACAAATCAATGTTGTCATAAACAAGTGACACAACATAAATTCTTTAAGTTATGCTTTAGATTGGCATCAATACTCATGACGCTGTTCAGCTAACGTTCTATTAATCAAGAAAAAAAGTATCTTTGAGAATGCGAACAGGTTTGTTTACACATTTTCAAGAAGGCATTCCATCAAACATGAATAACTGCCATGTTTGATGACGTAATCACTTGAAATTTTCAAGACCTTATGAACGTACTAAGTTTCGAAATTTTTGAACAGTTTAAGTTCATTGGTCTAATTGGCGATTTTATATGATTTTTCAAAATAATTCTTGCTTAAGTATGCATGACTTCATAATCACGTGACATAACAAACATTTCTTGCAGTATGCATCACTTCAATTTTAACTCTATCAATTCTGAAGATATAATTAAGATTGACTTTAAATTCATGATACCAGAGCAAAAGAAATTTTTAAAAAGAATTTTTTTTTGTCTTTTTGATGACGTCATAACCACGTGACTAAAGAGAAATTCATTCAGAAAATAGAACGTAAACTTCTATGCCGATATGCTGTCCAATTTTCATGCTTGTAACGCATCAGGGGGCTTTGTAACATTTAAATTTAATTTTTGACCAAAGTTCGAAACTCGGTATTGCCATAAAATCTTAATCTTTTCGAATTTGGCAATTTGAATGCCAAGGTGGACATCTACATCCTAAAATACATCTTTTGTAAAAATATCAAGATAATCGGACCTATATTGAAGGCTCTTGAGCGCGAACAAACTTTTGAAGCTGACGTCAAATCTGACGTCATATGACGCCAATGAAAATTGAAAATGATTGAATGAATAAAAAGATACTTTTTATCGCTGCAATTTCAATTTCATTAAAATTGACTCAAAATGTATGATGCCAGAGCGAGAGAAATCTTTGAAAAAATAGGATTTTATCTATTAAATGACGTCATAACCACGTGACTTAAAAGGAAATCTTTCAGAGAAAAGAAAGTAGACCTCTGGGCCAATAAGCTGTCCAATTTTCATGCTTCTATCTCATCAGTAGCCTTTGTAACATTAAATAATAGTTTTAGGACCAAAGTTCGAAACTCGGTTTTGCCATAAATTCTTAAATTTTTCGAATTTAAAAATTTGAAAGATAAGGTGCACATCTACATCATAACATACATCTTCTGTGAAAATATCAAGATAAAATATCAAAAACTAAAGGCTCTAGAGCGCGAACAAACTTTTGAAGCTGACGTCAAATCTGACGTCAATTGACGTCATTGAAAATTAAAAATTATTGAATTTAAAAATTTATAAGTTTTTGTCGAGGCAATTTAATTTTCATGTTGCTTAGACACTGACAACTTACCGAAATTAACTCTTAGATTTGGTTGGAAAAAAAGGAATAATAATAATAATAATAATAATAATAACTAGAAGTCGTTTGTTTAAGATACAAACGAAGCGGCTTTCCGTTTGCTTATTTCAAAGGTATTAAATATATAAGTTAATACAAAAAAAAATGGAATAATGATGCATAATAATGTATGATTTAATACGTAAATCATCATGATCTTAAATACATACTTACGATTATGTTCAAAAATAAGCTTTAAATCTTTTTTTTTTTTCTTCTTCTTCTTAAGAAGATATTGAGAAAGCAAAAATATGGATCTTATTTGATTATGCACCCGTTTTCTATCATTCAGAAAAAAAAAAAAAAAAAAAAAAGGACAATTTTAAGATAATAATATCCTCAAGAATTTTTTTTCTTACGTTATTCAATCGATTTTTTTATTCTTTATTTAATATCTTTTTCTTTGTAAGCATATGGCTTAACATGTATTCATTACAATTTGATCCACAATTGAAATTGTAAAAAAGAAAAAAAAAATACTTTAAAATCGATTACTTTCAACCTTTAAATTGATTGAGTTTTACATTTGCAAAATTAGAGGGAAACAAAGGCAGAGGTGTAAGCAAAATTATGAAAATAATTTCTTATTTCTATGTAATTAACGATATAAAAGTCTTGAAACTTTCAACTATTCTTTTGCTTTGTATATTTGCTTATTTTTAAAGATTTAGAAAAAGAAACCGTTAAACATTTAGAAAATATAAAATCGATAGGAAGATAAACATGTATTTGTCATTTTCTTCAGGTTTTCAGAAAGCCGTGATAGCAAATGCAATAAGATTTCCGTAAAGGTTTTCTGGCTCTAGTATAATTATACTAATTCATCGTAAATGCGACTCATTTACTCAAAAAAGTATCACAATTCACTATTCAACGCAGGCATTCATTCCTGCAAAAGAACAATCGGATCTTGCTCAACCAACCCAATGACCACTTACATGTCTTTCTGCAAATTAATAGATTTCCATGAATAAGCCCTTTTACGAAATACATGAATAAGTCATGTTTGAAAACGTAATCACTTGAAATTTTCTGGACTTTTCGCGCATGTTAAGGTACGGCATTATTACTTATTTAAAGTTAATATATACAATCTTTTGATCTTTTTAATATATTTTGCTTACAAATCAATGTTGTCATAAACAAGTTACACAACATAAAAATTCTATAAAGTATGCTTAAGATTGGCATCAATGCTCATGACGCTGGAGCGCGAATACGTATTGAAATGAATATTTTTTTATATTTTGACGACGTCAAAATCAAGTGACTAACGAAAAATATCTTTTTTTGCAAGGAAATGTTCAGCTAACGTTCTATTAATCCAGAAAAAAAGTATCTTCGAGAATGCGAACAGGTTTGTTTTCACATTTTCAAGTAGGCATTCCATCAAACATGAATAACTGCCATGTTTGATGACGTAATCACTTGAAATTTTCAAGACCTTATGAACGTACTAAGTTTCGACATTTTTGAAAAGTTTAAGTTCATTGGTCTAATTGGCGATTTTATATAATTTTTCAAAATAATTATTGTTTAAGTATGCATGACGTCATAATCACGTGACAAAACAAACATTTCTTGCAGTATGCATCACTTCAATTTTAACTCTATCAATTCTGAAGATATAATTAAGATTGACTTTAAATTCATGATATCGGAGCGAAAGAAATCTTTAAAGAGACATGTTTTTTTGTCTTTTTGATGACGTCATAACCACGTGACTAAAGAGAAATTCATTCAGAAAATAGAACGTAAACTTCTATGCCGATATGCTGTCCAATTTTCATGCTTGTAACGCGGCTTTGTAACATTTAAATTTAATTTTTGACCAAAGTTCGAAACTCGGTATTGCCATAAAATCTTAATCTTTTCGAATTTGGCAATTTGAATGCCAAGGTGGACATCTACATCCTAAAATACATCTTTTGTAAAAATATCAAGATAATCGGACCTATATTGAAGGCTGTAGAGCGCGAACAAACTTTTGAAGTTGACGTCAAATCTGACGTCATATGACGCCAATGAAAATTGAAAATGATTGAATGTATAAAAAGATACTTTTTTATCGCTTCAATTTCAATTTCATTAAAATTGACTCAAAATGTATGATGCCAGAGCGAGAGAAATCTTTGAAAAAATAGGATTTTGTCCATTAAATGACGCCATAACCACGTGACTTAAAAGGAAATCTTTCAGAGAAAAGAAAGTAGACCTCTGGGCCAATAAGCTGTCCAATTTTCATGCTTCTATCTCATCAGTAGCCTTTGTAACATTAAATAATAGTTTTAGGACCAAAGTTCGAAACTCGGTTTTGTCATAAATTCTTAAATTTTTCGAATTTAAAAATTTGAAAGATAAGGTGCACATCTACATCATAACATACATCTTCTGTGAAAATATCAAGATAAAATATCAAAAACTAAAGGCTCTAGAGCGCGAACAAACTTTTGAAGCTGACGTCAAGTCTGACGTCAATTGACGTCATTGAAAATTAAAAATTATTGAATTTAAAAATTTATAAGTTTTTGTCGAGGCAATTTAATTTTCATGTTGCTTAGACACTGACAACTTACCGAAATTAACTCTTAGATTTGGTTGGAAAAAAAGGAATAATAATAATAATAACTAGATGTCATTCGTCTAAACGAATGATAGGACTTTCTGTAACCTGTGTTAATGCAAAAAGCAGGAGATAGAAGTTTCATGTAATGACTCACCTCTGGTAGTATTTCATGTTCATGCTGATTAATTGACATTATATTATAAATAAGCGTTTAGTTACAGAGAAAAAAAAATAAGTAGCAGTAGTAGTAGTATGCTTATGACGTCATATGACGTCACGACTCAAAATATATTAAGAAATTCTGCAGAACTGCAAACTGTGTAAGTTTCAACTTTCTATCTCATCCCGAAGTTCTTTAGCCCTAAAATGAAATTTTTGGTCCTATGTTCGAATCTTACTTCAGCCACAATACTTCGGTTTTTCGGAATTAAGGTTAGCTGACAAAATATTCACACCTTAGTTTCAAGATGTACCATTTGTAAAAATTTGAAGAAAATCTGATCATAAATGGCGGCTGTAGAGCGCGAACACCATTTTTCACTATTTTTAGCTCTGACGTCACGTGACGTCATAGGGTGCTGAAAATGCTGTTGCTTAAAAGCGCATACTTTACTGCAACAACTCTGAAATTTTCATTATTCTGAACAATTGGCATCATGTCGAAATCATTGCCCCAAATTAAAAATAAGTGGTATGCTTATGACGTCCTCTGACGTCACGATTCAAAATTTGTAGAAATAATGCAGAACTGCAAACTGTGCAAGTTTCAACTTTCTATCTCATCCTGAAGCTCTTCAATCCTAAAATGAAATTTTTGGTCCTATGTTCGAATATTACTTCAGCCACAGAACTTCGGTTTTTCGGAATTTCGGTAAGCTGGCAGGATATGTACACCTTAGTTTCAAGGTGTACCATCTGTGAAAATTACAAGAAAATCCGACCATAAATGGCGGCTGTAGACCGTGAACACCATTTTTCACTATTTTTAGCTCTGACGTCATATGACGTCATAGGGTGCTGAAGATGCTTTTGTTTAAAAGCGCATACTTTACTGTCATAACTCTGAAATATTCATTATTCTGAACAACTGGCATCATGTCGAAATCATTGCCCTAAAATAAAAATTAAAAAGTATGCTTATGACGTCACATAACGTCATATGACGTCACGACTCAAAATATATGTAGAAATTCTGCAGAACTGCAAACTGTGTAAGTTTCAACTTTCTATCTGATCCTGAAGCTCTTTAAACCTAAAATGAAATTTTCGGTCCTATGTTCGAATTTTATTTCAGCCACAGAACTTCGGTCTTTCGGAATTTCGGTTAGCTGACAGGATATGCACACCTTAGTTTCAAGATGTACCATCTGTGAAAATTTGAAGACAATCCGACCATAAATGGCGGCTGTAGAGCGTGAACACCATTTTTCACTATTTTTAGCTCTGACGTCATATGACGTCATAGGGTGCTGAAGATGCTTTTGTTCAAAAGCGCATAGTTTACTGTCATAACTCTGAAATATTCATTATTCTGAACAACTGGCATCATGTCGAAATCATTGCCCTAAAATAAAAATTAAGAAGTATGCTTATGACGTAACATAACGTCATATGACGTCACGACTCAAAATATATTAAGAAATTCTGCAGAACTGCAAACTGTGTAAGTTTCAACTTTCTATCTCATCCTGAAGCTCTTTAATCCTAAAATGAAATTTTCGGTCCTATGTTCGAATCTTATTTCAGCCACAGAACTTTGGTCTTTCGGAATTTCGGTTAGCTGACAGGATATGCACACCTTAGTTTCAAGATGTACCATCTGTGAAAATTTGAAGACAATCCGGCCATAAATGACGGCTGTAGAGCGCGAACACCATTTTTCACTATTTTTAGCTGTGACGTCATGTGACGTCATAGGCTGCTAATAATCATTGAAATCAATATTTTCCTCACGTGACTAATAACCCATAAAAATTTCATCGTCCTAGGACTATTGCAACATATTAAAATAAGCGTTTAGTTAGGAAGAAGAAAAGAATAATAATAATAAAAAAATGACGTCACGTGACGTCATATGACGTTTATTTTCACATAATTGTTAGACACCCAGAGACCTACTAACTGACAAAATTTCAACTTTCTATCTCAAATAGGACAGTTTTTATAAGCATTTAAAAATTGACGTCCTTGGTTCGAATCTTGGATCCGCCATAGATGCTTGGACTTTTCGAATTTTGAAAAACGGACACCGGTATACACAATAAGAACGTAATATACACATTCTTTGAAAATTTAATGAAAATCGGCCCATTAATAATGGCTCTGGACCGTGTAAAATCTTTCGTAGTCAATTTCAAATCTGACGTCATATGACGTCAGAGACATATGAAAATCATTGAAATCGAAATTTCAGTATCTGATTCATTTGTCATTAAATTTTCATTGCCCTTAGACCATTTCAACATATAGAAATACTCTTGTTAATATTAGAAATACATTATCATATAATGACGTCACATGACGTCAGATGACGTTTTTTTTCACGAAATGTTTAAGACTTCCAGAGACCTATATACTGAGCCAATATCACTTTCTATCCCAAATAGGACCGATTTAATAAGCATTTAAAAATTTACGACCTTGGTTCGAATCTTGAATTCGCTATAGAACCATGGACTTTTCGCGTTTTGAAAAAAGGACACCGAGATTCACAACGAGAACTTAATATACACATTCTGTGAAAATTTGATAAAATCGGCCCTTAAAAGGGGCCGTAAAATTTCGTAGTCAATTTAAATCAATTAGCATGTGTCATTAAATTTTCATTGCCCTTCGAAAATTTCAACTTATAGAAATAACTTGTTAGAATTAGAAATTCATTATCATATAATGACGTCACGTGACGTCATATGACATTTATTTTCACAAAATGTTTAAGACTCCCAGAGACCTATATACTGACCTAATATCATCTTTCTATCTCAAATAGGACCGATTTTATAAGAATTTGAAAATTTACGACCTTGGTTCGAATCTTGGAATCGCTATAGAACCTTGGACTTTTCGAATTTTGAAAAAAGGACACCTGGATGCACAACTAGAACTTAATATACACATTCTGTGAAAATTTGATGAAAATCGGCCCATTAATAATGGCTCTGGACCGTGTACAAACTTTCGTAGTCAATTTCAAACGTGACGTCATATGACGTCATAGGCTTATGGTAATCTCTGAAATCAAATTTTCAGTGTCTGAATTATTTGTCATTAAATTTTCATTGCCCTTCGACAATTTCAATATATAGAAATACTCTTGTTAATATTAGAAATACATTATCATATAATGACGTCACGTGACGTCATATGACGTTTCTTTTCACAAAATGTTTAAGACTCTTAGAGACCTATATACTGACCTAATATCATCTTTCTATCTCAAATAGGACCGATTTTATAAGCATTTGAAAATTTACGACCTTGGTTCGAATCTTGGAATCGCTATAGAACCTTGGACTTTTCGAATTTTGAAAAACGGACACCTGGATGCACAACTAGAACTTAATATACACATTCTGTGAAAATTTGATGAAAATCAGTCCATTAATAATGGCTCTGGACAGTTTACAAACTTTTGTAGCATATGTCAATTGTGACGTCATATGACGTCATAGACATATGAAAATCATAGAAATCAAAATTTCCTCACGTGACTAATAAGCCATAAAAATTTCATCGTCCTATGATTATTGCAACATAGAAAAATAAGCGTTTAGTTAGGAAGAAAAAAAGAATAATAATAATAATAATAAAAAAAACTTTTTGGAAAAAAAAAAAAAACAAACCCAATAGGACTTTCTGCTTTAGGCAGAAAGTCCTAATAAACATAACAAACCCTATACGTTTTCCGCAGGTTGCGGAAAGCCGTAATAAGAATAAACATAACAAACCCTATACGTTTTCCGCAGGTTGCGGAAAGCCGTAATAATAAGAATAAACATAACAAACCCTATACGTTTTCCGCAGGTTGCGGAAAGCCGTAATTACCAATACTTTGCATGGTAATAAACATAAGTTACTGCTTTAATAAAGGCCAACGAACCCCGATGATTATTGTTTCGTGCGACTTAATTTTACAATAATCAGATTCTGATTTTTTTACAAAGCGCATTTGAAAACAAAATAAAACATACATATGCCATTTTTTGCGATTGCCTTTGGTCCTTTCCTTGGCCGTACAAATTCTTGCATGTATATAATCAATCTAATAGTTCATAACATGTCTACAGGTCACACTGAAATATGTTGAAATTGCTGATATATAATCGATGGAATGTAAAACTAAAGACAAAAAATACTGGCATCACTTACAGAATTGCCATCGTAATAAAACTTTATCGAAGATTGTATCAGGTGAGGATGATTGGCTCCCTGCACACACCAGGCTGTCAGCATCAGCTGAAAACGGCAGGTAACCAATCGTTTAGTTATGTAATGATTGGTTAATTTATTGAAAAAAGAAATATAAAATGCGGTCGATTATTTAAGTTATTTTATCACTTGACTGTTCCCTAAATTTTAAAAATGAATTGTATGATAAAATCAACATAATTATTATTCTTAAACATTTAGATTGCTGCTGACCAATTAACTAAGCGTAGTATTTTGAATATCCTTCATTGAAGTTACAAAAGCAAAAGCTGACTCCAGGAGTCCAAACAAGTACATATCAAATGATCCGCCACGAGTGAAATGACATGCCTAATTAACAAGTCTGTTGTTGTTGTTGTTTTCATGAGTACGATGTTTTGCTGATCAAATAACCCCTGGTCGATTAAGAAGCAAATCTTACTGAGCGAACATGGGTTCCCACGATGTATTTAACCCCTCGTGCAAAGATATTTTATGACGTCAAATATTGATACAATATTTTTAATGCAAAAGCGCACAAAAACGCAGAAACTTTGTTATTTCTGTGATTAACTCATGAAAAATATCAATCGATCAATAGTCATAGCGATGATTTAAAATTCGATTTTATACGAAAAGGAACATGTTTATATTACATACGGATAACAAACTGAGGATCATCTTGGTGTTTGTACTAAGACGTCTTGTCGGTGCCCTAGCGTCTGGTTTAAACAAGAATCAGGTCTGAAGATACGAAAATGGAACAGGGCGATAAGGATGGTCAACAAAATTAACGTAAAATCTCACGGTCTTAACAGAAGGTGTCAGTTACATGATGAAAATATTATCTGAAAACTTTACAACGTCTAGCAAACTTATTCCTTCGTCATTTACAGAAGATATCGATTTTCAATTATATCAATTAACTGATTTATTTATTTATATCAGTATTTATAAAATTTGCATTTTTAACATCAGATCTTTATTTGATATACATTTAAAGCGAAACTGAAATAAAGATGATCTACATATGTAACATATCTTACTCTGTGTGTGTGTGTGTGTGTGTGTGTGTGTGTGAACTTACTACAGTCCACAGAAATATTTAACTAAGATCAATATATAGGATGTGCTGCTAGAATGTCAGTTTTTTTATAATATAATTAATCTGTTTGCTATCAAAAGAGTTCAACGTATTAGAAATATTACAATACCGATCGTTCTAATTATAATATTGAACACGTAAACCAACGAGTACTCTCTGAACACTTAATCTACATGCTTGTGTAAAATTCCACACATTATTCCCATTGTTGGGAAATACATTTGAGATTTTCCCCCAGTCACTGATGGTCAATTTAAATCAGCGATTTATACCGGGTATTGCCGATCTTCTGGTAAAATGGTCTATACCATCACTGATTGGTCAATTTTTTATACCGGGTTTCCGGGAATTTAAATTTCCGGGTATTGCCGATCTTCTGGTGAAATGGTCTACATGGTGAATTATCTTGTACTGAACCACATTTTTTCTTAATGTAATAAGAAAAGGAAGCTTCCCAAAATCTTTAAACCAAAGCCAGCGCCGGTGAATATAGAAATAAAAAAAAAAGAAATTTAAGAAATATGTTTTAATTAATAATATATAGCACTAAAATTTATATTACGTAAGCTCATACGGTTCATTAAGTTTGAAAGGAATCTAATTGTGTTGCAAGTGTGCAAACTTGACCTTTTAGAATAAATTCACGTTTTGAAAAATTAGTCATTAAAAATTAGATGTATTATTTTCTTTAACAACTTAGTCCCTTATTCAAAACTTAAAAAGATGACGATTTGACCATTTACTCCCCCGATTTACATATCGTTTTCCTTTATCAATCCGTGGAAAATGGATAAATTAGACGTCGTTTTTCAGCAATCGTTAATTAAAATGTCGACCAATGTAAAAAAAAAAAAAAAAATACATCGTAAAAATGAATTACTAATCAGCGTGGAGACTTGAAAGTCATGTAAACTAATTAAACACATGATATAATGATTGTACATTTTTGTGCATGTCGTTTTATTGCTTTTATAATATTCTACAGGGATTCCTTGCAACCCAGTATCAAAACTGTTAATCATTAAATGATATATTGGGGCGTTATTTTACTACCAGCTAGCTTGCGGTAGGTTGGTGGTTCTACCCGCGTGTCCCTGACCACTCGAGTCTTCCTGTAATTGGCTGGACGTCGTTACATAACTGAAATACTGTCGCAGCCACGGTGAACTCTAACACAACAACACTAACCGTCCGTTTGTGTTGATTTAACAGCTCATCTTCTTAAATTCAACATAGTCATTTTGGAACTTAGGTCTACACGAGACAGACATATGAAAGTGATATATCAGGCCGGGGAACGAACCCATGACTTCCCAGTTTCTGAGCTGATATTCTAATAAATCGGTCAACGGACCGGTTAACTAATAGACAACTAGAAAACTAGGTCCTGCAGTTATTAACAGCATTGATGTTTGCAGATACATTTTATTGTTAAAAGTTTATATCTGGAAATTTGCGAGTATATTCGGTTCATGGCTATACTTGACGATTCTGGGCGAATGTCAATTATAGTGAAAAATCATTTCATATTGGTTTAGATTCTAAATTTAGAATTTTGCATGTACAAAAATTGCTAACAGATTGTGACAGGTCACTACAGCTCTTTTCATTTTGCCGATTCTTCTAATCAGGTTCAGAAGGCAAAAAATAACCAGGAACAAATATTTTTCTCATTTCTTTTAATCGAAAAAAATCACTGCATTTTACACGTAATTAACGATCATATATCACGTGATCATGGAAGTGTAACTATGGGAGAATGGGTGGTGGAGACGATGCCACTGGCGGTCCTCTCCAGGAGGAAGATCTCGTGATGCTGGCACCAGCGCTGGATGTTGGTGGGCAGGTGGTCATCGTCGTGGTAGATCCGGGTCTCGGGCAGTTTACCCAGCCACTCGCGCATCATCCTCAGCTGAAAACGGTAGACAGAGAATAAACAGGATCAATGCGCTCTCAAGATATTGTCTGATATATGACATTTACGTTAGCCATACATGTATAGTTTATACTACATGTATTTATACAATTGTCTACCACAGTGACTTAATGTACCAAATACAAATGCCAGACATATCTATAATGCGAATATGTATAATGCACATCCTAACATGTATGATACTTGTATACAAACGCTAGTCGTGGTGGTGTTGAACGTTTTTACATGTTATAAATACATACTTGCAAGAAACATATTTCTGTGCACGTGAGTTTATAAGCACACGCTTTCCTCAGAGAGACAGAGAGAAAGAGAGAGAGATCCTTAATTATTTCACACGAATACTGTCATAAACGGCGTGTAATCACATCATATCGCCAAATACGGTCGAACCTTTTCGTATTAACGTTACTTCAGTTCGTACCGTATCGACACTAATGTTGTCTTTCAATATTTCTTTTTAATTTTACTGAAAACATAGATTAATTCCATTTATATGTAACAACTTTGATTGTTTTTCATTGACCATATACATATATATTTATTATGCTTGTGATAAATATCGAGGGCTGACCGTAAAAATGTTCAGACCTCTTTCTATTTCTATATACACTTATTATGGTTTTGCAGTCAGCCTTTTATATAAATTCAGTGGGGGGGAAAAAAACACTCAAAGTTATGATATTTAAGCATTTTTTTTTATTTACAGGAGACTCGCTGACGAAGACAGAGATGTCACGGAAATTAAATCAATATTTATGAATAGCAGTTTAACTTTTTCAGACACTCGTATATTTAATTAATACCCCAAGATAATTCTGTCTCCTACCTCCAAGTCTTCCATCCCGGTGTTGCTGTGCACGTGGTCACGTTCGTCATGAGTCAGAGCGACCATCATGCACCGCGCTGACGACACCGATATCAGATAGTGCTATCAATGGATACTTGCAGAATAAATATGGGTGATACTGAATAACTATCATAAAAGAGATCGAACGTATGTATACAGTTAGCAAATGTATCAATTTAACACAGACAAACACACACATAATAGAAACACGTGAATTATGAGTATTAAGAAACGTCAGATGTGCGACGTATTTAAGATCTATGTCGATGTTCATATATCTTGCCAGCTTGTTTTCTTTTTTGTCATTGATCGTTCATCACCTTCATTCATCAATGTTGATAGACTATCAAATGAGAGAGAGAGAGGGAGAGAGAGAGAATTAAACCTACAGAGTTTGGGTCATAGTAGAATTTGATGCTGCCCTGCTCACTACTTTCCGCAGCAACGTGATTGACGCATACACCGCACGTTGCGAGCTAAAAATAGAATGCACAGGTAACTAGTTTTTTCTGCGCTTTATTTAAATCGTCGTAGCAACTGATCACATTAACGGCCCATTTATTTGGACTTATAACTTCCCTAACAAAAAATATATTTTATTCCTGTAGAATATAAACATGGTATTTCAAAATGGCTAATCTGGATTTAGGTAAAAAAAATCTACGGCTCCTAAGTAAACGTTTTAAAAATACTGACATGTCAAAATGCGATACTTTAATCAGATTTTATTAGTGCAATTTGCTGATGTTGTTAGATAACTGCGACATTTCACATAATATATATTTCTGGCCATGAAAATCGCAGTCTTGCTGTTGATTATGCAATGCACAATTTTTATCAAACAGATTGAGCATTATGTATGACTTAATTATTTATAATTACACGCGTCTTTGCTAGTAATAAGAACATTTGACATAATTATATAATAAATAATAAGAAGAAAATAAACTTACCAAAAGTAAGAAACAACTTTTCATTATTTCGACGTCTAAATATGGTTCTCTGGGTGACCTCTGTTATCGGCCCACAACAAGTTAACTATGAGGCGAGTTATGAGAGTAGGCAATCGGAATTGCTTATCTGCCAGATATGTCAGTTTGGTCGTGATCGACCGACATATGTTGAAAGACATCGCCTTTTCTCCGTTGCAATCTTCAGTTTGCGAAAAAAAACACAAAAAAACAAACAAACAAACAAACACCGCGACATCTCGAGAGATATTTTGTTGTTGTTCATAGCCATGTGTGTGTTATTTACTATTTACAATCTAGCCATCGATTCCGTTAATTTGGTTTTACGTCACACCGACAGTATTTTTAAAGTCATTTGGAGACTATGTCAAATAGTGCTGCCACTCTGCAGAATCACGCCGAAGTCAAGTAGCATAATACCACACTCGGTCCATTATCCTGACAATGGGCCAACTTCTCTTCCTGAGCGCCGAGCAAGTGAGCTATATCAGTACCATTTTTCTTAAGACTTTGGTGTGTCGTGGCCAGGGATCGAACCCACGACCTCTGATGACAAACTAAAATGCTCACAAATAGAACATTAAATTTTACAAACATTATTCTGTGTCTTGCCATACACGATTTCGATTTTTTTTCTCGAAAATTTCGTGATTCGTGGAAATCAATAAAAAAAAAAAAGAGAATATTTTTATTTCAAATAAGTAATAAAGTAATTATTTTTTCAGTCATTGCTTTAATAAAAACGTACAGGGGCGGAAATATTTAGTTACGGAAGTAGCATAGAGCGAAATAGGATAATTTTAAGGGTAAGAAATAGCCTACGCACCGGTTTCGTTACAAGGGGAAAAATAAACAATTTTCGACAAAAATTGTATATAAAAGGGTTTGTAATTTACTTTGCGTACTTTATAAGACTTTTTAATAATATTTTTGATTTTAAATATTTCATATTGACAAACACTTTTATTCCTCATATGATTTTTTATTTCCTTCATTGGTCTTTGACAGACTTCGACCTAAATGTCACAGCGATTCGGCACGTAGTATTTGGAAAAAAAAATCTAGGTAGTGTCTATATATATTAACAAGTGATGCAACTCACCGAGGGCAAATTTCGATACCGGTGATCTTCCGACTGTCTGATCACAAACAAAAAACAGTGACTGGGAATATTTTCAGGTCCTGACACAATCCAAGGCATCCACTTCCAAGAAAGGGGCAATCACAAGAGAGTTCCACTCTAATATCTCCTTTTCTCACCATTGTGTCATATTGTCTCAAAACACTGCCAGTTTTTGTTAGTTGGACACAACCTCATAACACGTAGAGTCAGTATCGAAATTCGCCCTTGGTGAGTTGCATCTCTTGTTAATAATATATAGACACTACCTAGATTTTTTTTTCCAAATACTACATGCCGAATCACTGTGCTAAATGTCATTTCGCCTGTCTTTGTTCAATAACTCATGAACTGCACGACATTGCTCACCGGTAAAAGTGAAATCATTTCCTATAAATACTTCAAGTGAATAACTGATAGAGAATGTGTTGTACATGTCTTCACTTTCAGTAAAACTTACACAAGCTGAGAACAATTAAGGTTCCTACCTTACATGGGTTTAGGATATGCCATGTAGGGTGGTTTCCAGCAGTATCGCGGGTTCTCTTTTATCGTGGTATTGTCATTTTGTGAGGAAAGACTTTGCTGATCGCCACCTAGTGACACCATTTTGTAAACAGGAAGTTACAATTTTAATTGAAATAAACAAAAAGTTATATGTCTCCATAACTAGTAAGAAAAAAGTTAATTTCTTGCAGTGTACTGACTTTCAACCATCACGCTTATGCTTATCACTCAGTGTCCACTAAAAACCTTTTTATAGCATAAATAATGAATTGAAAGACTTAACAAATGCTAGATCTTCGTCTGCTGCATTGTTTTATGAATGATGATTATTTTGATCACATAGCGACAGCTGTAAGTGGAGCCAGCGGTCTTTTTTTAAGAAATACCGTGATACCAGAGAATCATGGGATTTTTTATGTAAGACAAACATGGTGAAACATAACATATTTTAAAACGTTATTAGAAAGGCTGAAAAAAAATTGTTTTCAATTTATGGTACAAAGATGGAATAACAGTGATATACAGAAATAAATTTCAGATAAGACTTCACTGATATTTTATTCCCATTCATGTCGTTAGTACCGCAATATGAGGGAACACCATCCTATCTGAATCTGATATGGTGCATTGTAGATCCAACCCCCCCACCCCCCGTATTGTCTTATTGCTGCAGGTAGGGAGAATGGCTTGACTCTGTGTGCTTTGGGCGCATGCATGTAGCATACATGCCATATTTTAAGTATGTCTCCTAGAGAGGTTTTGAAATTTTTACAGGGGGATTTCAGCATGCCCATTCACCCCCTACAGAGGGTTTTTTACCCCCAAATTTTGCCATGTACCCCCAAAATCATAGGGACTCTCTATATGGAGGTGTACAAAATTAAAGGAAAACAGCAATTGTACCCCCAGTTTCAAAATTCAGTGGGCACCCTGGGATTTGGGGTCCAGCCAGTGAGATTTTATGGCATATATTGAAAAGGCGCTCTTAATAAAAAAAAATACACATTGGGTAACACCTTTATTTTACTTATAACAGTTCATAATATAAAACAGATCCCAGATATATGCATGTTTTCAACCTTTCATATCAACACTCTACCTGTCAACTGTTTATTGCATTTAATGAAAACATAAATTTTCACAAGCACTGTTTCACATTAAATGCCACTCTGCTATGTCACAGATCACAGTTTCAGCTTCATAGATCAAAGATTATGCCAGCATTTATTTGGTTTACATCATCTGTGACGACGTGTCGTCACAGGTACAAATACAATTTCTGACAACTGCGTCAGGGAGTCGACTCTTTGGCTCAGTGGTTAGAGCATTTGGCTATCATGCTGGCGGATCGGGTTCGATTCCGGGCCGGGCTATGTTTGTTACACATCAAACACATTTTATATTAATCAGGATGAAGAAGGATGAGAAGTTACTAAATAATTTCACCTTTTTGTTTGTGCTTTCTTTTTTCTAACTTTCATTGTTCTTAACTAAAATATTTACTGTTGTTTTTTTTATCATCAGTAGGAGATGTCAGTGTTGTAAGGATGTGGAAGCTGATGCCCATCTCCCTACCCAGGTGTGCCAGGAATGTGTGCCAGAAGCACAGTCACCTGTTACAGTCTCACCTGCTCACTGTCCGATATCTCAGCACAGGTTGGTACTCCTTTCATTGTCATGACAAAGGCTAGCCTCACCCAGTCCAGTGTCTTAAGGTATGCTGTGGAATAAAAGCTACAGTATATCTGAACGCTATTTGGCTTGATTCACACAATTTCTCATAAATTTCCTTATTTGACTTTTGAAAATATTTGTAAGATGCAAACTATCAACAAAGATGTATTTACATCATCTCTGCTTTACATGAGCTCAAAACAGCTAGCTTTTCAAAAGAAACTGTATTTTCACTATTTAAAAATTAAAAAAAAAAAAAAAGGAATATAAAATTACTAGTGAAACCTTTAGAATAACTGCTGATACAGGTTGACCAATCAGAAGCTTGATCCAATACTTTTACACTCCAGGTTGTTCCTATGGTATCAGACAACCAGCTATGGTGTTGGTGCTGCACACCCTCCGCAGACCCCCCCACTCCACAGCTCCTGCATTACCATGGTTACAAGCTTGCTGGGTACGATTGTGTAGCACAACCAGTGGGGAAAGAACCACAGGTACTTGTAATTATATTGATTGATTTATATGCCATCAATTTTAATTATTTTTTAAAAAAAAGTCATTTTTACAAAATGAATTAGCAATTCAGTGACTTTAGTTCTTTGGGTGAATACACAAAAAATAACTGCGTTTTTGAAGAAATGATGTATAACTCATGAGATATATAAAAAATATGACCTAAGCAACCCGTAGAAAATAAAATTTATCTGCAGGTAAGTCACAAATTGATAAAAGATTTATTTTATTCATTACTCACATTATAAATGAGAGGATAACAATATACAACCTGTACAGATTGAGATTTGATTTCCATCTGTTTAGACATATATTGTTCTGTATAAATAAGCTTTAAATGGTTAGTGATAATACT
>CM037780.1:5607921-5657921 GCA_021229015.1 Solen grandis | reverse complement strand
GTCACAGAAACTTTGTTATTTCTGTGATTAACTCATGAAAAATATCAATCGATCAATAGTCATAGCGATGATTTAAAATTCGATTTTATACGAAAAGGAACATGTTTATATTACATACGGATAACAAACTGAGGATCATCTTGGTGTTTGTACTAAGACGTCTTGTCGGTGCCCTAGCGTCTGGTTTAAACAAGAATCAGGTCTGAAGATACGAAAATGGAACAGGGCGATAAGGATGGTCAACAAAATTAACGTAAAATCTCACGGTCTTAACAGAAGGTGTCAGTTACATGATGAAAATATTATCTGAAAACTTTACAACGTCTAGCAAACTTATTCCTTCGTCATTTACAGAAGATATCGATTTTCAATTATATCAATTAACTGATTTATTTATTTATATCAGTATTTATAAAATTTGCATTTTTAACATCAGATCTTTATTTGATATACATTTAAAGCGAAACTGAAATAAAGATGATCTACATATGTAACATATCTTACTCTGTGTGTGTGTGTGTGTGTGTGTGTGTGTGTGAACTTACTACAGTCCACAGAAATATTTAACTAAGATCAATATATAGGATGTGCTGCTAGAATGTCAGTTTTTTTATAATATAATTAATCTGTTTGCTATCAAAAGAGTTCAACGTATTAGAAATATTACAATACCGATCGTTCTAATTATAATATTGAACACGTAAACCAACGAGTACTCTCTGAACACTTAATCTACATGCTTGTGTAAAATTCCACACATTATTCCCATTGTTGGGAAATACATTTGAGATTTTCCCCCAGTCACTGATCGGTCAATTTAAATCAGCGATTTATACCGGGTATTGCCGATCTTCTGGTAAAATGGTCTATACCAGTCACTGATTGGTCAATTTAAATCAGCGATTTATACCGGGTATTGCCGATCTTCTGGTGAAATGGTCTACATGGTGAATTATCTTGTACTGAACCACATTTTTTCTTAATGTAATAAGAAAAGGAAGCTTCCCAAAATCTTTAAACCAAAGCCAGCGCCGGTGAATATAGAAATAAAAAAAAAAGAAATTTAAGAAATATGTTTTAATTAATAATATATAGCACTAAAATTTATATTACGTAAGCTCATACGGTTCATTAAGTTTGAAAGGAATCTAATTGTGTTGCAAGTGTGCAAACTTGACCTTTTAGAATAAATTCACGTTTTGAAAAATTAGTCATTAAAAATTAGATGTATTATTTTCTTTAACAACTTAGTCCCTTATTCAAAACTTAAAAAGATGACGATTTGACCATTTACTCCCCCGATTTACATATCGTTTTCCTTTATCAATCCGTGGAAAATGGATAAATTAGACGTCGTTTTTCAGCAATCGTTAATTAAAATGTCGACCAATGTAAAAAAAAAAAAAAAATACATCGTAAAAATGAATTACTAATCAGCGTGGAGACTTGAAAGTCATGTAAACTAATTAAACACATGATATAATGATTGTACATTTTTGTGCATGTCGTTTTATTGCTTTTATAATATTCTACAGGGATTCCTTGCAACCCAGTATCAAAACTGTTAATCATTAAATGATATATTGGGGCGTTATTTTACTACCAGCTAGCTTGCGGTAGGTTGGTGGTTCTACCCGCGTGTCCCTGACCACTCGAGTCTTCCTGTAATTGGCTGGACGTCGTTACATAACTGAAATACTGTCGCAGCCACGGTGAACTCTAACACAACAACACTAACCGTCCGTTTGTGTTGATTTAACAGCTCATCTTCTTAAATTCAACATAGTCATTTTGGAACTTAGGTCTACACGAGACAGACATATGAAAGTGATATATCAGGCCGGGGAACGAACCCATGACTTCCCAGTTTCTGAGCTGATATTCTAATAAATCGGTCAACGGGACCGGTTAACTAATAGACAACTAGAAAACTAGGTCCTGCAGTTATTAACAGCATTGATGTTTGCAGATACATTTTATTGTTAAAAGTTTATATCTGGAAATTTGCGAGTATATTCGGTTCATGGCTATACTTGACGATTCTGGGCGAATGTCAATTATAGTGAAAAATCATTTCATATTGGTTTAGATTCTAAATTTAGAATTTTGCATGTACAAAAATTGCTAACAGATTGTGACAGGTCACTACAGCTCTTTTCATTTTGCCGATTCTTCTAATCAGGTTCAGAAGGCAAAAAATAACCAGGAACAAATATTTTTCTCATTTCTTTTAATCGAAAAAAATCACTGCATTTTACACGTAATTAACGATCATATATCACGTGATCATGGAAGTGTAACTATGGGAGAATGGGTGGTGGAGACGATGCCACTGGCGGTCCTCTCCAGGAGGAAGATCTCGTGATGCTGGCACCAGCGCTGGATGTTGGTGGGCAGGTGGTCATCGTCGTGGTAGATCCGGGTCTCGGGCAGTTTACCCAGCCACTCGCGCATCATCCTCAGCTGAAAACGGTAGACAGAGAATAAACAGGATCAATGCGCTCTCAAGATATTGTCTGATATATGACATTTACGTTAGCCATACTTATAGTTTATACTACATGTATTTAAATGTACCAAATACAAATGCCAGACATATCTATAATGCGAATATGTATAATGCACATCCTAACATGTATGATACTTGTATACAAACGCTAGTCGTGGTGGTGTTGAACGTTTTTACATGTTATAAATACATACTTGCAAGAAACATATTTCTGTGCACGTGAGTTTATAAGCACACGCTTTCCTCAGAGAGACAGAGAGAAAGAGAGAGAGATCCTTAATTATTTCACACGAATACTGTCATAAACGGCGTGTAATCACATCATATCGCCAAATACGGTCGAACCTTTTCGTATTAACGTTACTTCAGTTCGTACCGTATCGACACTAATGTTGTCTTTCAATATTTCTTTTTAATTTTACTGAAAACATAGATTAATTCCATTTATATGTAACAACTTTGATTGTTTTTCATTGACCATATACATATATATTTATTATGCTTGTGATAAATATCGAGGGCTGACCGTAAAAATGTTCAGACCTCTTTCTATTTCTATATACACTTATTATGGTTTTGCAGTCAGCCTTTTATATAAATTCAGTGGGGGGAAAAAAACACTCAAAGTTATGATATTTAAGCATTTTTTTTTATTTACAGGAGACTCGCTGACGAAGACAGAGATGTCACGGAAATTAAATCAATATTTATGAATAGCAGTTTAACTTTTTCAGACACTCGTATATTTAATTAATACCCCAAGATAATTCTGTCTCCTACCTCCAAGTCTTCCATCCCGGTGTTGCTGTGCACGTGGTCACGTTCGTCATGAGTCAGAGCGACCATCATGCACCGCGCTGACGACACCGATATCAGATAGTGCTATCAATGGATACTTGCAGAATAAATATGGGTGATACTGAATAACTATCATAAAAGAGATCGAACGTATGTATACAGTTAGCAAATGTATCAATTTAACACAGACAAACACACACATAATAGAAACACGTGAATTATGAGTATTAAGAAACGTCAGATGTGCGACGTATTTAAGATCTATGTCGATGTTCATATATCTTGCCAGCTTGTTTTCTTTTTTGTCATTGATCGTTCATCACCTTCATTCATCAATGTTGATAGACTATCAAATGAGAGAGAGAGAGGGAGAGAGAGAGAATTAAACCTACAGAGTTTGGGTCATAGTAGAATTTGATGCTGCCCTGCTCACTACTTTCCGCAGCAACGTGATTGACGCATACACCGCACGTTGCGAGCTAAAAATAGAATGCACAGGTAACTAGTTTTTTCTGCGCTTTATTTAAATCGTCGTAGCAACTGATCACATTAACGGCCCATTTATTTGGACTTATAACTTCCCTAACAAAAAATATATTTTATTCCTGTAGAATATAAACATGGTATTTCAAAATGGCTAATCTGGATTTAGGTAAAAAAAATCTACGGCTCCTAAGTAAACGTTTTAAAAATACTGACATGTCAAAATGCGATACTTTAATCAGATTTTATTAGTGCAATTTGCTGATGTTGTTAGATAACTGCGACATTTCACATAATATATATTTCTGGCCATGAAAATCGCAGTCTTGCTGTTGATTATGCAATGCACAATTTTTATCAAACAGATTGAGCATTATGTATGACTTAATTATTTATAATTACACGCGTCTTTGCTAGTAATAAGAACATTTGACATAATTATATAATAAATAATAAGAAGAAAATAAACTTACCAAAAGTAAGAAACAACTTTTCATTATTTCGACGTCTAAATATGGTTCTCTGGGTGACCTCTCTTATCGGCCCACAACAAGTTAACTATGAGGCGAGTTATGAGAGTAGGCAATCGGAATTGCTTATCTGCCAGATATGTCAGTTTGGTCGTGATCGACCGACATATGTTGAAAGACATCGCCTTTTCTCCGTTGCAATCTTCAGTTTGCGAAAAAAAAAAAAAAAAAAAAAAAAAACAAACAAACACCGCGACATCTCGAGAGATATTTTGTTGTTTTTCATAGCCATGTGTGTGTTATTTACTATTTACAATCTAGCCATCGATTCCGTTAATTTGGTTTTACGTCACACCGACAGTATTTCAGTCATTTGGAGACTATGTCAAATAGTGCTGCCACTCTGCAGAATCACGCCGTAGTCAAGTAGCATAATACCACACTAGGTCCATTATCCTGACACTGGGCCAACTTCTCTTCCTGAGCGCCGAGCAAGTGAGCTATATCAGTACCATTTTTCTTAAGACTTTGGTGTGTCGTGGCCAGGGATCGAACCCACGACCTCTGATGACAAACTAAAATGCTCACAAATAGAACATTAAATTTTACAAAAATTATTCTGTGTCTTGCCATACACGATTTCGATTTTTTTTCTCGAAAATTTCGTGATTCGTGGAAATCAATAAAAAAAAAAAAGAGAATATTCTTATTTCAAATAAGTAATAAGTAATTATTTTTTCAGTCATTGCTTTAATAAAAACGTACAGGGGCGGAAATATTTAGTTACGGAAGTAGCATAGAGCGAAATAGGATAATTTTAAGGGTAAGAAATAGCCTACGCACCGGTTTCGTTACAAGGAGAAAAATAAACAATTTTCGACAAAAATTCTATATAAAAGGGTTTGTAATTTACTTTGCGTACCTTATAAGACTTTTTAATAATATTTTTGATTTTTAAATATTTCATATTGACAAACACTTTTATTCCTCATATGATTTTTTTATTTCCTTCATTGGTCTTTGACAGACTTCGACCTAAATGTCACAGCGATTCGGCACGTAGTATTTGGAAAAAAAAATCTAGGTAGTGTCTATATATATTAACAAGTGATGCAACTCACCGAGGGCAAATTTCGATACCGGTGATCTTCCGACTGTCTGATCACAAACAAAAAACAGTGACTGGGAATATTTTCAGGTCCTGACACAATCCAAGGCATCCACTTCCAAGAAAGGGGCAATCACAAGAGAGTTCCACTCTAATATCTCCTTTTCTCACCATTGTGTCATATTGTCTCAAAACACTGCCAGTTTTTGTTAGTTGGACACAACCTCATAACACGTAGAGTCAGTATCGAAATTCGCCCTTGGTGAGTTGCATCTCTTGTTAATAATATATAGACACTACCTAGATTTTTTTTTCCCAAATACTACATGCCGAATCACTGTGCTAAATTTCCCTGTCTTGTTCAATAATTGCTCACCGGTAAAAGTGAAATAATTTCCTATAAATACTTCAAGTGAATAAGGGATAGAGAATGTATTGTACATGTCTTCACTTTCAGTAAAACTTATACAAGCTGAGAACAATTAAGGTTCCTACCTTACATGGGTTTAGGATATGCCATGTAGGGTGGTTTCCAGCAGTATCGCGGGTTCTCTTTTATCGTGGTATTGTCATTTTGTGAGGAAAGACTTTGCTGATCGCCACCTAGTGACACCATTTTGTAAACAGGAAGTTACAATTTTAATTGAAATAAACAAAAAGTTATATGTCTCCGTAAGAAAAAAGTTAATTTCTTGCAGTGTACTGACTTTCAACCATCACGCTTATGCTTATCACCCCATGTCCACTAAAAACCTTTTTATAGCATAAATAATGAATTGAAAGACTTGACAAATGCTAGATCTTCGTCTGCTGCATTGTTTTATGAATGATGATTATTTTGATCACATAGTGACACCTGTAAGTGGAGCCAGCGGTCTTTTTTTAAGAAATACCGTGATACCAGAGAATCATGGGATTTTTTATGTAAGACAAACATGGTGAAACATAACATGTTTTAAAACGTTATTAGAAAGGCTGAAAAAAAATTGTTTTCAATTTATGGTACAAAGATGGAATAACAGTGACATACAGAAATAAATTTCAGATAAGACTTCACTGATATTTTATTCCCATTCATGTCGTTAGTACCGCAATATGAGGGAACACCATCCTATCTGAATCTGATATGGTGCATTGTAGATCCAACCCCCCCACCCCCCCGTATTGTCTTATTGCTGCAGGTAGGGAGAATGGCTTGACTCTGTGTGCTTTGGGCGCATGCATGTAGCATACATGCCATATTTTAAGTATGTCTCCTAGAGAGGTTTTGAAATTTTTACAGGGGGATTTCAGCATGCCCATTCACCCCCTACAGAGGGTTTTTTACCCCAAATTTTGCCATGTACCCCCAAAATCATAGGGACTCTCTATATGGAGGTGTACAAAATTAAAGGAAAACAGCAATTGTACCCCCAGTTTCAAAATTCAGTGGGCACCCTGGGATTTGGGGTCCAGCCAGTGAGATTTTATGACATATATTGAAAAGGCACTCTTAATAAAAAAAATACACATTGGGTAACACCTTTATTTTACTTATAACAGTTCATAATATAAAACAGATCCCAGATATATGCATGTTTTCAACCTTTCATATCAACACTCTACCTGTCAACTGTTTATTGCATTTAATGAAAACATAACTTTTCACAAGCACTGTTTCACATTAAATGCCACTCTGCTATGTCACAGATCACAGTTTCAGCTTCATAGATCAAAGATTATGCCAGCATTTATTTGGTTTACATCATCTGTGACGACGTGTCGTCACAGGTACAAATACAATTTCTGACAACTGCGTCAGGGAGTCGACTCTTTGGCTCAGTGGTTAGAGCATTTGGCTATCATGCTGGCGGATCGGGTTCAGTTCCGGGCCGGGCTATGTTTGTTACACATCAAACACATTTTATATTAATCAGGATGAAGAAGGATGAGAAATTACTAAATAATTTCACCTTTAGTTTGTGCTTTCTTTTTTCTAACTTTCATTGTTCTTAACTAAAATATTTACTGTTGTTTTTTTATCATCAGTAGGAGATGTCAGTGTTGTAAGGATGTGGAAGCTGATGCCCATCTCCCTACCCAGGTGTGCCAGGAATGTGTGCCAGAAGCACAGTCACCTGTTACAGTCTCACCTGCTCACTGTCCGATATCTCAGCACAGGTTGGTACTCCTTTCATTGTCATGACAAAGGCTAGCCTCACCCAGTCCAGTGTCTTAAGGTATGCTGTGGAATAAAAGCTACAGTATATCTGAACGCTATTTGGCTTGATTCCACAAATTTCTCATAAATTTCCTTATTTGACTTTTGAAAATATTTGTAAGATGCAAACTATCAACAAAGATGTATTTACATCATCTCTGCTTTACATGAGCTCAAAACAGCTAGCTTTTCAAAAGAAACTGTATTTTCACTATTTAAAAATTAAAAAAAAAAAAAAAAGGAATATAAAATTACTAGTGAAACCTTTAGAATAACTGCTGATACAGGTTGACCAATCAGAAGCTTGATCCAATACTTTTACACTCCAGGTTGTTCCTATGGTATCAGACAACCAGCTATGGTGTTGGTGCTGCACACCCTCCGCAGACCACCCCACTCCACAGCTCCTGCATTACCATGGTTACAAGCTTGCTGGGTACGATTGTGTAGCACAACCAGTGGGGATGAACCACAGGTACTTGTAATTATATTGATTGATTTATATGCCATCAATTTTAATTATTTTTTAAAAAAAGTCATTTTTACAAAATGAATTAGCAATTCAGTGACTTTAGTTCTTTGGGTGAATACACAAAAAAATAACTGCGTTTTGAAGAAATGATGTATAACTCATGAGATATATAAAAAATATGACCTAAGCAACCCGTAGAAAATAAAATTTATCTGCAGGTAAGTCACAAATTGATAAAAGATTTATTTTATTCATTACTCACATTATAAATGAGAGGATAACAATATACAACCTGTACAGATTGAGATTTGATTTCCATCTGTTTAGACATATATTGTTCTGTATAAATAAGCTTTAAATGGTTAGTGATAATACTCTAAACAAAGATAATTTAACTCCCCTAATAAAAAACGGGTAACTAAAATAATATTGCTACAGCTGTTTGATGTTTTCTTCTAGCCCAAGACGACAGAGGACAAAATAAGACAGAGATTAAAAATACCTCATCAGCAGGAAGATTATTTTGCGGACATATTTAAAAGTAGGTACCTTATTCACCCTTCAGACTCAGTCAGACTTTGACATGGAATAAATAGTTCTATAAACTTTAGGTTTGCTGCTTCATTGACAGGTGTTCCTTCAAAAATACCGGTATACAGGGAAGAATGGATTGTCCAGTAGTTTGTTCATCCTAAAGTCTCTACATGCTTCTACCACTTAGTAACTGAAGCATATTGTTACCCATCTAGTTTTCTGAACTTTTTATTCTCAATTCTTATAGATATTGAACTGAGTTTGGTATATAAGTGTATTACAGTAAGTTTACAGATTAAGTGAGCATTTTGCTCACCTTTTGCACGGGGCCTCCGTGGCCGAGAGGGTAAAGTCGCTGGTTCTAACACTTACTCAGCCCCTCACCCCATGGGTTTGAATCCTGGCAGGGTTATTCGGATTTTCATGTGAGGAAGCCTTCCAGCTGGCTTGCGGTAGGTCGGTGGTTCTACCTGGATGCCTCCGTGCATTCGGGGTCTTCCTTGACCTGTAATTAGCTGGATGTTGCTATATGACTGAAATACTGTCAAAGCGACGGTAAACTCAAATAGTCAAGTCAAGTCACCTTTGCACTTTTTTTTTGACAGAATTGTAGCCTTTGGACTTTTGATACATCAGTATCTTGCCAGTTTCTCAAATGTTTTTTTTTTTAATGATTGTTAGTCAGACATACCTTCTTGTAACTTACACAGACAATTATATATTATGAGTCAATATAATCATGAAAACAATTCAGTCTTTATCGTCAGGGCCAGACACAAGGATAAATTGGATTACTTTATGCAGTACTTAATAATCTTAATAACCTTAACTCTTAATACAGAGTGACACCTTTATATTGTGGACTGCTATTTCTCATTGACCAATTTATCGCGGTTGATCTATGGACCCCAGAAATATATCGCATCATTTGCATTTTCTGGTGCTTAAGGCTTACCGCAAAACTAATCTATCTCCTTCTATATTCATATGTTCTTAAAAGAGTTTCGCGGTCAGTACTTAACATGCTAGTGCACTGTATGCAGAAGTGATGACAATTAAAAACTCCAGGTGATGAACTTTTGTGTTTGGGGGCAGTTGATGATTATGCAATCAAGTGTTAATGATAGGCAACAATGCAGGTTTGTTGGTATAGAAATCCAACCACAGTAATCAGCATTAAATTGGTATGGACATTCAATAAAATACACAAATATAGTCTAAAATCCACTGCATATACCTAAATTATGTTATTTTTGTTTCATATGAGAGAAAGAACTAGCGTGCATAATCTTACCGAAGATTAAAAAGTCCCGGAAAATAGCCAATCTTTTTCACCAGAAGTAAACTATATATGATAAGTAGATCAGCGTCATCTGGTAATTTGTTTCATTTAAACATTAACAAAGCTTGTCATATCAACACATCATAATAAGTACACCTCAGCTTAATTTCAAATAGCGATAAATTGTAATGGAAGGGCAATTTTCATACCCACATTGTTTTGATAATTTATTATAATGAGATATGCTGAAGAGTTACTTAACCACTACACATCACCATACCGTACACACTACTGTCTGAACCTGAATCATCGGCATTTAAAGTAGAAAAAACAAACAACTAAAAACAGAATGATTAAGGAATTATTTAAAATAACTCTAAAAATAAAGATTTTTTATAGCTTTACATTGGGGTTATTCAAGAATTAATGACTATCACATAGACACATAGCATTCTTGAATCTACTTCGCGAGTGGCGTTACACTGTAAATATCCTTTAAATATATAGTGACATTGTTATCTTTTGAAAGAGTTCATTGACTACTGGTCCCAAGACATGGCTGAGGAAGTCTTTATTCAAAATCCTCCCTGTTCCAAAAAGTGGTCCGACTGAGTTACCGTTGAGAGAAATTTTAATAAGTTCTCAACCATGTTTACAAAATAAGTTTAAATTTACACAGTATACACGGTGTTTGTGTGTTTCCAGAGATTAAGAAGAAGCGGAGTGAAGTGTACTTCAAGTCCAACGAGAACAACTACATGGACCGGCAGATGGCCAAGGAAGACTACCTACTGGAAGACAGGTGGGGAATGATTTACATGTCAAGAAAATGTAATCAGTTCAAGTATGATCACACTGCAAGTAATTGCAGGCTGATCAGGTTTTAAAATGATTGTTACTTATTAATGTCATAAAGATGAGATAATTATACTAATATTGAGTAGAGCAGCTGCCTCATATCAAGAGGTTATGGGTTTAATCTCCAGCCTTGATATATAAAAGTTGTTAAAAATGGCACTTGTATATCTCCATTGTGCTTAGCACTCAGCTTATAAGGATGACTTTGTGACAGGGTGTGGTATCACAGTGAGGCAGCACTATATCTGTCACATGAAAACAAAAGTCCCGAAATGAGTGAAATATTGTTGGTGAGATGTTAAACTCAAACAAAGTAAACAAGGGTAAAAATATTTTGCAGACTAAGAATAGCTGTTAGGAAAATGACATTGAGAAAAAAACAGTTTAAACAACAGACCACTAATGTCCGATGATGTTGCTTTGTTTAATCGTATATATGCTAAAGTCACCAATGACATTGAACATGAATGCTTTTAGTTTCTGTTTATCATGTAAATAACACAAGGATTGAACTACAAATTCTGGTTGGTTTATCAGTGAATGAACTACACTGATACTGTCCAAAAGTGATACCTAGGTGAATTCCTCCAGACTCCATGCCCTTTTAATAGTCCAAGTGTAGTATAAACTCTGATGAACAACCATGTAAATTTGCATTTCAATCTCACCTTTTATGTCAATAATAAGTCCCTGTTGTTGTTTTTTCTCCAGTGATTTTGTCGACATCCACATGTTTAAGAAGGCCAGTCCATACAGCTCATCCAAACCTGGTGCCAATGAATACATAGAGCTGGCTCTCACCAGTGATGTCATCAAACGGTGTGTGTACTTATTGTGGTTGTCATACAGGGCTTCTGCGATAGAATAACAGCTCACTGCCAGTACTAAATAGTCTTGTTTTAAATTGTGCAAGGCTTGCCAGTTTTTTCTTGTCTTTACTGAATCTTTTACTGTTACATCAGGTAAATTTCAAAACTTTTTAATAGGTAAACTTTTTTACCTCATTGATTAGAATTAAGTCAGAGAGCTTCTGTCTGTTCTGGGTCTGCTTTATTTGTCAAGGCATCAAAACACGTCTATATGACTGTTTGAATGCACTTTTAATGGTATGAGAAGTTACTGATAAAACCTCATAACCTCATAAAAGTCTCACCTATTTTTGTAAGTTCAGCATACCTTGTTCTCATAAGCTAATGACAAATCACAGGGATAGTTTAATTCTTGAAAAACTTTCCGTTACTTTTGCAGAGCCACAGAGAAATGGGGTGGTCTTGAAGGTTTAGAACGGGAAAAAGAAAGACGTCGAAATCTTGGTATGTAACATGTGTTTAGTTTTGTTATCATTTTGAAAAATATCTGCTATACATGTGTAATAATTTTTAAGATGTCTGATTACAAAAAGTCTTATTTATTATTTTTTTTGAAAAAAATGTCAATTATATAAAATTGTTTTCACAGACAGAAGTTGTTGATTTATTTTTTCTTCTTTATTTCAGAACAACATCCGACACCCTTAGCTGTAAGTGGTTTTTGACTCATTGATTAAAAAAAGTAATGTTTAAGAAAATAAATGGCATTTCTTGCAAGCTGGGATTTGAAACGAAGTACTTAGATCTAAATGTCTGTCTTCCGTTAAATTAAATAGAACTTGGCACTGGGATATATTACATATTTGTAATATATTATAAATTTTTGATAATCTCAGCAGAGTTCATATTCCTGATACCTTTTAATTGGTAAAGGAGATAATTGTGTCAGGTCTTGTTGTTTCAGAGAATGAAGCAGTTCAATGTGAATTTAAAGAAGAGTTTCCTGTCTGACACTGGTCTGGTTGTGATCACTGCACTGGCCATGTAAGTTCCTCTTAATCTCTGCTATACCTCCTGCCTATAATTTGTGTATACTGATCATGTGACAGTCATACTGTATAACTACTGTATAAGTGGTGATGCTGTGAAGTTGAACAATCTTGTGAATCTTACTTTTTAGTTTTATAAGGATTTAACTGTTTTCAAAGAAATGAAAAATGATATTTTTGTACCACTTAGTTCTACTTAATTCTATATTTAGATTAATATTTGATTTATATGCTTTGACTTGACTATTTGAGTTTACTGTCACCTCTACAGTATTTCAGTCATATAGCGACATCCAGGCATCCGGGTAGAACCACCGACCTACCGCAAGCCAGCAGGAAGGCTTCCTCACATGAACATCCGAATGACTCAGTCGGGATTCGAACCCATGTGGTGAGGGGCTGAGTGAGTGTTAAAGTCAGCAACTTTACCCTCCCAGCCACGGAAGCCCCCTACATGCTTTGTATGTAATCATCAATTGGAAATGTAATTCTTATATTTTACCTAGTATATTCTGTACCACTACAGGAATAGTCTGAACGCAGTATTTAAGGGCGCGGTGTGGGTATTGACAGGGTCCCCCAGTGTGTTTGCAGAGTTCATGCACTCCTGTGTGGACACACTAAACCAGGTAGGCAGGCGTAGATGTTACCGGTCAATCCTCACCATGTTGGAGTAGAAACAGGTTCTCAGAAAAGGTTCTTGCTCCTGTAGAATCAGTCCTTATATGTCCTAATCTCCTTCATGTTCAGCACTGTTCCAACACAAGAACCTTCAAGAGGGAATGAACTAGTTTCTCAATCAACATGAAATAAACAAGTTTAATTGAAAATCACCTTAATTTTCCACTGATCTGACAGATACCAGCAGTATTGTGATTAGAGTGTCAGCCCTGTAATCGGGAAGTCATGGGTTTGATCCGCGGCCGTGACATACCAAAGTTGTGAAAAATTGTACTGGTACAGTTTCCTAGCTTGGCGCTCAGCATATAAGGGTAGTTCCAGGACTGGTGTTAGGATAACGTGACTGGGTGTGTTATCATGCTACATGTCTACTATGTGATACTTCAGTGTGGCAGCACTATCTGTCTTAGTTAGACATAGTCTCCAAACGACTGAAATACTGTCAGTGGGAAGTTAAACCCAAACAAAGAAACAATTGAAATCTTTGTTTCATTCCTTCAGTTGCATATCAAGATATCATTTTTTTGTGTTTGTATAACTTAGTTAATGGTTTCCATGGCCAAGTGGTTAGAGTCCGTCCTTTGAACAGCAGGACATTTATTGTTTCTTGGCAATGACATACCAAAATCATTTAAGATTGATGCCTTGCCTTTATTAAAAGTATTAAAAATAAATTAAGATGTTAAAACTAAAAGTCATTATATGTAATTAACTGATAGAAATACATTTTGGCATTTATGTGTAAGTATTATTGTTATATGATTTCTTAATAAAGTAACCAGCAATAAATAGTTCCAAAAAGAAGAAACAAGAAATATCTTTAAAAAAGATATTCGGCGTAGGATGAAAGAAAAACGAGATTTCCAGTCTTCTAGAACATTCCCAGGAAAAGCGCGAAAGACCGACGCACAACAAATTAGTACGCTCTAGAAATAGTTCAGTATTTTTTCTATGAAATATACTTATTTATAGACGGTAATACAAAAAATTACATCTGTAAATAGGCTTGTTTGATATTTGTTCATATCATTATTGCATATGACAATTATGATATAAAAGCGTTATTAGTTGTTTTGGTTTTGGCGAATTAATTTTCAATGAGAGCATCTCGGCAGGCTGGAAGAATCCAATATACATAGTAAATAAGGGGTTTTATGTCATAACACGGTGGATTCTTTTTTGTTGTTTTAAATCATTTTCACAAAGTAGCATTCCTCAATTGATGGAAAAGGATTGTATTTAACTTACTGAAATCACTTTCATGTTTACATCAAAAAGAAAAGTAATAACACCAAGCTGAATGATATATACAAGCTGCGCCCCTTATTTACAGTAATTTTATAGTCCATAACGATGCGTTAACCAATAACAGGAGTCCTTTTATTCAGCTTAGAATTATTTACCGCTGTTAGCGTAAATTTGATTGGTTTAAGATGCGAGTTGAAATCGAAATTATACAGCTACGCCGAAAAAATTATGATTGGTGTAGCGTGCTTCGTGTTCATTGACCATGGATGGTTCCAGTATCTGGCTACACTATACATATAATTGTTACATATATAACGACTGAAACACTGTTCATGGGATGTTAAAAGTAAACATGTAAAATGTTTACAAGAAACAAACTGACAATATTCTCAAGAATTCTAATATGTCATATCGTCTTAAGTTTGGTAGTCATTAACCTAATTTTATTTTTGTTAAATGCTTCAGAACATTCTATTTCTGTACAAAATGTTAATGATTATTCCACGTCCTACTGTTGTATTCATGTTCCAGATATTTCTAGCCATTGGGAGATACTTGTCCATGAAAGGCCCTGATACCATACATCCGTAAGTTCTGTTGCAACAGAAAGTCTGGCAACCATTATACAAATATATAAACAAAATCTCTTGATTAGGAGATAAGTTAACCTAATTAAACTGGTCAAAGAGGCGTACATCAGGATTTTACTACTGCTTTGGAAATACATTCAGCATAATGAGAACAAATAATCTAATTTGTTTTGACTTGGGAACCATACATTTAAATGTTTTTTTCTATGCAGTTAAATACTCTTCCTGCAAGAAAAGAAATCTTAGAAATTGTGTTATATTTTACAGAAATAGTGATACAGAAATAATGGTCAAAAAGGGGATAAAAATTGACCCTCCAGAGATTTGAAACAACAACCCTTTTTAAAGTATTTGACAGTACTTTCAGCCTTTTATCAGATGCTTTTCAATTGGTTGTAATTCGTAATTCGTCAGAGTTAATCTTAACCGTTTTATACCTCATACTGACTCATTTTGATGCATTGGCCAACAAAGCAGAAGGTCCTTTCTGTTTGCTCATAAAATATGGTAAAGTCTACACATTCTGCACGGCAAATGTAAAAATTCTTTGTTTCATTTACCATATAGGTCTGTAAATTAATGTTCAAGTCATAAATTAGTTCATGAATATTCATGAGGTAGAGGGTTAACTGAAATTGATGTCCATTTTGAACTTCTTAATCTAAGATTTACACATGTACTGTACCCCACAGATACGGCTACAGGAACCATGTCCACATCTGGTCCATTTTCTCTGGCCTCATCATATTTGGGGCAGGGTTCGGAGTGACCATGTACCACGGGGTGATGGGTATATTCCACCCGACCATCATCGACATGGCCGATATACACACAGTAAGTGTTGACTGTAGTGTGATGTAGACTGCCTTAAAATGTCTTCTTCATACAGAATATCAAGGTAGCTCAGTGTTAATGCACTTAACCACTGTCCAAAGTGTCCTAACTTTGAATTACAGGGTTGTTCATTGTTTCGTACAACAAAACGTATTCACCATATGTGCCTCCATCCGCACCATCAAGATAGATATATCATCCATTTAAAGCCAGAAGGGGCTATCAGTATATGTAAAAAGAAGGCTGATAGCCCCTTCTGGCTTTCAATGGACGATATGTAAATTGTTAGACCTTACTCTGTTATTAACTTGATGCCAAACAGGTATATCCCCGCCCTAAATGTTTGTTTGAGGTTGTTGAACTAAGTTAACCATTGAAAGCAAGACTCATGTGCATTTGTTTGTCGGAGGTTTGTACAGCTTTTCGCTGGTTAAACCAATATGAATATTTATTTCGGGGTGTTTTGGCGTCAAATATACAAATACAAACTACTATCTTTATAAAGTGAAGTGGGCTTTAAAGGAATCATTTGGTGTCCTATCAGGTCATGTCCCATCATGCTTTGCAAAAAGTTCAATATAATCTCATACTGTTGTGCCAAGGCAAGGTAACAGGGTTATTCATCGCTTTTAGTGTTAGTTATAGACGTATAGTCTAGCCCTTGGAGACTTTCAAAGCCAAGAGGTTATAGTAAGTATCTATCACGTTTCCCCTATCACTGTGGGTCCAAATCCAAGCAGGGATACTTGGATCTTTTCGCTATTAATTGTGAAAAAACACATGTAAAAGTTTTTAAAGTTTATTATTTATGTATACAATGTACAAGAATGCATAATTTAAGGCTAAATAAACTGAGTTTATTCAATTATTGTGATGATATTGATTTAAATGTTATGAAAATAATTCAAAGTTAGAATCAACAAAAAGTGCATGTGATAAATATCAGGTGTTTTCATAAAATTTCAACAAATTTTAATGGTGAACATGCATGCATTTTAACTGTAACCTGTTCACTTTTCATTATTGATCTAATAAGATAATCAGCTTTATTAATCATTGAAAAGAAACCAAATATTCAGGTATTTTCCACAGGTACAGCTGTGTTGACTGATTATAAATACTCTTTTTCTTTCAGTCACTGATGGTGTTATTTGGTAGCTTCCTGACAGAATCAGGTAATTGTCGTTTGTTGAATTATTTCAAAATAAGCAATTATTTTATAGATCTGATTTAATGTTCTCTCATAAAACATACATTACATTTCCCCCTCTTGAAAGCTGATTAATTTTCTTCCTTTGATATACACCATATTCGCCCTCTTAAATGCTATGCCTCAATCAACCACAGGTAGGGGAAGGGAAGGTACAGGAATCACTTAATTAGTCCCCTACCGGTGTTTACACCGGAGGGGACTATAGGTTTGCCCTCCGTCTGTCTGTCCGTCCGTCCGTCTGTCTGCTCAAATCTGGATCCCGCGATAACTTAATAACTAAGCAAGCTAACTTGATGAAACTTGGTATATGACTAGATGGCAATGTGTAGATTATGCACGTCATTTTATTTTTGTTCTTTGACTAAAATTGTGGTTGCTATGGTAATGGAAATAGTGAAAATATGGCAAAAATGGGACCCCGCGATAACTAAGCAAGCTAACTTGATGAAACTTGGTATATGACTAGATGACAATGTGTAGATTATGCACTTCATTTTATTTTTGTTCTTCGACTAAAATTGTGGTTGCTATGGTAACGGAAATAGTGAAAATATGGCAAAAAATGGGATCCCGCGATAACTAAGCAAGCTAACTTGATGAAACTTGGTATATGACTAGATGGCAATGTGTAGATTATGCACTTCATTTTATTTTTGTTCTTCGACTAAAATTGTGGTTGCTATGGTAACGGAAATAGTGAAAATATGGCAAAAATGGGATCCCGCGATAACTAAGCAAGCTAACTTGATGAAACTTGGTATATGACTAGATGGCAATGTGTAGATTATGCACTTCATTTTATTTTTGTTCTTCGACTAAAATTGTGGTTGCTATGGTAACGGAAATAGTGAAAATATGGCAAAAATGGGATCCCGCGATAACTAAGCAAGCTAACTTGATGAAACTTGGTATATGACTAGATGGCAATGTGTAGATTATGCACGTCATTTTATTTTTGTTCTTTGACTAAAATTGTGGTTGCTATGGTAATGGAAATAGTGAAAATATGGCAAAAATGGGACCCCGCGATAACTAAGCAAGCAAACTTGATGAAACTTGCTATATGACTAGATGGCAATGTGTAGATTATGCACTTCATTTTATTTTTGTTCTTTGACTAAAATTGTGGTTGCTATGGTAACGGAAATAGTGAAAATATGGCAAAAAATGGGATTGATTACCATATTGAGTCAAGGTGGAGCTGGTAGGGGACTTTATGTGTTGCATACAACACCAGTTACTTGTTGAATTTACATCTGTCTTGTCATATTGCCTTATTATTTAGATAATAAAGCAGTTTTTTACCAGTACTGTACACTCTTTGTTTTTGTGGAATTTACAATTTGAAGAATATCTATCAATTTCTGGGTTTCATTATCACTGATTATCCATCGGTTTCAGTATCACTGAATATCCATCAATTCCTGAGTTTCAGTATCACTGATTAACCATCATTTCCTTGGTTTCATTATCACTGATTATCCATCGGTTTCTTGGTTTCATTATCACTGATTAACCATCATTTCCTTGGTTTCATTATCACTGATTATCCATCAATTCCTTGGTTTCATTATCACTGATTATCCATCAATTTCTGGGTTTCATTATCACTGATTATCCATCGGTTTCATTATCACTGATTATCCATCAATTCCTTGATTTCATTATCATTGATTATCCATCAATTCCTTGGTTTCATTATCACTGATTATCCATCAATTCCTTGGTTTCATTATCACTGATTATCCATCAATTCCTTGGTTTCATTATCACTGATTACCATCAATTCCTTTTTTCATTATCACTGATTATCCATCAATTCCTTGATTTCATAATCACTTATTATCCATCAGTTCCTTGGTTTCATTATCACTTATTATCCATCAATTCCTTGATTTCATTATCACTTATTATCCATCAATTCCTTGATTTCATTATCACTTATTATCCATCAATTCCTTGGTTTCATTATCACTGATTAACCATCAATTCCTTTTTTTCATTATCACTGATTATCCATCAATTCCTTGATTTCATAATCACTTATTATCCATCAGTTCCTTGGTTTCATTATCACTTATTATCCATCAATTCCTTGGTTTCATTATCACTGATTAACCATCAATTCCTTTTTTTCATTATCACTGATTATCCATCAATTCCTTGATTTCATAATCACTTATTATCCATCAGTTCCTTGGTTTCATTATCACTTATTATCCATCAATTCCTTGATTTCATTATCACTTATTATCCATCAATTCCTTGATTTCATTATCACTTATTATCCATCAATTCCTTGATTTCATTATCACTTATTATCCATCAATTCCTTGATTTCAGTATCATTCCTCCTGGCAGATGCCAAACTACAAAACATGACCTTCCTCCAGTATGGTATGTATAAAGCAGTATCCTCTGTCAACATTATGCATGCATCAACAGATTTATATCTAATGGCATTAATCTCAACATAGCTCTTGTATTTTGAGAACAAACATTGGCAAGCATATTAAAAGATTTAATTTCTTTTGAGGCATTTTTTTTTAACAGTTTTTTCTCAACAGTTGAAAGGTTGAGTCTGACTCGGTACCTGGAAAGGTCGTCAAACTCTCTAGCCTCTGATCTGTAACCAGTGAATATTACCACAGAACCACAGTATTTGCTTTTGATAAATTACTATATTAAATGTGTGTATGGCATCTTGTTTCATTATATCTAGCTATAATTTCAGAACATGTGATTGTATAAGAATACATAAGTCTTACATATGTTTGGAATTGTAAAAAAAACTTCAAAGGCTGAATACAAAGCTGTGTTATAACAGTGATTTATACCAGTTATCAATGTACAGTTATTGTTGAGATGTTGACTGGACCTGGTGATATTGTTACTAACATGCGATGTTTGTTGTCTCAGTCCGGGGAGGTGAAGACCCGCTGGTTAACGTCGTTCTCCTGGAGGATCTGGCCGGGGTCCTCGGAGTGCTGGTCTGTAGCATGTCCATGACTCTCGCCGCTTACCTAGGTAATATGGAGTTTTTAATTTATTAGATTGTTTAGTTGGGGCTTATATAAGAATCATACATGTCGCCCACTGATGTAGTGTAACATCCCATTTTATGATGTTTAACTTTTCATATTTTTAAGTCAAGACAATGTAATGGGGGTGTTCATCACGTGTGATAGCGCTATTTTTATATAAAATCCACTCAAACACAAGACTTTATAACCTTTTCTTATCCATCTTAACATTTTCATCATGAGTAAAGCAGAAGAAGCTCAATGTGTATAGGTTATAGAATTTATTATAAAGCAGTGTTTCAACCTTACATTAGGTCCTCATCAAGGATACAGGTACTTGACTAATTGCACAGATTTTAGAATATCATGAAGGAATTATGCCCAAGGTATGTATGTAAAACAAAAGAAAAACACATTTAAATTGCTTTATTGTTTTAAAAAAGTTCGTTATAAAGCATACTTCTGTAATGATTTAAACTGTGAAACATGGCAGATGAAGTGTGTGCTAGAAAAGTATCAATGGTATATGTAGTTCTAAGGAAATTCTGAGAAATTAAACAATTGCACTCAAATATGAAAAGTATCAATAACAAAATAAATAGTCCCAGCTACAGTTATTTAACAAAGGTATGTGATAGAATTTTGATATAAAATAAACAGTCAAAGGTTAAATTTTGATGTCCTACAACCTACTGTTATCACACATTTCTCTTTATTTATTACACCACTTGGTTTATTAGCTCTTTTTACTGCTTTTCAACAACAGTATTAACAGTACAGGGTTGAAACTATTACAAAACATGACTCACACTGCAGGTCAGCCGACTATTGATGCAGTTGGTTCTATCATCATTAGCAGCATGCTGGGCGTAGTGGCAGGCTTCCTCTACAAAACCAACTCAGATTACCTGCTGGGCAAGTAAGTACATTAGGTCCTACCTACCCTCAGTCTTTGTAAAGTTTCACCCTTCACCTCCAAGAAATGCACAGTACAACCAATCAAACAGAAAACACCTTATTAGACTTGAAATAACTGTGATGAAATTTTGTCTCTACAAAGAGCTTTTTCTTTACAAGTTATGTGCTATCACAATAAAATTAATAAAAAAGATAAGTTTCACCTGATGTGATACTGACGTATACAAGTAAATATAACCTGGCTTGCATTGGGAAGTATGTATAATGCATGTACCAGATTTAGTTGTCACTTTACATCCTGCTGTATCCCAGTTTGTTTCTCTACCTTGTGTGCAGTTAATGGTTCCACCAGTGAAACCTGGATGGTTCATCAATGTCTCAAATTGTTGTCTTATATTGAATATTGATTGGGTTAATGTCACTGTAACTAGAATACTGGACTTAAAATAGACATATTGGAGATTGTTTTGTAGACTAGGACAAATCAGTTTTGTGTGTATTAACAACAGTCAGTGATAGCTCTAAATCATACAAAATTTTGATTGGTATATGTTTTACAGGCGCCTACCATATGAGAATGAGATTAAGAAATTTGTGGAGGCAGACCGGTTCGTTGTGGCCGTGCTGGACAACAAGACAATTGACAGCGGTGACCAGAGTCGGTTCAAGGCTGAGGTGGCGTATGATGCACGTATGATCACCCGGCACCTGCTGGAGACAGAGGTGGACGTAGATGCCATGTTTGTGGTGAGGGCTTACTTCACTATGGTTACCATGACTTGTAGAATCAGGTCCTGATGTCATTAGGTCAAATCTGTCTTAAGGAGCCAGTTTAAATAGAACTAAATAAGTGGCTGCTTGGCGGAGATGGTTGCTAACTGGGGGTTGAATGTATAAAACATTTCAGAACCCTTCAAGTTGGCTGCTTACAACAGGTTCACTGCTTAGTATGGACAATTGTTAACATAGTTATAACTCTCTTGTAAATTGTACATTTTTTAAGGGTTAATATTCAGTTTATTGTGACATTGACAAATTTGCCAAAGATTATCATCGTAACTTACTGATATACATATGATATATATTTTAGTTTGAAATTCTGTTTCTTTTCTTCATGCTCCTTTCGAAATATGTTACAACTGTACATATAAAAACCATCCATTAGTAAAACTGAATATATCAACAAAAAAGCCATACTTTACTATGCAGAAAAGCAGTATAATCTTTTAATACATTTTATGAGAATTTAAACAGAAAGACATTCTGTATATGATTTAATTTTACACATATCGCATATTGAATTTGGAATGGAATTAAAAAATATAAAGGGAAAAGGCTAACTACTGTATGAAGTAGAATCTGAGTTTGGCTGTTACTTTGCAGTTCCTAACAAAACATGGTGTAACTTTTGTTTACAGAAGTACAAGAGCGTAAAGACAACGGAGGAGATGGAAGCGTTCCTGGAAGAGTTTGGTATTCAGGTGTATGAGCAGATCGTCACCCACATCGACAGGACGGAGAAAAACATCAAGGTACACCCATAAAATTCTTTCCTACATATGTAGTTCAGCACTTGATATGTATAAGACCTTATTTGTCTTGTTTTAGCCAATGGATTTTGTATTTTACTGAGTCAGTTTTGATATAAGTTTATGTCTGTGACAATTATTGCTTCTTTCCCTTTTAATATTAATTTTTATCTTTTATGAACTGGTTACGACATAGTTAATTCATTAACCATTGTAAATATGTTAATAATGCAATCTTTATTTTCCAGACCAAATTTCCAGAGATCCGTCACATAGATCTGGAGCCCAGCTAACAAAACACCCTGCCAGGGGACACAACTACATACCTGGATTGTCTCCCTGCCCATGTCAGGATGACAGTCACCACTAGGTTATCTCCCTTCATGTTTGTGTCATCCTCCCCAGTTTTAGTAGTGGCACCGTGTCACATAAATAAACAATCCAGCCTGAAGACCAACTCAGCTTTCACAGTTTAGATTTTTCCAAGAGTTAACCATGAGCAGAGGAATGTTCCAACCCAGTTCTACCTGCTAATTACTCCGTGTTATGCGTGATACATTGTTTATCTTTGTGTAGTCATTTATATACAGTAACAAGGAGAAACTATGTTATTAACCACTTGTGTTTGAACTGGACAAGGCACACATTCGTATGTGTTTAGAGTTTATCCACTTTGCAATGTTTCAGTGTTTACCTTTGGTACCTCATGATATATTCCTTGGCCTGGCATTACTATGTTAGTATACATGTCATTAGTAGGTGATCAAATCTTCATATGTCAATTGTCTATCACCAGTTTTCATTGTGTTTTACAGAATCTGACATTCACTTTAGGCTCTAGTGGTCACCAACTTTCCATCAAATCATCTTTGATGACATGCCCAGCCGCAAAGAGCTGGTTCAGCTAGGTACATTAAGAAGGTTTTGAAATAAAAGGAAGAAAAATTTGCATATTTATCAATAACGTGATTATGTGTATTTACATAGAGACTTAAATGAAATATAACAACTCAAAATCTAGATCTGAATGGAGGCTTTGAGAAATATAACATTATGCATACGTTTAATCACATTTAATGAGAAAAGAAAGAAAATATTTCTGATTGTTTGTTAAATTCAGCAAACCTCTCTGTTGATTGAGAGTTATTTTCTTTTATGAATTTTAGAAAAGAATAAAAAAAAATGTCAAAATTAAGGTTGCCATAAATCTAGATTTGTTACCACATGTAACAAGCAGACTTGAATCAGTACTTACTAGACAACTGCAGAATTTCTGTATTGATTGTAATTCTATTAAAGAAATACAATAATGCTTAGTTTAGAGGGGACATGCAGGAAGCTTTCATCAAAAAGAAAATATTAAATCTATTCATTTAAAGCATGGAATACATTATTTCTTCACGACATGAGAAATATGAAGAAAGTGACGTATGGGACCTCCATACATACAGATCAGCTTGTTAGAAAGTTACAGGCTGGTCAGGTTTTATGCTGTTTGCATCTTTTCAGTAGATATTTAACACTATAGAATCTGTTCTAGCTAGTATTGGTATCACATTGACTTGTCTAAGGACTTGGAACAGTTGGTAGGTAAACATTGTATCCCCAACTTTTCTTTCTGTTATTGATTATGGTCAGTTGCTCACAAACACATGTGTTCTTCTGTGTCCACTACTGATCTCATATGGCAGGGTGGCTGTTGGATGATTTAATTGGGATGTATCTGTAAATATTGGGAATATCAGTGTCTAAATTGTGTTAAAATGGCATAGAATTGTAATTCAAAACATGAATTTGGTCAGCCAAGGTGTTCTCACGGTGGGAGATCAAGACGTTAAAAACAGAAACTCCGTTTTTTAAGTTCATTAGGATAAGATTTAAATTGTATGTATTGTGCAAACATTTTAGTGTAAACTATGTGTTGTTTATACAATATATAAATTGTATGTATTGTGCAAACATTTTAGTGTAAAATATGTGTTGTTTATACAATATATAAATTGTATGTATTGTGCAAACATTTTAGTGTAAACTAGGTGTTGTTTAAAAATTTTAAATTTAAGTAAACTTGTTTATGTATAGTTGTGGTCACTTGATATAGGGATATATACATGTGATAGTATTATAAGGTAGATTATAAGTCAAGAGTATCACAAGATTATTGAACGAAGTATAACACATATTAATACAGTGGGACGTTCTTTACTAACGTCAATACCTCAGTTATTCTAGTCCAGTTTGAAGAATATCATATGTTTACTTCTAAAACTCACGTTGTCATTGTATCTCATCAAACCACTTTTAAACTTTGTGTATCAATGTAACATCTTTGTAATAGTTTTCAGCAGTGAACAGGTGTGTATTCCCTTGTCCATTAGTTGTTAGAGCAAAGAAAGAAGGACATGTTTTATGGTTGTGGTTTTAAATAGCGGTACATGCCCCATTTTCTCAAAAATAAATATGGTACTTAAGAATTTTCGAGAACACAGGTACATATGTAGGTAGGGGATGGAGCTATTGATGAATGTGTGCAGCTTACTATGGTTACTCAAGTGGAAACAGGGCTGTATATGTTTAAATGCTTAAAACAGCCTAGCTGTATTAAAAAATAAAAGTTGAATATTGTCTTCAAGTTGTAAGGGAGGTTTATAGTAGATTGGATCAGGTTATCCAAAATGTAAAATACTTGGTTTGGGAGAAGAAAAAAAACTTGACATGAACACAGAAGAAGTGTTGTGACTGGACAGTGTTTTGAGAAAACAGCTATCGATGATGGTTTGTAGCTGAGCGTAAACAATTATCTGAGATTGTTTTTGTTTTATAGAGAAGTTGTCATTTACCAAAGTTCTAGAGCTAAAACTTGCACTCCAGATAAAGGTAGGGAAAGGTCATTTGGTTCATGGAGAGATTATGTTTCAAGATGATACTTGCAATTCCAAATATTGTGCATTATGTATGTGTGATATACAATGATCTATAGATGCCTTACTTGTTTGATTAAGCCAGTTCTGGTAATTGGAACCTGCTGCTATTTAGTGTTGCTTCAGCTTGGCAAGCTCTAAAAACCTTTTTAGATATTATGAATTGTCTGAATTGTTCTTAATATATGATGGTGTGATTGTGAGAGAGAGAGGGGGGGGGGGGGATATTTTCCGCCTGTAAGAGTTAACTGAGAACATGTTATTGTTGGGTTTTTTTTCTTTGAATTCATAGTTTTAACATGTGAAACACACAGATGGGCAGACAAGTGTGAAACAGATATGAATGAACCTCTCTTGTATAGGTTTTGTGTTTTCACTATAGTCTTAGTCATAGTGAAGCTTGCATTTTGCAAATCTTTTGACTTTTAACGTTGTTATGTATCCATCGCATTAAAAGATAAAAAATATACCGGTAGTTGTAAATTACACTGCCCAGAAATACATTGTAGTTATCTTATTATACCCCCACTTAAATTTGTAGAAAAAATACTGGTAGATATGTTCGTTTTTATAACAGCATTACATAGGAGTAATCTGTTAAATCAGGTACAGTCGAACTTCAGTGACTCGAACACTGAAAACTGGAACACCATACTTAACTCGAACACATTTCAAGGTCCCGCCAAACTGTTCTTTCTTCTTTATTGTTTGATCCGGGTTGAGTCAAACACTGATGACTGGAACTCTCAAACTAAATTTCCGGCCCCAGATTAAAAGTGCTATGTATTTCACACCTATCGGTCGAACTACTTACGGTGATTTAATTGCAAGCTGCGGTGCAGCGTGTTTTTTACACATTGTCAGATTGGCAAAAGCATTGTTGTTGTTTAATTTGATTTTTTTGTTTGTTAAATGTTACTTGTTTCATAAGAAAAATGACAAAATAAGATGATCTACTTTAATCGATCAGTGTTAAAAGAAGGCCAAATAATAAATCGTATTTTTCAATACATGTATGTAAATCATTTTTACCAGGGTTGGGTCGAACCACCGATAAATAGAACAAATTGCCGTTCCCTCAGCCTGTTCGAGTTACCGAAATTCAACTGTATTTTGGTGCGGCCAAAATTTTGTGAGTTAAATAGGCTGAAGTAATTTGTGATGTTAACCCTTTCCCTCATAGACGAAACCATGAAAAGACCTATGCGAAAAGCATAAAACCAGATCAGCCTGCGAGTAACTCGCAGGCTGATCAGGTTTTATGCTGTTCGCTGCTCCTCAGTGTTCTGGAAATGAGGACTATAATTAAATTTGTTAAGGTTTAACTGTGGTTTTCTGCAGATCAGACTTTATGTGGTACCTATTGAGTGCGTCAAAATGAGTCTATATGAGGGAAAGGGTTAAGCATTTCTGAGATATAAAATGTCTTAATAAAAATTGATATGATACAAACATGAATGATGATTTGTGAGAATTGATTGATATTGCAAGTAACATGAAAAAGAAACACCTGCAAATATTTTACAGTATGTTTGATCCTTTTTGATACAGGTTCCTCCTGTGTGGTTTATATTGCATGGTAGTCTTAACGCTATACCTCTTATGTCATTTGTTTTGTTGAAAACTATGTAGGCCCCTTATTTATTACATGTTTAAAAATAAGTTGCACAAGTATAAGTACTCTTTAAGTAATGCTTTTGGAAATAAAAGAATGGTGGGGGGAAACGACAGTGAAATGGTGGCCTTATTTAGGAATTAATCTGAATAAGGGCATATTTTTTGTTATACAGTGCACATTTTCACAGCAATTATTAAATTCTTTTTTTATAACTCAATTGTAACGTCCTGTTGAATGTTAATGGATTTATATTTTGCTTTTTAAAAGGCTTTAAAGACTTGCTTGTTTACATTCAGACATTCAAACCTTTTTTACATGTTGTTTATTCAATTGTTATTTGATATTAAAATTCCTACAAAGAAGATCCTTGTTTTCTTTTATCTCTACCTATCTTGAATATTTTCATATATGACATAAAGTGTAATAAACTTGTTTTTATGCACTGGAGGACAAAATATAAAAGTGTATCTCAATCAGTAGGTAGGTTTATTTTCTACTCTGCGAAAATTTAAAATTGTGTTTTATTCTACATCAAATTTTCTCAGCCAATCAACAGTGTATTTAAATCACGTAATCGTCCAATAGAGTTTGTTATACAATTGACATTGAGGTTAATATGATGTCATATAATTAAAGTCCTCTGAAGCGTTTATTAAGAAAAAAAATGCATGTCACAAGCTTTCTACGTTTATATAGCTTATTTTGTTAATCCTAAATTGTTTCAGTATTGATTAATAATTAAAATAAGTAATAACAGTTTCATTTTTTTCCACCAAGGATCGTTTTGAAATTTCCGGAACTTGTCTAACGAAGTCAACATTTGTAACAATGGTGGATGTTAATAGCAATAAGTAAGCAATTACACTTACCAATGTGCAAGACATTCTGATCTTGTGTTGTTAACTAAAAATTCTGTTTCCGTATGCAAATAAGCATGTTCTGATTTTAGTACAAAAGTATTCAAACAATGGCGGCGGGATTGCGCAATATTTATGATGTTTACACAGGTTAGTTAAATGAAACAGCTGACACTAACCCATTTTTGTTCATAAGTACAAATTACAATCACTCAAATTGGATTGCAAATTGATGAAATATTACATGCTGGAGTGAATGAAATGACTGCACTCTACAGGAGTTGTAATGTAACTCAATTCTAATCAAGAATGTCAGGGTTATAAGTTGGTAGGCTCTTGATTCTCCTTGGCAATAGTGTGTATAAGTATTAGTGTTTAATAATCCATGGAATTATGAATGTATATCAGATTAAGTTTAACAAGACTGGAAATGATAGAAATATAAAGTATCAAATCAGGTTACTTCTCATACATTGAACATGTGTATCAATATATAAGGCAAACTTTCAACTTGATTTTTCTTAAAAAGAAGGATAAAAACAAGTTCAGTTTATAAAAAGAATTGGAATCCTGAATTCATATACCTGCACCTGAAATATTTGAGTATTTTATACTATTCACAACTATATATGTTTTATACTATTCACAACTATATATGTTTTATACTATTCACAACTATACATGTTTTATACTATTCACAACTATATATGTTTTATACTATTCACAACTATATATGTTTTATACTATTCACAACTATATATGTTTTATACTATTCACAACTATATATGTTTTATACTATTCACAACTATATATGTTTTATACTATTCACAACTATATGTTTTATACTATTCACAACTATATATGTTTTATACTATTCACAACTATATATGTTTTATACTATTTACATCTATATATATATATTATACTATTCACAACTATATATGTTTTATACTATTCACAACTATATATGTTTTAAACTATTCACAACTATATATGTTTTATACTATTCACAACTATATATGTTTTATACTATTCACAACTATATTTTTTATTTTTATACTATTCACAACTATATATGTAAGATGATTCATCATGGAGAGTCTATAGTCCACTTTATACCAAAACATGGTGATTATTATATCATTAATCTACAAAATAAACTCAATGAATATCTTTACAGATTAATATATCAATATAACTGATTCAATTTCTTTGAAGTAGAAAAACATTTTTACAAGAAGGTAGGAAATAGACCACTGAATAAATGAGACCTGAAAATTTCACAAGCAGGTTGTGCTAGATGGACAGTTAACATCCCAGAGTTTTCCATTCACCCTCTAAGTGTGACCTTGACCTTTGAGCTATGACCCTGGATTATAGGCCTGAACACCATCTCATCATGCTGAACAATTTTATGAAGAAATTTCAAAATATCTCCTTGCTTGACAAAGTTACAGTCCAGACAAGTTATATGATGTCAGCCAAACTTTGCCAAACTTTATTTTTGTTGAACCTGATTAGAATAATTGAAGGCCTGGCAAACTTGCATTTCGAATATCAATTTACACAGAACAACTGTTAATAAACAACATCAACAATATACAGATCTAGCAATAAATAACAATAATATACAGATCAGAAAATAAATAAAGATTCTTGTATCCACAAACAAAAATTCCACATTATTAGTAAAAGCACAACACCTTCAGCTGACTTCATTTAATCAATAAGTTTTAAACAATACAAAACAAACATCTATATAAAAATGTAATATATGAAATATTATAAAAACATATTTTTCATATATCATTTCAACATATTTTTCATATATCATTTCATTTGAGAATAATATTTAAAAGCTAAATCAATAATGTCTTTTCAATACATAGAAAATCTAGAAAAAGGGTATTTAAAAAGCCCTTGAAGTTTAAAGGTTTAGCATAGCTAACTCTGATAAAAAAAATAAAGGGCATTTTCAACATGAAATAACAAATAAAAATAAAGAGCACTAAAAAAGCATTTAAATCTCTTCTCATCATACAAAGCCTTTGATAAAAAAAAAACATGTGTGACAGTGCATTGCATTAATTAACCCTATACTTCATGAATATTCATGAACAAATTTTATGACTTCATGAATATTAATTTAAATTCTATGCCTGTGCGCATGCGCACACATTGGGTTAAGCCCAGCACATTGCATGTGCTCCGGCACTCGAGCCTAAATAAAGCTATTGTAAACACTACTCTGTGTTACGTTAGTTTGTAATCAAACAGGTATATCAAACAGAGGATTTTTCTTTGCTCTGCAGACTGTAAAATTTTAGCTACAATATTGTATATGCATACAGAGGAGACCACAGCTCCTACAGCTGCAGTCTGATCTGGGTCTGCTCTGTTTGCCTATGTGTCAAAATGAGTCTATATGAAGTAAAGGGTTTAAGCTGTTAAAATTCATACTTTGACAATAAAGATATTGTTATAATAATGAACTGAAATTCATTGGACTTCATGATACACAGGACTCCTCTCCCCTGAGTGTTACTGTCCTCCTAAAATAACAACTGGACAAAATCAAAAGGTAAAAAGTAAAAAAACCTTAAAAATAATCCTAAATGAAAATATTAAACATTCAACAAAAAACATTATGTCAACAGTAATTTACACCTAAAATCAATTTCGTAATTCAAGTTACCAAATTGTTAACAAATACAAAAGACTAAATTATTTCAGAACAACTGAATATCAAGACAATTAATTTCTACTTACAATCCTATATGTTAGTGATTGTTTTGGTTATTGTCTGTAAGTGGACATGATGTTCACAATCTTAGTTATGACATATTTTACCCACAATAGTAAATAACATAACCAGTATATACTGCTACAGTATAAACATGCTACCTATATTCCTGGTGTGTTACATTCCTGGAATAAATTCAGTTATTGAGATAACAGAATCACACCTGAAGTACTTCAATGCCACTGTCACCCTGTCATTATGTGTTATTACAATTCTTTATCATTAACATCTCATTCATTACACACACATACACACAAAACCATCAAAACTGTATGATGGATGGACCAATGCACCAGGGGGATCCTTCACTAGGTAGAGATGACTGGAAGCACAAGACAGTGATGATTTAGACCTGTCCTTCTATAGATTGAGGACTCTGGTTGACTTTAGCAGATGGTGTGACATGCTGCCTGGTTATATATTGGTATGTGTATCATATTTAAAATTGCACTTTCAGTCTAAGTCCAGTAAAAATACTGCGATAATAATGACTAGCAAATATCACACTATTGCAAAAAATATATATATTTTAAACCTTTTTTTATTTTTATAATATACTCACAGCAGTTAAATATAAATGAACAATAGTCCCTGTCATAAGACTGAACACTAAATAACAGTGTATTAAATATGAACACAACACTGCATTGATAATGAACACAATCCATCTCAGTTTTACTTGGGAAGAAACATACAATCTAAGAGTAAAACTGATTTGACTAGAGGTACAGTCCATCTGGTGCATCTAATTAGTTAATCACACATCCTGCATTGGAAACTCATTACAACAGTAACACAGTCCTTTTGTATAAAATTTCTCTAAATGGTGAATTATTTCTAAAAACAAACCCACATCTGAAACTAACAGACAACAGGTAACTTGTATCTGGACAGGTTATACAACAGTTCTGCATCTCTCTTAGCTTCCTTCACCCCCTCACATCTCTGCTGCTACAACACAGGGATAATGTCCAGACCATAGTATGCTCCAGCGATAGCCCCGGCCATGGTTGCCACGGTATCCACGTCCCCACCCAGGGAGATGGCATAGATGATCGTCCGCTCAAAGGCATTGCGGCCCTGGAAAAAAAGAGGGTCCTAGTAGCACTAGATGATTGAGCTGAACACTATCAGTCTAATAATATCTTACAGGTCACATGACTTAACCTGGTGATCCCAAACCTTAACAGACAGATGATTGAGCTGAAAACTATCAGTCTAATAATATCTTACAGGTCACATGACTTAACCTGGTGATCCCAATCCATAACAGACAGATGATTCAGCTGAACACTATCAGTCTAATAATATCTTACAGGTCACATGACTTGACCTGGTGATCCCAAACCATAACAGACAGATGATTCAGCTGAACACTTTCAGTCTAATAATATCTTACAGGTCACATGACTTAACCTGGTGATCCCAATCCATAACAGACAGATGATTGAGCTGAACACTATCAGTCTAATAATATCTTACAGGTCACATGACTTAACCTGGTGATCTCAGTCCATAACAGACAGATGGACAGATAGATGATGGAGCTGAACACTATCAGTCTAATAATATCTTACAGGTCACATGACTTAACCTGGTGATCCCAATCCTTAACAGACAGATGATTGAGCTGAACACTATCAGAATCTTACAGGTCACATGACTTACCTGGTGATCCATCCTAACAGACAGATGATTGAGCTGAACACTATCAGTCTAATAATATCTTACAGGTCACATGACTTGACCTGGTGATCCCAGTCCATAACAGACAGATGATTGAGCTGAACACTATCAGTCTAATAATATCTTACAAGTCACATGACTTAACCTGGTGATCCCAATCCTTAACAGACAGATGATTCAGCTGAACACTATCAGTCTAATAATATCTTACAGGTCACATGACTTGACCTGGTGACCCCAATCCATAACAGACAGATGGACAGACAGATGATGAAGACGTGATTTGTCATCAAATGATTATTGATTCAATTCTGAACACTGGTTATAAAGAGGAAGATTTTTTTTTGTCCTTTTTCAAAAGAAAATTTCAATCAATTTTGTTAATGACCCATGCCATGTTTCATAACTTTCTACCAAAATACTTCAGAAGAGATATTATCTAAAATAAAAGTTGATGCCACTCAGAGTAAAAATAATGACACAAGGCCAAATAGCTCCCCTTGAACATATTTCGCTCAGAGTTGTTAAATTTGTGTATTTTTCTTTTATCAATTTACCCCTGGAAGTAAAATCTTTAGAATCAATTTGAAAAAAAATATTGAAACTTACGGATAGTCCTTCTATTTCCTTTATTCCTCGAAAGACACAGTAGATTGCTACAGGGACAGAATCTAACGCTGCTATGAACACCCCTGGAACAATGAAATGAACATTATGGTTAAACATACGCCCAGAAAATATCAAGAACCAGTAACAGTGAAATTATTAAGAACAATACAAAACTAAATGGCCTCTAGACCATTTTGAAAGTTGTTACACATGATACTGGTAGCGTCTTTCCTGGGGTTCAACACAAACACATGTATAAGATAGTGGACGATGACAGGATAATATGACTAGTCTGGTACACCGTAATGCCATATGATTACAGCCTGATACTGTAGTCTTGCAGGACTACAACACAAACACATGTATAAGATAGTGGACAATGACAGGATAATATGACTAGTCTGGTACACCGTAATGCCATATGATTACAGCCTGGTACTGTAGTCTTGCAGGACTACAACACAAACACATGTATAAGATAGTGGACAATGACAGGATAATATGACTAGTCTGGTACACCGTAATGCCATATGATTACAGCCTGATACTGTAGTCTTGCAGGACTACAACACAAACACATGTATAAGATAGTGGACAATGACAGGATAATATGACTAGTCTGGTACACCGTAATGCCATATGATTACAGCCTGATACTGTAGTCTTGCAGGACTACAACACAAACTGCTTCAAGTAGAAATTGTCACATGTTTGATTTAACACCCCTTCAACAGTATTTCAATCATTTGATACTCTACATTCTTCATCAGCAATCATTAAATATAAACCATGTGAAACCACTTTATAAAATCCTGATCTTTCACAATTATGAAAGGTCACAACTTACAATGATAATAAAATCCCTGTTAAATCTGAGTGTGATCATCAGTAACTGAGTCATCTGCTTACAACATGCAGTCAGGAGCAATAAACCTGCAGAAAAGGCATCTCATAATGGCCACTAGGAAATACCATGGGATGCTGTGGTTGTGTTAAGCAGGTGGTTGTTAAATAAAGTATATCATATAGCAAAATGTATTGGGTGGGCCAAAAACTGTCCCTTACCTAAGACAGGTGGGCATTTCATACAGGAGTTTGCGACAACATGCTTAATTGCATTTGAAATTATTTTTCTATCCACAAAAAAAAAGTGTACATTTTTTTTTTTTAAATTTTACCATATACTTCTAACAGTTTACTGTAGAACTTAACAGCCAAACCTGTACACCGATAAAGACACACCGCTCACCCCCACAAAAACCCCACCCCAACCACCACCTCACATCCCTTTCAAAATAAGGACCACCCCTGACACCATTAAGAATCTTACCTAGTTTTCCTACCACCTCAGTAGCAGATGGATCTTTCTCCTGCTTCACTAACTGTCTCACCAACTCCAGCTTGTGGCAGTAAGTGGCCGGTACTCCTTTACTGTTCTCACCGTCAACACAGAGATGGGAACCTTCCCGTTCCATCAGTAACAACCTATTGTATACAACAGCCACAAGTCTTGTACTGCATATTATAATAACATTGGACAATATTGTTTGTTTGTTGTGTAGGGTGTAACGTCCCATCAACATTATTTCAGTCATTTGGAGACGATGTCTACTTAAGACAGATATAGTGCAGCCACACTGCAGTATCACCTCTTAGACATGTGGCATGATACCACAAACAGTCACATTATCCTGACACCAAGCAAACCAGTCCTGGAACTACCATTATATGCTAAGTGCTAAGCAAGGAGCTACACCAGCACTACTGTAAAATCATTTATTTTCGTTGACATTAAATTTCGTGGAATCTGTGATTAATAATTTTCGTTGGTACATATATTCGTGGGACCATGTTCTAGAAAACATGAAGTCTATGAAATAAACAGTGTTCGTGGGAATAAATATTCGTGGATAAAGTCATCCACGAAATCAATGAAAATTAGTTCCCCACGAAAATTAATGATTCTATAGTATTCTTTTTTACGACTTTGGTATGTCACAACCGGGGATCAAACCCACAACCTCCTGATTCCAGAGCGGATGCATGGCCACTGTGACAGGTCACAATGGACAAATAACATGATACAAAACCAGTATATCCCCACCGAGATTGTTGAATAAAGATGACTCTTGAAAGCAAGGTTCACATGCATTTATTTGTCGGAGGTTTGTACAGCTTTTCACTAGTTAAACCGATATGCATATTCATTTTGAGGCGGTTTGGCATCATGTTAATTCTATTGCTTGTATAGAAAAGAAACCAATAACGGTGATTATATTCCTGCCAATTTTCGGAAAATAATTAAAACCAAGTGCTTAATTCCTAAAAGCCCCATTTCACCAAAATTGTGGGTATAAAAAACACATACGATAATTAAAGAGTGTTCTTTGGAACACATGTGTCACCTGCTGAAGCATGATGGAAAAAACAGAAAAAGTGTGACGGACATACAGACAACAGTAAAGTGATCCCTATGTGTCACCTCTGCTTACAGCAGGTGACACAAAAACCAAATAAGCATATTTGCTAAAACTGATATCCTCTGTTGAGAGGATAAATCTGCCACTCAATGCAAAGACTGAAGTGATTCATGTACACTGAGGTTACAGTTATATACATCAGTGTGAAGACATTACTATCGAATATTGATCACATGATAAATCATTCATGTGTAACTTATAGTGCAAAATCTTCTCAAAGAAGTTTAATTTATATTTCTTCTCCTTACAAGTGGGACAAATTAAAGAGATGATCCTCGACAGCTATATGCATATTATCTCACTACAGTAATACATGAACAATTATTTGCATATTATCTCACTACAGTAATACATGAACAATTATATGCATATTATCTCACTACAGTAATACATGAACAATTATTTGCATATTATCTCACTACAGTAATACATGAACAATTATTTGCATATTATCTCACTACAGTAATACATGAACAATTATTTGCATATTATGTAATACATGAACAATTATTTGCATATTATCTCACTACAGTAATACATGAACAATTATTTGCATATTATCTCACTACAGTAATACATGAACAATTATTTGCATATTATCTCACTACAGTAATACATGAACAATTATTTGCATATTATCTCACTACAGTAATACATGATCAATTATTTGCATATTATCTCACTACAGTAATACATGAACAATTATATGCATATTATCTCACTACAGTAATACATGAACAATTATTTGCATATTATCTCACTACAGTAATACATGAACAATTATTTGCATATTATCTCACTACAGTAATACATGAACAATTATATGCATATTATCTCACTACAGTAATACATGAACAATTATTTGTATATTATCTCACTACAGTAATACATGAACAATTATTTGTTTTACGTTTCATAAAAATCCATATCAAGGTTGGCACAAGATTAAAAAGTTTTGGAAATTCAGGAGTTCTTTCAGACAGACAGAGCAATGCTCAACGTATATCCCTCCAAAGATGAATGATGGACTTTTCCAGTTGCTATAGAAACCAGATGATTATAAAACAAGAGCTGTCAGAGGACAGCACGCTCGACTATTCGAAATGCTTGTTGGTAAATCAAATGAAATCTATTAAAATTCTTGCCCTTCATAGTAATAGTAAAAAATGATATACCTTGATAGTCTGATACCCTTTAATATATTTATGATGTCTAAAATCAATCCCATGCCTAGTTACTGAGACATAAGCACAATAACACTGTGCATGCAAAACTTAAACCAAAAATCCAAGTTATAAAAGGGCCATAATTTGCATCAGTCCAAAAGATATTCTCCTGTTTTCTGATGCCCTTGAAGACACACCTTAACTTTCTAGTCAATTCCGCAAGCAATTTCTGAGATATAAGGTGGATAGTAGCTTGAATGCAAAAATTTAACCATAATTCTAAGTTAAAAGGGGGGTCATAACTTGTAATATATTCCATAAAAAGTTATCTACCTTGATAGTATGATACTCCTAAAAATATTAAAGATGTCTCAAATCAATCCCATACCTGGATACTGAGATATTAGCATGAAAGTACCTTGCATGCAAAACTTAAACCAAAATTTCTAAGTTAAAAAAGGGGCCGTAACTTGTAATATATTCCATCAAAAGTTGTCTACCATGAAAGTATGATACCCCTAAACATATTAAAGATGTTTCAAATCAATCCCATACCTGGATACTGAGATATTAGCATGAAAGTACCTTGCATGCATAACTTTTACAAAAATTTCTAAGTTAAAAAAGGGGCCATAACTTGTAATATATTCCATCAAAAGTTATCTACCATGAAAGTATGATACCCCTAAACGTATTAAAGATGTTTCAAATCAACCCCATGCCTGGATACTGAGATGTTAGCATGAAAGTACCTTGCATGCAAAACCTTAACCAAAATTTCTAAGTTAAAAAGGGGCAATAATTTGTAACATATTCTATCAAGAGTTATCTACCATGAAAGTATGATACCCCTAAACATATTAAAGATGTTTCAAATCAATCGCATGCTTGATACTGAGATATAAGCATGAGAGTATCTTGCATGCAAAACTTTAACCAAAATTTCTAAGTTAAAAAGGGGCCATAATTTGTAATATATTCCATCAAGAGTTATCTACCTTGGTTGTATGATGCCCCTAAACATATTCATAAACTTTCAAGTCAATACCATGAATGGTTATTGAGATACAAACTAGATAGTAGCTTGCATGCAAAACTTTAACCAAAATTTCTAAGTTAAAAAGGGGCCATAATTCATATTAAATTCAGTCAAGAGTTATCTACCTTGGTTGTCTGATGCCCCTGAACATATTTATAAACTTTCAAGTCAATACCATAAATGGTTATTGAGATATAAGGTTGATAGTAACTTGCACGCAAAACTTTAACCAAAAGCTGCAACGCCAACGCCGACGCCAGGGTGACTACAATAGCTCTCATATTCTACGAATAGTCGAGCTAAAAAGTATCCTCATCTAAAGAACACCAAGGGCTTTTTCATAATTCATCTTGAGTGCAATGATATCTATGAAGAAAATTAAATACAAGTGTCTTAACAAAAAGCAAGTTCATCTGCAGAGGTCTTTGTTACTTTGGTTTTATACTGCTGCGGAGTAATACTGTTGTTAACAAATACAAGTACAATTTCTTTGTTCAGCAAATAAAGGCATGCATTTTGTTACACATATATAAATCCTAACAAGTCTGGTTGTTTTCAGATATCAGAACTTAATAGCATTTGAGCATAGGTGGAATTATTAAAGTTATCAATATAAGAAGCAATAATATATCATACTTTGGCAATTTTCAGAATTTATTGCTATCATTATATGATATTTGTAACAATAAACATTGATAACTGAACCACCATTGCTGGTTAATAAATGATAAAAATGGAAGTGTAATTGTTCAAACTTTAGGCAAAAAATCTTCTTTTTACATTTCCTTACAAAGACCTTAATAGCCTCTCACCTCCCATCTTTTTCCACTTGTTTTACTGGTTTTCCCTTTGTCATCTCTTCCTCTAACGGCCGTATCTTTTCAAGAAGGGCGTCTATGAACACGTCAATATCCAACTTCTCTGTCTGGGCAGCTATGTGAACAGCATAGCACTGCAGTATGGCACCTAGTATACCATTGTGGTGGGTGTGAGTGATGCGGGTCATCTCCTCTGTGAAGTCCTGGAAATACAGTCTGGGTCACAGTAATTGTACATGGTACAGTAAAATGGAGATAATCCAAGAACTGATGGGGAAAATAAAATGCTCCAGTAATCGCAACGCTTGGAAATAGGGCATTTCTCTTCTTGACCTTGTCATTTCTTCGCACAGGGACTGGATATACATTGGATAATGCAGGATACTTGGAAAACTGGTCCTAAGACTATCACCATTTTACTGTATTTGACTTGATTGCATTAACCAAGCATTTGTTCTTAAATGGAACTACCATAAAATTTTAAAAAGAAATTGAACTAATTTTTTTTATATTTAAGAAGGGTTATTTATTTAATTACATAAATGAAAATAATAATGTATGTATTGATTTATATAAAACTGGTCAACCAAACATAGAGACAACATCCTACAAACACTTTTTATTTATTTGAACTTTTTTTCCCTTAAAATGGCCATACCCTAATCTGGTCAAAGTCCATGTTTTTCTTGACAGTGAACAGTCCTGCTGGTCCTATCCTCATTGCCCTCAGTTTCCATAGGAACCCTCACCATTAAACTGTTCTCGTGCAGGACCAAACACATCCTTGCATTTGTTCTCTTTTAGGTCCTCAAACACGTCCCTAACAAATGGACCATATCCACGCTTCTTTTCCTTGAAGTACTCTGATGTAAACCTAATACAGAGATAGCAATAATTATTCTGGTATTTGCCAACTTTCTAGGCAGGAGAGATTTTTTTGTAATATTTTTTATCATCCTATCGCCACATCACAGAAAATAGAATATATATCTTATACAATTGTATTTAATTCAATTTGGTCAATTCAACTTTATAAAACAATATATACATATACATGTCTAACAACTTAAATGATGCAAATCTGAACATTTGTGGTACCAGTAAGGAAAATGAGGAAAATTTCTTCATGTGCAATTTTTTTTTTTTTTTTAATGTCCATTTGGAAACAATTTCTTACAATTAGGCCAATACCGCCTTATAGTTCCTGAGTTGAACCAGTACTTTATTCCTCTATGGGTCATGACTGATCCTTTCCCCTAGTGGGGAATCAGTCACAAATGTACACCAATAGACCAAAAGTAAAACATTATCATGATTTTCTTTAATAAAAAAAAAAAAAAAAAAAAAAAGAAGTCTACTTTGTTACAAAAGGATTAACACAATGCCATAATTAAGTCATTCCATTAATAATTTATCTGAATTATACAATATTATCATTCAAACACTGAATGCAACTTATCATGCATTTGAAATACACAATGCAAAATGGAACAAAGAATGACATCTTTATTACTCTCTGTATTGATGACATCAAAATCTTTTGAACCTTTTTGCCATATCTGTAGTGTTAAGTCCGTTGTATTTGATCAAAGACTTGGCCACACTCTGAGCCATGGCCGTGTCATCTGTAAAAGTCCAGAGGTTTTTGATTTTCTTGGCACTCCTTTCTTCACCCTCTTTCTCTGGATGGCTGGTTGGATCTGAATATGATCATGGAATATGATGTGTAATTTACATCATAGTATAATTATGAGTTTACAAGTTAACTTATTTAAGTGATATTCTATGTTAAAGAGGTACATTAATCTCATATCATTTTAACATCAGTGTTAAAGAGGTACATTTATCTCATATCATTCTAACACTATGTTAAAGAGGTACATTACTCATATCATTTTAACACTATGTTAAAAGGTACATTATTTTGGTTTATAGAATTTTAACACTATGTGGGTCCCATATGTAGAGTTTTTTACCCATATGGGTTGTATCTGGGTATGCCTATATTGGCTAAACTATGTGGGACCCATGTGGGTCCCATATATAGAGTTTTTAGGGACCCATATGGGCTGTATCTGGGTAGCCTATATGGGTTCGACTATGTGGGACCCATGTGGGTCCCAATATAGAGTTTTTCCATACTGGACCCATATGGGCTGTATCTAGGTATGCCAATATGGGTTCGATGATGGGGGACCCATGTGGGTCCCACATATATAGGTTTTTCCCATACCGGACCCATATGGGCTGTATCTGGGTATGCCTATATAGGTTTGCCTATGTGGAACCAATGTGGGTCCCATATATAGAGCTGTCTTTCCCATTCTGGACCCACATGGGCTGTATCTTGGTATGCCTATATAGGTTCGACTATGTGGGACCCATATGGGTCCCAGATACAGAGGTTTGCACATGCACACTCTATATTTCTGGTTAACCGCAATATTCAAACCAACGGTCAACAACACAACGCGATGTTAACCTACTTAGCTTTTCTTCAGAGTGACGGCCAGAGGAACATTATTAGCCTATTCAAAACGTGAAATACGTATGTATAACATTGATTAAGATGCCTTTCTAATAATTAAATCTTGCTTTTTATTGAAAATCATTCTGATTATGAATAAGGAATTGGTTTGTAACGTATTTTCGCGAGTTGAGTTCGACTTGTTTATTGTATATTGTATGTACCGGTAGTTCAAATTCAAGGTGTCTAAGTCTAGAATTTTCTTTCATCTGCTATAAATTTTAGTTTGAGGACCAAAGGATCAATAATTTCTATCAAAAGTTACGTTACTTTTTGCATTATTTGCTGTATTGTTAAATAATAATGATAACGTTACGTACTGTAATGGGCAATTTTCTGGTATACATTCCATATGGTATTCCTACAAGATAACAAATCCTGCAACAAATCTGTGTTTACTATTATCATGTATTTATTTATTTCTGTATCATAAAGCACTGTTAAATCATTTCAAAGTATGCCTTGCTACAGATATACATGAAGCTACATTAAGGTATTCACATCTCTGACATATAGAACTGGATGATTCATCATGTATACGCTTTGTGTAATTGTTGATAGAATACCTGTCAACCTGTTTAGTTCAAATTGAGGAGTTTTCTGAATGGAAATGAGCTGGATGTAAACTACAACTAACATGGACTGAAGGGGATCCTGCCGTTTACCAAACTGCATATCATGGATGAATTTTACAGTAAGTTTTGCTGCAATAAACTCTAGCCAAGTCTTAAATGTAATGAAGTCATAGTCAATGCCTTGGAATTATTCAATTTTTATATCATTTACAAGCAAGATATGTTAAGACTAAATAGAACCCAGAGGTTTGAGCTGATAACACACATCTCCTACATTATGATTTATTTATAAAATGCATTGTTCAGTGGAACACATATGAAATAAATTATTCTTTATTCTCATCAGTTATAATTTTTAGTTTCAAGGCCAAGTTTAACAGTTCCAACATTGTTTGGTTTTCTTTCTTAAGATATATTTTATACCTTTTGAACTTTCAGAACCACAGCACTGAAGACGCCGAGTACGAGGTCTATAAAAGGCTGGCAGGTGGTACTGGACAGGGAAGGGGGGAGAAAACAGTGTAACAAAAGTCAGACAAGTCTTCAATGTAGGAATTCCAACAGGAGACACTCTCAATAAGTGGAGGGACAGATTCATAGTGAATAGTTTAGAATATAGTTTTGAATAGTTGAAGATCAGTACATTATTTTTCAGACAAGTCAAATTTTGAATTAAGAACACTATACTATTTTTTTCTTTTATTAAGCTTTAAAGGAATCTGTTCTGTAACTAACAATTTTGTGGAGATTGGACTACTAGTATGTGCGTGAGAATTGCTGATAAGAATTAATCCAGCTTATTTTTTCACATTGTTAAACATGCTATGCCAACAATCTATATGTTTTATATAAATTATATTTTCACATATCCATGTATCACTTGGCTGAACAAGATAGTCAGCTTCGTCTGTATAATTATATTTTCACCACCCAGTTTGATATGGTTGATTTAAGTATTTTAAATAGTACTGCTGAAGTAATCCATCATTACAGTTAGCCTTTTTATTTTGAATTTCAATGTCATTTCATATTTCAAATACTTTAAGGTTAAGAGCTTAAGACGAGATAATAGTTGTTATGTGTGTGATTGTGATGCATTTATTAGTCTAGTCTTGTTATGCTAATTATTTTCTTTTTACATAAGTTTGGATTTTTGTATAATAAGTTATAGAGTTTATGTGCAGTGTTAAAGATATGCAATCTTTAAGTGTTTGTTTTTGTTGCACAAAAAATTGTCTTATGGTTAGGAAATCAAACATCACTTTTAAACTTTAAATTACACATTGAAAATGAAAAATATCCATTTGTATTCAAATTGTATTTGAATGAATTACGACTTTTCGATTTGTATTTTCTCAGCATGTGATTAAATTGAAGTTTTAATTAAATTAAGAAGAAAAATAAAACTGTATGTTGTATTTGACGGACCTATTTTCTGATTCTCAGTTATATTATTTGGAGTGACAAATTTTCAGAAGCTATTGGTACCAGTTTTCCACATTTGACTGCACATTCAGACAGTGCAGTGATATGGAGCCATATTACATGCAAATGGGGTCCAAATATGGGACCCTTAAGTGGCCCATATTGGATCTTGGTGGACTGCCCATATGGGACCCAGGCCAAAACAGGTTGCACTTTCAACATGGGTCCCATGTGGGTAGCCCATATGGGGCCTATGTAGAATCTAGGCGGGCTGCCCATGTGGGACCCTTGAGGGGCCCATACTGGATCTTGGTGGGCTGCCCATAAGGGACCCAGGCCAAAACAGGTTGCATTTGGGTAGCCCATATGGGAAACCATATGGGACCCATATGGGAAACCATATGGGACCCATATGGGTCCCTTATATATTGCTATCTGGGTAGCTCATATCATTCTAACACTAATGTTAAAGAGGTACAATTAGCTCATATCAATTTAACACATATTAAAGAGGTACATTTAGCTCATATCAATTTAACACATGTTAAAGAGGTACAGTTAGCTCATATCATTCTAACACTATGTTAAAGAGGAACAATTAGCTCATATCATTCTAACACTAATGTTAAAGAGGTACAGTTATCTCATTCTAACACTATGTTAAAGAGGTACAGTTATCTCATATCATTCTATCACTATGTTAAAGAGGAACAGTTATCTCATATCATTCTAACATTTTGTTAAAGAGGTACAATTAGCTCATATCATTCTAACATTTTGTTAAAGAGGTACAATTAGCTCATATCATTCTAACACTATGTTAAAGAGGTACATTTATCTCATATCATTCTAACACTAATGTTAAAGAGGTACATTTAGCTCATATCATTCTAACACTATGTTAAATAGGTACGTTTATCTCATATCATTCTAACACTAATACTTAAGGTAATTCATCCATTAATAAACTCTGATCATGGTTCATCAAATAATTGTGGAAATTTTATCGTAGATGTAGGTTTTTATAGATTTGAAGAAGAGAACCTAAAAAGAATGGTCCTTACTGAAGAACTATACAGTGATAGCTTCATATTATTTGGTGACTATTCATTTTTTATTGGACAGACTTCTCACATAAAGAGTGAGCGCTATACCAACAGAGCTGTTTGCTAATACTAGACCCCGTCCCAATGATACTCACCTGCTTCTAGTTCTTCAATGAGATTCTAATACTAGACCCCGTCCCAATGATACTCACCTGCTTCTATTTCTTCAATGAGATTTAACACCTTTTTGCTGCCAATGTACACTGCCATTGTCCTCTCAAATACACCCCCTATGCAGTCTCCCACCACAGCTCCTACCATAGACCCCCGAAATCTCTGAAGCAGGGCGGGGTCTATGGATCTCGACCCTCCTGAAGGCATTAATGTGCATGTCTGCCCCATATCTTTGTGGGGTACGTTCACACCCAGGTCTGAATATATGACACAGCTAGATGAGGGAAACGTGCAATAAGGCAGTCTGGACCCAAGCTGATGACCAAGGATCAAACTTCTATAAATGGAATCCTGTAGATATGTAATAATGACAATAAGGTAAATTTAAGAAAAAAAAAGCACATGATTCTACAAGTTAGCAATAGTTAATTCAACATTTTTATACTTATCTGTATTCTAAAATAATTATGTCTGCTAGCCGTTACCGGGATTTGGTCTATTGATACAGTTTTGCTGCTAGCGATAAACAGACTCTTGACACAAAATCACTGCATATTAAATGAAGAACAGTATTAATCATTTAATTTATGAAACTTTCATAAGCCAGAGTGAGAGATTTATACTGCATTTTTTTCAACTGAACTAATTTCTATGTAGGATGGTGTTCTCTCTTATCTTGGTACTAACATTTATAAACGGGAATAAAATATCAGTGAAGTCTTATCTGAAATTTATTTCTATATGTGTCACTGTTATTCCACCTCTTTGTACCATAATGTGAAAACAATTTAATTTTTTTCAGCCTTTCTAATAATATTTTAAAACATGTTATTGTTCGCCATGTTTGTCCTACATAAGAAATCCCACGATTCTCTGGTATTGCGGCATTTCTTTAAAAAAGGCCACTGGCTCCACCTACAGGTGTCATTACGTGATCAAAACAATCATCATTCATAAAACAGTACAGCAGACGGATCTAGCATTTGTCGAGTCTTTTAATTCTTTAATTGTTCTATAAAACAGTTTTTAGCAGACATAGGGTGATAAGCATAAGCGTGATGGTTGAAGGTCGGTATACTGCAAGAAATTTGCATTTTTCTTACCATTTATGGAGACAATATTACTTTGTTTATTTCAATTAAAATCGTAATTTCCTGTTTACAAAATGGTGTCACTAAGTGGCGATCGGCAAAGTCTTTCCTAACAAAATGACAATACCGCGATACCAGAGAACCCGCGATACCGCCGGAAACCACCCTATACTAATTTCTATGGTTTTGTGTTCATCCGCATAATAGCAGAAATAAACTACTCGCAGTAAAATAGACACATTGATCTTAGCCTCATCAATGTGCCGCTCAGCGCCACATGCTATTTTTGGTACTGGTTGTTATGCCTCTGCCGTACGGGATATCGCCAAACCAAAAGTAGAACGATATCACAAATTAAGGGTACACAAATGTGGACTAAAATTGATCTGTAATTTTGTTGTTATAGAAATTAATATGATATCTTTGAGTGGCAAAGTTAGTCCTATATAATATTATGTGGACAATTAATTAACAATGATAAATGACAGAATTAATAATGAAAAAGAAATCCTAATCTTTTCGATCTAATTTCAGCAGACAGTTGTTTTTGCCTCCTTTAAACTCGGCTTTGACTACATTTGTGTTTACCTCCTTTAAATTCCCGTTATATTGTTTTGTCCATCACCTCTGAAAGACACAAATTTGCTCACATAACTCATTCTAATCTTCCTAGATTTGTGGCTCAATCACATTACTTAGAAATGTGTAGAAAAATAACAAAATTGCGCAATCTGTTTTGAGTTCGCTCCGTCCATTCATAACTAAGTAGGGTGAGGTATAATCTATAAACTGCTAACGAATAGCATTCCTGACGCTCCCCTCGCAGAAGGCGACTGTACATACGCTGCTTTAGTACAGCAACTTTACGTGCGTTCTTCGCACTGGTAAACAACGTGAGATAATGTGTATGATGGGTTTGCGAAGGTCTTACAAAATAGCAAAACAGACATCTGAATCTGAATCTGAAACAAATACGTTGTAGATCCCAATACTGGGTTTTACACAACGGAAGAAGAGCTCCGCACTATTGGCGGTGGCTCTTTAAGGCATTTTTGAATGCCTCAACAGAGCCAGCATGCACTATATTATCAGGGAGATGATTCCAGTGAATCACAGTGTCCACAAAGAATGAATTTTCATATTGTTTAGAGTTTGATGATGGTATTTCCAGACCCTTTGAATTTTTGCAAATGCGTTTTTCTAATATATTTGATGTTTCGCAGCCATTAAATTTTTTGTTTTTATTGTCCTTTTAGGTCTGGTGAATTTCACAAAATCTGATGTTGGCAGTGCTGGAACTAACCCCTCAACCACCTTGTACATTAATATTAATCTGAGGCTTAGGCGTCTGTCTTGTAAAGTTTCTAGTTCAAGTTCTTGTTTCATTTTTGATATTGTCCCTGGTGTTCTGCTTGTATAATCTCTTTTTATGAATCTTACTGCCCTGTTTTGGATTCTTTCTAGTTTGTCTATGTTGTCTTTCTGATAGGGGTTCCAGATGGTAGCCCCATATTCCATTATTGATCTTACTAGTGTAATGTAGGCTGTTTTTCTACAGGTCTGTGGTACATTTCTGAGATTCCTTCTTAAAAAGCCTAAAGTTGAATTTGCTTTTTTGCATACCTTGTTGATATGTATATTCCATTTTAAGTCATTTGAGATTTGTAGTCCAAGATAGGGATTATTTTGTACTTCCTGCATTATGTGGTTATTCAGTTGATAAAATCTATTGGTTTTTTTGTTGATTGACATGATATAGCATTTTTTCGCGTTGAATTTCATGCCCCAGTTTGTTGCCCATGTTTCTAGGCTATTTAGGTCCTGTTGTAATTGGATGTGATCTTGTTCTGATTTTATCATTCTATATAGTAGGCAGTCATCTGCAAATAGTCTGACGGAGGATTTTACACATTCTGGCAGGTCATTTATGTGGCACAAGAATAGGATTGGCCCTAGTACTGTGCCTTGGGGTACTCCTGAGTCTACTGTTGTTTCGCTTGATTTTTCGCCTTCTACTATTGTTTTCATTGTTCTATTTGTTAGGAAATTTGTTAACCAAGTGTGAAGACTTCCCTTAATTCCATAGCTGTCAAGTTTGTGTAGGAGTTTGTCATGTGGTACTGTATCAAAGGCTTTTGAAAAGTCTAATATGGCAATATCTATTTGTTGACCTTTGTCGTGATCTAGTAGGAAGTCATTTAAAGTTGTGATCAGTTGTGTTTCGCAGGAGTACCCAGACCTAAATCCATGATTTAAGTTTGTCAGTATTTTGTTTTCTTCCAGGTGGTTAAGTATGTGTCTACAAATTATATGTTCAAGAGTTTTGCATATGACTGAGGTTAGTGAGACAGGTCTGTAGTTTTCTGGCAGGTGTTTGTTGCCTTTTTTGAAGATGCTTGAGATGTTTGCATCTCTCCAGTCTTTTGGTAATTCTCCTGTGTCTATTGAGCACTGTAGGATTATTTTCAGGATTGGGGCTAGTTCTTTTGAGCATTCTTTTAGTATTCTATTAGGAATGTTATCTGGGCCAGAAGCCTTTGATGGATTTATTTTTGATAGTAGCTTCTCAAGTCCTTTCTGTTCAATTTTTATTGGTTTGATGTTTTTCTTCACTTGTTTTTTCATTTCTGGTAATTCTTTGTTCGTTGGTTTTGTGAAGACAGATTTAAATTGTTTGAGTAGTTCTTCAGCTTTTTCTTTGCTATCTGTTATTAGGCTGTTTCCTCTTTTGAGTGGGGCTATTCCGGTTGATTCTTGTCTTTTAGATTTGACATACTTCCAGAAAGGTTTTGTGTTTTTGTCTTTTAGTCCTTCTAAGATGTTTGTATTTATATAGTTCCATTCAGATCTTCTTAGTTCTCTCTTACATTCTTTTTGGAATTTTCTGTAGCTGGTCCAGTTATTTGTTTTCTTTGCTTGGTTGTAAAGTCTTTGTTTCTTTTTGATAATTTCTTTTCCTTTCTCCTGATCCATGTTGTTTCCATATCCTATTTCTTTTTGTGGTATGTTTTTGTCCATTTTTTCTTTTCTTTTTTTATTTCATTCCAGTCTGCTTTTTTGTATAGATAACATTTTCTAGGTTTTGTCTTTTGGTGATGCACCTTTGTTTCAAAATCTGATATTATTATGTCGTGGTCTGAGATTCCTGGTACGTTTACTGAGGATTTTGTCATATTTGGGTTTGAGACGAAAACCAGGTCCAATAAGTTGTTTTCTCTTGTAGGTTTATTGTGGATTTTGGGTTAAATTGTTAGAATTCATCAAGTCTACTAGCCCTTGTTGTATTTCTCTTTCTGGTCCAGTTGCTGTTGAGTTCTCCCACTGTATGTTGGGACAATTAAAATCCCCTGTTAGTATGATGTTTGAGTTCTTATTGGTATCTGCTATTTCCAAGGATTTTTTTAATTCTTCCAAGTGTTTTTGTTCTCGATGTGGCATGTAGAATGATCCCACTAGGAGGTCTTTGTTGTTTTTTGTTTTTATTTTAACCCATTCAATTTCACAGTCTGTGATGAGGGAGGTCTGTTCTACTGATGTTATTGATTTTTCTACTAATATGAATACTCCCCCTCCTAGGGTTCCTCTGTCATTTCTGTATACATTGTAGTTTGTAGGGAAAATCTCGCTTGATTTAATTGCGTCAGGGGTAGGATTTTCACCAGGTTTTACTCCTTTTAGCCATGATTCAGTTGCACATATGATGTCAGGTTTAAGGTAGTGAACAGCTGTTTCAAATTCTTGTTTTTTTCCTTGATGCTACGGCAGTTTATTGTCATAATTCTGAGGTTTTTCTTGGCTGGGGCTTCATATAGGTTGCTGTTTGGATGTGACTTGGTGAGTTGAACTTACTTCTGGATTGTTTTTTCTAATTTTTATTTTTGGGCTACTAGTCTTTAGTGGACTGAAGGCAGATGTTATGGAGTCCATTGTTGAGTCTATGTCTTTTAACGGCTCGAATATATTTGGGTGTTCTATTTCATAGCTTCTAAAGGTGAAAGTTGAAACATTTATACTGTCACATTTGCAGCATAGCCACTGGATATTTGATCTTTCTAATAATTCATAGTCTTGTGTACATAGTTCAATGCAAGATTTATGGTGCCATATGTCACATCCGTCACAGCAGACCCCTTGGCAATCCCATGTAACAGGTATCTCGCATAACCCGCAAGGGTATGTGGTTGGTCTGTTGCATGGTCCTGGGTTAAGTTCTATGTCCCCTGCCAGAACCAGAGCTAGAAGCAGAATGTTTGTTTTTCTCTTACTTTGTATTGGTAGTGATATTGGTCTTCTGCCGGTGCTGTTCATTTTACTATTGATTAGGTTGTTCAGCATATTTTGATGTTTTTCAGATTTTGTTGTTTCTTTATTGTTGCTTGTCACTACATGTAAAAGTAGAATGAGGTATAAAGTCAACATTTTGTCTTTTTGTTCTATAAAACTACTAATCCGTTTAGTTGATGTGTCAAGTATAGTGGTTGAGTATAGTGCAGAAGGCCTACACTGACTTGTATTTATTAGCAGATATATGGTAAGACGTTTCTGTTTTTGTATTTG
>CM037780.1:5596571-5607821 GCA_021229015.1 Solen grandis | reverse complement strand
GTCAGAGTTATCATTCTTGTGCACTGCACTCCACCTCAATGTGATCTATCCATGTTTTAAGTTTCAAGGTGATACCTCAAATACTTTTTGAGTTATGGTCCGGACAAAAATAAAATCTCAGAATCAACAAAGGGTAATAACTCAGAAAATACGAAAGTCAGAGTTATCATTCTTGTGCACTGCACTCCACCTCAATGTGATCTATCCATGTTTTAAGTTTCAAGGTGATACCTCAAATACTTTTCGAGTTATGCTCCGGACAAGAAAGTGTGACGCCGACGACGCCGACGACGACGACGACGGACAAAGTGATCCCTATGTGTCTGCCATGCTATGCAGGCGACACAAAAATACGTCTTCAACATAAATACCGACATTAGCATTTGCTTTTCCTTCTAGACAGAAAACTTACATTTAAGGTTCTGGGATATTAAAATATGCAAAAACAATAATGGTGTAGTTTTAATGGATATTATCAGCTGTAACACAAGATATGATATCTTTTTTTTTATTTTTATATAATTTTGAATCTCTATGTCCATCTTGGCGCATAAAGAATGAATAAAAGTACAAAATACATTTTATTTATCATGTGTAATGTGAATATTATTCACCAAATTATGGCTAAACAGTTCTATATATCACGCAGAAAAAAGACTGAGGAGAAACCCATTTGTTATATCATTTTTTTTTGGTAAAATTATTTTAATTACTTTGATTTGAAAATGTATTTCCTTTAACAATGTTTATAACATACCGATTTTAAGCGCGTACTGTCTGAAATATACGGTACCACACTCATGGGACTTTCTTCAAATTTGCAGCATTTTATTGTTGAATAATACGTAAAAATGAGCTTTTACCACGGCATTAAGAATGCAATAACCAGTGAATGAAGCAAGTACCTAAATGTTTACTGTGGTACATGGAGCTAGAATATTTAAATAGCAAAACAAAGCATTTATAAACATATAAATAAACACGGGGGATCTTGGGATCGATCCCCGGCCGCGACATACCAAAGTCGTAAAAATTGGTACTGTTAGAGCTCCCTTGTTTGACGCTCAGTATATAAGGAAAGTTACAGGACTGGTTTGCCCGGTGTCAGGATAATGTTATTGAATGTGGTATCATGCCACATGTCTACGGCGTGATACTGCAGTGTGGCAGCACTATATCTGTCTCAAGTAAACATCGTCTCCAAATGACTGAAATACTGTCGGTTGGACGTTAAACCCCAACAAACAAACAAACATACTTATCATGTCTGGGCAATTTTATCGTTCAGATTTCTTACATTTCAATATTTAATGTCGGGGGATATGTTAGGTTGTGTCTTACAACGTCATCAAAACTGATGATAGTTATTAAATTTCAAGTCTGGCACACTGTATTATCAAAGACATAAAACTAAAAGATGCGATTTTGAGTAAGATATCGTAACTTTCCCGTGCGAAGTCTAGCAGGTGCACGTTGAAACGAGAGAAATTAGTCAACCCCAAGACATACTGGGCCTTTAAATGAGCTTAGGTATGTTTCATATAATCAAAGTACATTCACAAAAAAATAAATACACTTTTTTTGCCAGCAAATTTGGACGTTGAATGCTGTTTTAATGATAAAAATGTTCAATAAATACAAATCATGATAGACAACGTTTTATTTTTCTTTTAAAAATGACGTCACTTTTCGTGGTCGCGGCGAGAGTAAACGAGCACGAGATTTCTTTCATTAGCTTTTTTTTTTAAGTTGCGCATCTATTTCTCACATGGCATACGTCAACAGATTTTGCTCAGATACATAGAGGATATATTCATTTTATTTTATGATAACTGCTGCTATATACCTATATAATACCCTTTATAAGTAAAAAAGGTATATACGTCGGATCTATATCACTCAAATTGTGGGATATAAATTATATCTCCCTGATAGAAATCAGTATTTTATAAGTAAACATGAAATAAATCTTGATATCATTCCAGACCGAGCTGTCTATCTGGTTAATTACGTAAAGTTTTCAGCTCTATTTTTTGCCACGGCATTAATTTTATAAACATACCGAATTGACATGTTGTAGCGATGACGTAGTTAAATGTAGTGAGGATTTTGTTTCAAGTAAAAATGGTACACATCTTTAAAAAAAAAAAAAAAAATCATATCATTTTTTTTATATTTAAATCTGCTTTCTTTTATTTCTAAATACTGAGACCGAATTTTGCACAACAACCACAAATGTCCATTGATGGTAATCGGCCTCAAACCTATCTCCGACAGGGACGTAGTGCACAGATGAAATGGTTTTATTTCTATTGCATTACAGTCCATGGGTCAACGAAACTTCACGGTTTACTTAACCGGCAGCCCCAATTAATTACTGTTTCATCGATTTCCGATGCATGCAGCTATTTAGAGATATTCCATGCATGGTAATCCTGAGGATAATGATTTTATCTGTGATGATTTAAACCGAAAGATAATGAACCTTCAGTTTTAGGTAAAACTTATTTTATTATCGATTTTTATAGAGAAATATATTGCAAATAGCTGCCCTGATTCTAACTGATTTTGATTCTCAGAGTAGATCTGAGATCATTTGCAGATGTTTTGTGAGACATTTGCTTCAATTTGGATTCATCTGTTGATCTTAAAATTCCACCTTTATCTAGAAATCGAATTGTTATGTTATATATGCAAACCGAGAGAGAATGTTTCATAAACATATTAGTTATGGTACAGCCACGAGGTCGAGCACCACAATTACCTTGTACTATTTTTTTTACGACCAGTCCAGGTTGCCGACTGGTTAAATTGTAACCGGGTAGCCTTGTGTTCGAAACCTTTCTACGATAAACACTAATTTTGACACAAAATATTAAAGAAGCTGCGCATGTTTTTTGAAGCACAACTTAAAGCAAAACCATTTCGGAATATTTTAATTACATGTGCATGCATCATTTAAAAAAAGCAGGTCTAAATATTTCCCCTAGGCAATGATACATGTCATTTTGCCAAATGTCCCCAGATGTAAGCCGCTTGTTTCAGAGATTTCTAAAGTGTGTCCTAAAAGGTCCATGTAAATCATGAGTGTCTTCAGCCTTATTTCCATATTTTCTTTCTTTAAATAGTTTATGTATCAAATCTGGCCGATGAAAAATTCTTATTATCAAATTATTCAGATATATAGAACAAAACGTAAAGAAAAAAATACTTCAATTATAGTAGACATATTTTATGATGATGATTTGAGATTCCATAAATTAACTAATATATGTCAATAAAGATACATTTTTATTTAATTATTGGAAGAGTTAGTGTCTTCAAGATGCATGAAATTTTCAGACAGTAAGCTACTAAAGTGGTGTTAATGTCAATGTAAAAAAAGAAACCATCATCATCAACAACATGGACAATGATGTCCAAACAAATCAGCACAAATAAGTTTAATTTGGTACGAAGTTTAGATAGAGGTACCGGAATTTACAATCTTCCCGAGTTACTCTTTAGGATTAGGCCTATGGTAAGATGTGAAATTAAAAACCAATGGACAAAATAGCTTCTTTCCTCACCACAAAAATTGCTGTACTGTAATTTCTATTGTATCGGGAGAAAATCCTTGCATGTTTAGTCCCTTACAAGCAAAATAAACTTTTTTTTAAATACGTTAAGAATGGATCCTTGGGACAAGCCAATTTTTCAAAGAGAAAACCCGAAAGAATGCTAAATCCACTTCCGTTGTCCACAAGTTCTGTATTATCAATTACTGTTATAAGATAAAGTAATGAGTGTTATAAGATAAAGTAATGAGTGTTATAAGATCAAGTAATGAGTGTTATAAGATCAAGTAATGAGTGTTGTAAGATCAAGTAATGAGTGTTATAAGATCAAGTAATGAGTGTTGTAAGATCAAGTAATGAGTGTTATAAGATCAAGTAATGAGTGTTATAAGATCAAGTAATGAGTGTTATAAGATCAAGTAATGAGTGTTATAAGATCAAGTAATGAGTGTTATAAGATAAAGTAATGAGTGTTATAAGATCAAGTAATGAGTGTTGCACTTGCAATTAAGTATTCAGACTATTATCATCTTAAAATATTTCTCGGAAATGCTGTAAAAATTCTCCCCATTCATCACGAGAAAATCACGATACCGCTTTGTCGTTTGACAACATTTCGGGGCCATATTTATATATCTGTATTTAGATTATTTTCTCTCCTTTGTTTTTGTCTGATATTTTTATGTTTGTATTATAGATGTCGAAATTGAGTTAAAATGTCTGGATTTTGCTTTGTACTTGTTTAAATAAATGTGTTTAAACCAACCATCACGGGCTGGAATTTCCAGCGCTCAGTAACAAATTTATGACAAAAAATCTCTCGGCCCATTGGTCCAGTGGGTAAGACAGCTAGAATTGTCGCCAAATGGCGTTGTCAGTGAGAGTTTTTGGTTCGTTTCCTAATTTGGGTACATTTTTTAAAATCTTTCTTTAAAATATTTTTCAATATTAGATGCATGTTGTAAATATATTTTTGTAATATTGCATATCATCAATAAACCTATATCAAGTACATGTGTATATAAAATAAATGTGAAAAAAATGCATAAATTAGTTAGTGTTCGAAAGTTTGTTGTTTTAGATTTGCTTCCACATATTGATATAAATATAATAAACTGTAGGCAAGAGACATAAGAGAGAGAGAGAGAGAGAGAGAGTGGCGATGTACTTATTGTTAACAGTCCATTTAGGCAATTGGTGTGTTTTCTTGTAACGACTGTGCTTACGCAAGGTTAAAAGGGTTTATAGCATTGGGTTTATTAGCATCGCTTGAAAAGCTGGTCCTCGTTTATTAAATTTACTTTATTAAACAAAAGAATGCGACATCATCTCATTAAAAACTTGTTCTCTGAGCGCTATAAGCGCTTTGATTACATTGCTCACCAAATGTTAGAATTAATAACAGGATATTATTAAAGTTTACTCTCCACCTATTTGCAAGAAGAAAAAAAAAATATTTTTTTTATAGCTATATATATATTTTTTTTAGCTTGCATCTTTTTAAAAAAAGTCTAGATATTATCATCACTCGGGTGTGTTGTGAAAAACTTTAACATCGGCTATAACTTCTGAACTATTTTATATTCGTTCAAACTTTACACACTTGTTCATACTGTAACTTAACACTGAAAATAATGACTGGCGCGCTAAACCTCTTCCCGGCTTCTCGTAACTTCCTTTGATAAGTATAGTGATGTAACATCTTTTTGTATTGACGATGTTTAACACATGCTATAATGTTCCGTACCCATTTCAAGCACTATATTATAACTTGGTCCACAGATTAGACCTGAGGCCGTTAATCAGACATGTCCGATACGGCCATATGTATAATGTTTTGCGTTTGTGTGTTTTTCGGCCGTTAGGCCGTTTATACTGTGAAACACACAGTTATGAAGCGGAATAAAATTAGGTTTTTCATTGGTTATTATATACTCTGCTAAATTCCCATTGGTATGTAAAATTAGTCAAAAGAAAAGAAAGGAGTTGCGGAAACGAGTTATTTAGATCTCTGTTTGTTTTAAAAGTTGAAGTTTTCTTCCCCTGCGAACGATTTGTCCCGAATAGTAAGACACTGCAACTTTTTAAAGGTAAACTGAAAGAGTAGAACGCTAAAAAATAGGAAACACATAGATTTCGGAATTGATTGTTCGACCCTGACAGATCCTATATTCAACAAAAACGTAGCATCCGGTTTCGTTTTGTAGCCCGCGAAACGAAGTCTAATGCGCAGATGTTTTAAGGGTGTAACAGTCTATCAAGATTGTACAAATTATTTGGATCCTTGGTCTTACAAAGGCCTGCACTGACACATAAATTGCACAACTATTATACCAACAACAAAATCTATTACACGTTAAACAATTCAGACACTAATCATCAAGCTGGTTATCACGGACCGAGTATCTTTTTTAAAGATATTTCTTGTTTACACTTACTACAGTATACTGTAATCATCGTATCGTCACACATCGGTTTCATTGATTTTTCAAATTGCTGTATGTAATTAAAATCTGAATATTTTAAGGTCACAAAACATCTCTCAAAATCACCCAAAACTTCTTGCAAAGTCCGTTACCCGAGTTTTAAAACCCGTGGCCTAGGAGTTTATTGTATTTTGAATATTGTTGGTTTTTTTTATATCAGTTAATAACAAGTAATTGATTTATAAAGGGACTTTTTCAAACATAAAAATACTATGAATCATTTACAGTAAACATAGGTTAACATAGTTTTGCCGCATAGTTTTATTTTGCAACAATAATGGTTGCTCCTTTCCACGATTATTCGGCAAAACTATGTTAACCTATTTTGATGTCTAGCTGGATAGCATAGACGTAATTTACGTCGCTTCTCTCGACCGTTTCCTGCGGGCTAATATTGTTGCCCGCCCACAATCATGGGCTGCCTCTGAGTACTTCGTCTGTCCTCAAGAATTTTCCATGGCGACTAATATAACTAGTGAGATCCTGTTTTGTAATCAATATAAAATGAATATATCAATTTATTACGTTAGATAATTATATTCATGTAAACAAGACCTATGGTATAATGGAATTTTTTGTTGCCTTTTTTTTAAATCAAAATTAGGTCAAAAGTGAAGGTCAGCTGCAATATGAAGAGGTCTATCCACTTAAGCAGCTGCCCATATATTGAAGTAATCCAATGAAGCACTTAGAAGTTATAGCAGATAAACTTAAAGTTAAATCTGTGCAGACGCCGTTTTTTAAACAAAGGTATGCCAAAGGTCAAGGTCAAAAGGTTCATTCACTTCAGTAATTGTCCCAAGAATTAAAGCAATCCAATATCAGGCATAGAAGTTATAACAGATTAAAAAAAATGTCAACATGTGCAAACACCCGACACCCGACCGAACATCATCAATTTAAAGGACATAATTTTTCTTTGAAAATCCCGTCCAAAAGGAGTAAAATACACATTAAGCCACTGTCGGAGCAGTTGGATCAACTCGAATGTCTAGTACGTCTGTTTGGCCATGCGATATCCGACGTTTAATCTAGGTACTTAGTAATTTTAGAATAAATTAAATTGAGTCTCTATCCTTCAAGCAGGAGATTATATAAATCGACTGTAGATTGGCTAGTAGCATCACCAAGATATTCATTAGAACCTTTTGTCTGATATGGAGATATTCTGTTATTACTGTTTGGCTTCCAGACATGAATTGTCTGCGAAATGATTAAACCGTCTTTGATAGCGTTTACTCGCCGTTTCGCGTCAGCCGTTATAAAAGATAGTAAAAATATCTTTAGGAAATCCTAATTGTGATAATAACACATTATGAATTGCACTAATGAACGGAGTATCAGAAATATCTCCTTTCGACGTTTTGATTGATTGTTTATGGGGGGGGGGGGGGGGGGGGGGCAGCAAGAAATTATTTCTTTAAAGTTTGATGAACACGTTTTGAAAGTGAAATGTCTATTGATCAGTGGGATACGTATGGATATTTTGTTATTAATGAAACATTGCATCATATGTACGCGATGGTATTGTTTAAATATGTGTACCCAACTCAGCCTTTTATAAAACTTTAAAGACAAAAAAAAAAGAAAAAAAAAGAAAAGAAAATGAGCACCTTGTGTGAATATAAATGAAATTCATTTTAGTGTGTGTTTGTGTGTGTTTGTGACACACTACCATCATTAAGTATTGTAAAAATTATTATATGAATATTATTCCAACGTTCATTCTCCCTCACACGACCGGATGGATTCACGAGAGGTAACAAAGAAGTGTCTTCTACCTCTCGAAACGAGATAAACCAGCGCACATTCGCGTTTATTAAAAACGCACGCACACCTATGAATGTCACGCATGTGCGTATATACGTTTGTATCTATGTAAGCTAGTGTGTATGTCTAATAATCATTATATTGTGTTTAATTTATTTTTTAAATCACAAAAGTAAATATTTATCCATTTAAGGAATATTGTTATTTTATTGCTGTACTGATACTTTATTCCTCAGCTGAAGTCCTAGCTGTCTGAACTACGCCTGTAGCATCTCAAACAATATTACAAGAAGGAGTGTTACCCCTGGGTATATCATGATCATTATTAACACATCTGTCATAATCACGCGATATTCTTTGTCATATTTTGCTTTCAGTAAATGACCTGACAATTGTATCATTAATATGAACGAATGACTAATAGTAAAACATCGAGGGCAGACAGACATGATGTTGAGATACTAACGAAAAGCTGTCCCATTGGCATTCTTATCCTAGTTATTATTCTTACAACGGGGCGAAACGGTTAAATCAGTGTCCCATTTGCATTCCCATCTGAAAACTACTTGAGACGAAACTAATGACATAAAGGTTATTTATATTATGTTGTTGATATTTGTTAACATGGATTCAAAGTTTCAGTTATTTTTGTTAACTTTTGTCAACATGAGACAGGTGTAGAACTGTCTTAACCCTTTCCCTCATAGAGGAAACCATGAAAAGACCTATGCGAACAACATAAAACCAGATCAGCCTGCGAGTAACTCGCAGGCTGATCAGGTTTTATGCTGTTCGCTGCTCCTCAGTGGTCTGGAAATGAGGTTTTTTAAATTAAATTTGGTAAGGTTTAACTGTGGTGTTCTGCAGATCAAGCTTTATGTGGTACCTATTGAGTGCGTCAAAATGAGTCTATATGAGGGAAAGGGTTAAAACCATACACAAGATATATGATGCCGCACCCTTTTACATTATTCTGACTCTGTGTGTATCAGTCCTGGAACTGAGAGCAACATAACGGGCAGATCTATCAGTACTTTATATGCCACCGTTGGCCACCCATCACAACCCGGTTACGAGGCGCAGGCTCAAACTCTTTAGCCTCCGGGACCGTTTCTATAAAAAAATCATTAGGAATTGTTAATTTCTTATCACAACTTCTTTTCTCTAGCCAACGCAAAAAAATATTAAAAAAATAGCGTTCTGGAAGATTTATTGGAGCATATTTTGTAAAGCCTGTCGAAACCATATGTGAGCGGTTCATTGCCTGTCTGTCCCCTGGGAATCCAACATCTCAATCTTAACGATAACGTGCCTTGTAGTATTGTGTGAAGATTCGTGCGTCTGCTTGATTTTTTTTTAACATTAAGATACGATGAGTCAGTCTCCATTTCAATTACTGTTGTTAAATCGATACAGACTGGTCGTAATACACCGGCGGATGTACGTATATGTTCTCTGTCTGCAGTGGTCTGGTCATGTTGTGTTTGGGGGTTTCTCATACAGACAATAAGCAGAAGCTCTTGTCAGGTAACACTGCTTTTCTTTTGAACAATTTCAGACAAATAAATCCGAGAGACTCTTGTGTATTCTTCCCAGAAATTTAGTTAATGTCGATCAGCAACGGAATAGAAATATAAATTAAACGCATCATTAATCCTACATACCCCCAAAATATTCTTATCATGATACATAAAAACAAACAGGTTTATTTAAAAAAAAGAATGCCAAAGACCTAAAACAAGGAGATGCAATACTTAAAAAAGCATATGAAGGACATCTAGTTTATTTCCATCGCGACCGCGAAAAGTGACATCATTTTTAATTTCAAAATGGCCGACCGATCCTAATACGACGTGTATTTTTTAACATGTTAATCATTTCAACAACACCTAACGTCAGCTATACAAGTAGGTGTATTCGTTAGGTAAGTATATAATCTTTACATAACGTGTAAAGTGTGAATGCGTTTTTATTTGTTTGTTGAATAAATGTATTATGGTAGCCATTATAAAAACAAATTTTTGCGGATTTGTACCAAAACATGTTTATTTGTAGTCCGATTTTGGTGCAATAATATTTTCAAACTCAGCAATGATATCAGTATAGATTAAAAATAACACAATTGTCTTCTCTCATTTATAGGCCCAGTATGTTTTAGGGTTGAATAATTTCTCTCGTTCTGACTTGCACCTCAGAGACTTCGCGCGAGAGTTTACGATATCTCGAGGAGCAGCGCATTTCTTGGTTTAAAGTCTTTGACATTGTCATTATACTTCTACGATGTGAAGGAATTGAACATGTGCTTACCTAAATGCACCATGTCTCAACTTTAAACCTATTTCCTATCACGTCTTGAAATCTTGTAAGCCTAGATCTTAATTTTAACTGAAAGAAAGAAAAAAAAAGACTCACAGATTTTGTCAAATACCAAACTCCAGTACATTACATACTATGTACAGGTCTCACTGTAAATATATTTTGACATATAGTTTTTACCGTTCCAAACCGCAAAACATATTCACTCAGTTCTGATTCAGATTTGAATGATACCAAATATCTAAATCCAAGAGATGCACTACTTTATTAAGCCTATAAAGGAAATCTCGTATACTCTCACATTATTTTTAATTTTAAAAAGGCAGTTAGTCTAATATAATGTGTATTTTTTAACTTGTTCATAATGTTCATCTTAAGATAATTGTCGACGAAAGGATATTGCTTTAAGAATCATAAAATTTCGAGGGGACTATTTTTCTATGATTATCTTTGTTGTTGTTCTTGTTTTATCCACGAATATTAATCCCATAAAATCACTCATGTTGTATATTATATATGTTTATGAATCAAGCGGTACGTGTATCTACGAAATGACATTCCCTGAATCAAAACGAAATTTAATGTCAACGAAAGTTAAAACACAGTATGGTAATATTATAGAGATTTCTCTAGCGGGTTTTGAAATATAATTAATCTTATTTTACAATTTTACATCACGGGATGAGAATTCGAGTGGCATATATTGAGAAATATAATGTTATTTCACAACTTTACTTGTAAAATTAGACACTTAATACATTGACTTGCGTTGAAGTTACAGCCGGGATTGAAAGTAAAATCCTATTCCGCAGTTATTTATTTACCAATAATATAACTCTGCACCCTGTATGTGTCACGGTAAGACATACATCTTGGCTTATACGACCCCATAGAACACTGGAGAAATATTCACAACTGTTAGATATTTTTGGAAATAGCATAGATCAACTCATAGCATGGAATTATTCCTGCACTTTATTTCAAGTGTGAATGGCAGTTTCTAGCTTGTTAATACATGAAAGGAGGTTGTTCCATGTGTATCCTCGATGCATTTGTAAATACTTTTTGCGACTTGAATGGTTTTACAAATTGAACTGGAAGATATAAAACAGGCGTTCGTA
>CM037780.1:5546471-5596471 GCA_021229015.1 Solen grandis | reverse complement strand
AAAAGTGCTTAAGATGAAAAAAATAATTAGGAATAAGTTACTACTGCAATTGTTGCACAGAAAAGTGGACACTGCAGTAATTTGTTATAATTATAACATTTGTAATGAGTCTCGGATTTTCTTTTGCATGTGTTACAGTTACGTCGGCATATCTTTGATGATGATTAAAAAAGAAAACGTCACCTCTCATCTTATCGTTCGATAACTGAAATTACTCGCCAAATATTTGTTTCTGGTTTACATATATGAGGTCTGAAAACTTCAATTCAACCCTGGCGTGTTTACGGTCACTCCGTGAACTTAAATGTATTAATTAAAAACTAACGAATAACTGTGATTTTAGTTTAAATGGTATACCTGTGCGTGTGTTACCGGAAACATATTCTGTTTGAACGGATTATTTGAAGGAAAACAAATGAAAAGGTATGCATTATTGCATATTTCAAGATGCGTAAAGAAAAAATGAAACTTACAACTTATTTTTTTTTATCTTAGAAATATTTTTTCATTCATCCCTGAGCTTACAGATATTTATTTATTTGTAATTCATCTTATATCCCGTAGTACTAGGTTTGCTTAATACATTGAACAGAGCAGAACTTAATTACATTCTGCCTGTATTCATATTTGTACTTTACCTCATCCCAAAACATAATTATTAATTATCATTTAAATAATAATAATGATAATAATAATTTAAAAACAAGCCCACGTCTTTTAGACAAAAAGGTCATCACTAAAGTTACAAACCACTGTTATCACATACTGCGTTATTTGCATATTACCCGCTTTTGTGTACACATTTTTTTTTTCATTTTTAGAAGTTGTCCGCATTATTTTTAACATGACTTGTGTTTTTCAAAGTATTCGTATCTATTTTCATCATCAGTATCTCAAATGAATTCTATATATTAATATTCAGTTAAATGAGGATTAGAAACAAAAGAAAAAAAAATAAAAAATAAAAAAGCGTAGCTAATGACTGGTGTTTATCAGCAGTTTTACACGTGACTGATCCCTTCCGGTCTCTAGTGTTCAGCCACGTGCCGCCACCTTCCAAGAGATGTCACCCCGCTGGGAGTTCACAGTGGGGACCCCCAGTAACCAACTTTTTTTAACATAACATAACATATAGTTTATTGGCATTAAATATTTACAAGATCTGTAGCCATACAAACAAATACGTAAAGTGGTGCAATAACCAACTAGGGGTGTCTGTAGTTCACGCTTGGTGAACATTGACCCTCTGTCAATATATAGATTGCATTTAAATTAATTAGATTAGATTAAACAACACGGAAAACTAACCAAATTTCCTAAGGCTAAAAGGCCCATAATTTGCATCATTTGGATTTGTTACTTAATTATATCTTATCTATTAATTATGAAAAATCAAAAAATACTGATAATAGAAAAAAATCTCTCTTATCATTTTTTCATGTTAAGGCAGTACTTATAATGACTGTTTGTTTTCATAAATAATAAAACATAATCATTCTAGGTTCAATATTTTACTGAATTCTTCTTATGACAATTTAAAACATCAGTACTGTACATGTTATCCAATGTCTCATCTTATGTGAGGATATGTAAACAATAAATCTATCATTTGTCACAAATCAGCTGATCTTAATTAAGCTTATTTCACATAATCAAATTCCTTAGAATTTAGTAACAATCGATGTGTTTATTACAGTTTTTTTAAAGAATAACTGTTCCCTCTTGCAGCAATAATCAAGACAGATACAGAACAGGTACTAATTGTGACTGATATCCGTGACCCTCGCCATCCCACTCCTAAGGCCATTTCAACATCCTGTCCAGCCAAATAAGACCGCTAAGTTCCCTAGCAGGGTGTCACATTCATCAGTGCCCTCAACTACAGATTCGAGGTGCCAAATTTGTGTATTCGAGATTATATATATCATGTAAATATATATCTTACAATCAAATATACAATTAAAGTGCAAAAAATTATGTGTGCTTTTCATTTTCGCCCATTCTGTCGAGGAAAGCCATTCATCCAAAGACCCACCCACCCCTATCTATCTAGCTATCCAAATATAAAGAGTAAAGCCTAAACGTTAGCGAAACAACGAAAACACATTTAGGACTACTTATCTGCCAGCTAAATCTAGGATATCAATACTTGTGTCTTATCACCTGGTAGTGTTGACTGGTATGCCTGTAGCTGTTATCGATTTTTATGCTCCCCTTCGAAGAAGAGGGGGTATATTGCTTTGCTCATGTCGGTCCGTCGGTCTGTCGGTAGACCAGACCTTGTCCGAGTGATAACTTAAGTTCTATTTGACCTTTAAGTCTCAAACTTCATGTGGTTGTTGCTCATGATTAGTAGATGACCTCTATTGATTTTGGTGTCATTACCTCAAAAGTCAAGGTCACATGTTGTGTATGTATAATACCAGACCTTGTTCTTTTGACCTTTAAGTCTCAAACTTCATGTGGTTGTTGCTCATGATTAGTAGATGACCTCTATTGATTTTGGTGTCATTACCTCAAAAGTCAAGGTAACCCCTTCCTAACTTAAGTTCTTTTGACCTTTAAGTCTCAAACTTCATGTGGTTGTTGCTCACGATTAGTAGATGACCCCTATCGATTTTGGTGTCATTACCTTAAAGGTCAAGGTCACATGTTGTGTATGTATAATACCAGACCTTGTCCGAGTGATAACTTGAAGTTCATTTGACCTTTAAGTCTCAAACTTCTGTGGTTGTTGCTAGATTAGTAGATGACCCCTATCAATTTTGGTGTCAATACCTCAAAGGTCAAGGTCACAAGGTTGTTTTGTATAATAGACTTGCCTTGTCCAAATAAAATTTTAGTCCTATTTCAGACTATATGTGGTTGTTCCTTATAATGAGTAGATGACCTCTATTGATTTGGGTGTCAACATCCAAAGGTCAAGTTCACAATGTCACATGTTGATATATTTTCATTATATAAATGTCTTGCCAAAGTGATAACTTCTATTTTATTTTTACTCTTAAGGTCCTAACCTCATGTAGTTGTTGCTTATAAATGTAGAAAACCCTGTTTTCAAATTAATAAGTTGGATTCTTATAAACATTTTGTACGATTTAAGAACTGTCTGACTAATAACTCAAAATCTCATTGTGTCTGGTTTTATTTCAGTAAATGTTTAGTTCCACATTTTAGCACATTATATTTTCACTCAAATTTTTGAAGTTTGAGAATTTTTTGTGACAGGCCAACATTATGAAGGCAAACTCCTTGCATGTAATATAGCTATATACATATTATGGCATATGAGGGGGGCATATATGTTTCACAAACATTTCTTGTTTTTTATTTTTTTGCGTAAAGGGAAACAATCAGTACTGCGCACTTACCAAACAACAGTACTGACAAGAGTTGTCTGCCTGTACCGAAATACAATGTTAGTACTTCAGATCCACGTGATGTTCTCAACTGCACGTTAATCTGTTAGTGTTACAATAGAAGAATGTCAGACCTCGCGATTTGTGATTCGTACAGTTATCTTCTGATTTCATTTTCCCACGTGTCTGATACCTGTCATTGCTTGTAATTAATTATATCCCCTATTTTCTGTTTTCATGTTGTTTATGTGATGCGTTATATATAAATTAATGACTCACAAGTTATTGTCAGCGTTCTCCGGTTATTCGGTGCATATGCGCTTGTGCATTACCGGGTCAAGGTGGTGGTGTACGCTTGCGTATACCGGGTCAAGGTGGTGGTGTACGCTTGTGCATTACCGGGTCAAGGTGGTGGTGTACGCTTGCGTATACCGGGTCAAGGTGGTGGTGTACGCTTGCGTATACCGGGTCAAGGTGGTGGTGTACGCTTGTGCATTACCGGGTCAAGGTGGTGGTGTACGCTTGCGCATTACCGGGTCAAGGTGGTGGTGTACGCTTGCGTATTACCGGGTCAAGGTGGTGGTGTACGCTTTGGGCCTACCGGGTCAAGGTCCAAACGCTTTAAATAATTCAGTTGCGATCCAGGTTTCCATATAGACAGTCAGCATTTTAGATCGTCCCTAGATTAAATAGACTTAGATACCAAAAGGTAACATCATGTAGCAGAGTTGATTTTAATCATATATATTCTGTATTTTTATACATGGAACCCCTACCAGAACCTCTCACTTTAATTTCTCTGTCAGCATTGACACTTTGTTTCTTCTTTGTGGCTATGGGTGTGTTCTGCTAATTTTAAAAATCCTCGTGCACGGGAAACCTGTTCTTTGTCTCTGTGTATAGTTTCCCGCGCTTTGTGAGTATATCACGATAGCGAGGCGAGTGTTTGGTCAGATTGTAGTCAGTCGTCAGCTTGGAGAGACGAACTTGTACTTTTCAGACATCTTGGCATTTTGCAGATGCCATTTTAGGCAGATTCCTTTGTAAACGCATATCTTCACTATTGGCACGTGAGAGAGCGACGGGAGACGAGTGCAGATTTTAGGCACGGGATCGGTATGTAATGTATGTATGATATATTTGAGATGCGTGTAAACCATATATTTTGTATGTTTGCCTAGTCAAGAGTGCCAGCCTCAATATTCTGTAAAAATACCATTATGATAATAAAAAAAAACATGCACATAGAATTATGATTTTAACGTTCACATGAACTAAGACAAATAATAATGTAATTGTATTTGTCATTACCTTGTTCTAAATGTTAAACTTGGATCTTTAAATGTAAATGAATATATAAATGTATTTTGGTTATATGTAAATTTCAGATCTGTGAGTGTCAATAAAACAGATTAAACTACCCGGAGTTAGTTGTGACACAGTTCGGTCGGGCCTCTATCCCATACAAGTACCGAAAACCAGACCTTTTTCACTATCATTTACATGTAAATAGACCTGATGCACTGTAAATAGTTCATTTCACAGTATTCAAGAATTCTACACCTATAAATAAGTCTACACCTCTTGGCCGAGGTCTGACAGCTTTGAATATAGATTCTATATACATGTAGTATGTTACAATGTGATTGGAAAATTAGTTTGCAAAATAAATCATTTTAACTGTTTATTTCTTCATTCATTCTGTCGCTCGGAGGTTAGTTACGTGTGGCCACTCGCTACCAGGGGACCGCAGGCAGCCCGCTACCAGGGAGCTTATTCAACCTCAGGTTTGGAGATCGAACCTCTACGCCGGATTTTATAATAACAATATCATTTGAATATCCTTGAATGAGTTCATTGTGTAGGAAATCCAGTATGAGAATCATAATTTCTTCTAAACACTACACTCAAAATTGAACTTACATAGATAGTTTCGTCATCCCAGACTGTTGACATTTTCCAGATGACTTCTGCGCAAGAGCACTTCCGGTCAGTGTCGACGATTTCCGCCACTTTCCGTAACAGTGGCGAAAAACTGGGTCGTGGACTCTGGAGCGTTGGTGGGCCCCCTTGTCCCTGTTCATGGTCCGTGCCTGCACTCGTATGTGTATAGCTTCCTTTATTATTGAACATCGAGGAGGGGGCCGCCGTGGCCGAGCGGTTACAGTCGTAGACTACAAATCTCTCAGCCCCTCACCGCTGTGGGTTCGAATCCCGGTAGGGACTTTCATGTTTCATGTGAGGAAGCCTTCCAGCTGGCTAGCGGTAGGTCGGTGGTTCTACCCGGGTACCTCTGTGTACTCGGGGCCTTCCTCCACCTGTAATTAGTTGGACGTCGCTATATGATTGAAATACTATCGCAGCGACGGTAAACCCCAATACAACAACAACATATTACTTTTCACGTACAACGTAAACAAATACAATGGAGGGGGCGAAAGCGATTGATCGGGAAAGTGACTAAAAGACTAATAATGGAAGCGATGTACATACCAGTGTGATTAATGAAATGTGAATGCCTTTGTTGTTATTTGTACTAGGGTATTTGATCATTTTCACTTAAAAGTCAAAATATTACTGTAGCAGTGTAGACCAAAAGACAGTTACAGTCGGCATGGAACTATGCAAATAATAAGAAATAAACTTATAGTTAGGTTGTTACCAACTCAAAACCGTTAATCTGTCTAAAATCATTTAATACAATTTTTTTTTATTTTTTGACGAAAAAGAAATTGATTATTAAGTTCAACACACATGGTGACAAATACTACCTTCAACGTTCCGCCCTACCGTTATGTTTTTAGAGACAGCGAAACGGGTTCTAAACAATGAGAAGTTAGACTTTTAGCTGGAAGCTGAAGCTCTGTCTACGAGTTCACTCTAATATGATATAAATTTGACATTTATTCCAGAAATGACAAGTGACCGGATGTCGAGTCTATGCCTTATGTACGTTTCATCGCGACAATGTTATCCGTGCCGAGTACGCCAGGAGGCAGAGGCGGCTCGCGGCACTGTTGTCCGTGCCGAGTACGTCAGGAGGCAGAGGCGGCTCGCGGCACTGTTAAATGTGCAATGTTAGACATACACATTGTTGTCGCAAATCATTCCCTAAGGTAGTGCTATCGTTGTGCATTACTTTCATTGAAGAACATCCGTAAATGCGGTAGAATTACTGTCAACTACTTTAAAATTGAGGGCTGTGGGCTAAAATCCCAGTAGGGTCAATTTTCTTCTATTTTTCACTTATTTATGTATCACTCATTTTAGAAAGAAAAAAGTGTTTTACTTTATAATTTGAACATGTTTTTATTGGATAAAAAATTTAAGTTTAAAATCAAATATGGTGCATGGTATATTGAAAGTCTTAAAAAATCAAAACCACTCGGTATGTCTTCGAAAGAATGGGTAAACTTCGAAGTAATTCTCACAAATATGTAGATTTTAAAGATATTTTTAATTAGGCAATCCAAGCAGGCAATGGTAAATCCAATTTTTAAAATAGATTGGGTATAGTTTCAATTTATTACATATTTCAAATATTTAGAGCCAAAACAATGATGATTTATTCGGTCTTGACAAAAGTTGTATGTTGAAATACTGTATGAAAATATAGCGTGGAGCATTTATATTCCCAGAAAAGTCAGAATATTGAAACGGACAAGTTATATGAAAATGACGAAAATCTTTAAATACCACATTCTCGTTAGCTGACGAATACATACAAAGATTACCTAACATAGTCGGGAACAGTCCCATCGCATTCGGAACGTCATGAATATAAATGTGGCAATAAACAGGCTGCAAGCTTTTTTCGCCCAATTAAATTTTCCTTTTAAATTAAATGTAGGGGAATGACAATATTACACCGACATTAGGCAACCATGTAGAGTTCCAGTTCAACGTGTTTCTTGGGTAGTATCTATTACTTCAATAAAGGAAATCATAAATGGCTCGAATTCCGCATGATTATTTTGTGATTTCAAAAAAAAAAAAGAAGGAAAAAAAAAAAGGAAATTATGTGAACTCACGGTACTCAAGGCATAATAAATTTCAGCGAGCCTTTCCGAAAATTGCGGACACATTTCTGTAAACCCCCGGAACATTTTTGTTTTTTGTTTCTTGATTATACTGGTGTCACCGGGCTTTACATACTAGTACATTTTCGCAGATATCATTTTATGGCTTTAATGTTTCAAAAAGAGAAAATTTTCATATCTTAAATTTGTTTGAAATTTGAGCCGAATACATATTTAACATATACGTTTTTTTAACAAATGCTATTATTTATTCTTTAATGATAATCGATAGCAAAAACAATTTCATAAAGAGGATATGACTTAATAAACAGTTTCCTGATTTCTTAAATAGATACCTTTTAATGTCCGAGCTCTAGTTAATAATAATAATAATAATGATAAAAACAACAACAACAACAAACGGAATGTAAATTTTGTTTTAATTGTGCATACAGGTGTCCTTTTAGGCATACGATACAACAATATTGTTTATTTTTCAGTTCTCCCATTATTGTTTATAAATAATGACCTGACACTCATTATCTTTATACGAACTCGGAAGAAATCGTATAATGTCGTTAAAATGTTTGGCCTATATAGTACGTTTTTCATACCAGTAAAGAAAACATTACTGATAAACTGAGCTAATGGCCTAGAGATAAAGCACAATGTGAGAAAAGCCATTTTCCCTATGTTCGAGTCTCATCATTACCACGTTTTTATCATCAATTATTATCTTCGTTTACCAAAAAATCCAATTAATTTGGATAAGTATTTTACTCCTGGTAAATTGCTTGAATTTTTTGTCTGGACTTGACTATTTGAGTTTACCTTCGCTTCGACAGTATTTCAGTCATATAGCGACGTCCGGCTTCCTCACATGAAAATCCAAATGACCCTGCCAGTCCTCGAACCCACGCAGTGAGGGGCTGAGTGAGTGTTTAAGTCAGCGACTATACCCAATCTGCCACGGAGGCCTCCTTTTGAGTGGAATTTCTACTTGCATTCGTTATACTTTTTATTGCTAACTCAATGATAAAATAATACACTTACAAAAGTCTCAACAACAAATGATTAATATGCTTGATACATAGTCGAACCCATATAGTTATACCCAGATACAGCCCATATGGGTCCCTTATGGGTAAAAACTATATATATGGGACCCACATGGGTCCCACATAGTTTAGCCCATATAGGCATACCCAGATACAGCCCATATGGGTCCCTTATGGGTAAAAAACTATATATATGGGACTCACATGGTCCCACATAGTTTAGCCCATATAGGCATACCCAGATACAGCCCATATGGGTCCCTTATGGGTAAAAAACTATATATATGGGACCCACATGGGTCCCACATAGTTTAGCCCATATAGTCATACCCAGATACAGCCAATATGAGTCCCTTATGGGTAAAAAACTATATATATGGGTCCCACATAGTTTAGCCCATATAGGCATACCCAGATACAGCCAATATGAGTCCCTTATGGGTAAAAAACTATATATATGGGTCCCACATAGTTTAGACCATATAGGCATACCCAGATACAGCCCATATGGGTCCCATATACCCTTGCTATCTGGGATGTGACTAACATGATCTGTTGTCTCAGTAAAGAGGCCATAGCAGTAATGATTAAGTTGTTGTTATGTGTTGATGGTGCCAAATGATACAAACTATATTGTGGTGTTGCACAAAAATGCCGTCTTCTGCAGACGGATACAAATATAAACTGACTCACCTATGTACTGTTTTTGGGTTTTTTTTGTTCATATTTTTTTTCCAGTTCAATTGGAGATACTGCAGATACGAAGGTTGCTGACTCGAACTCCGCTCCGGGGCAAGAATCGTTTTTAGACTGCGTGCGCATGCGCAAGCAAGTCTTTAAACGACGCTCTGAATTCGATTGACAGCAGCTGGCACGTCATTTTTAACATCGATAGATATTACTACGCAGGAGTAGTTATGAGGTTAAAATAGTACATGTTGAAACCTGTCGGTTAAGAATAGAACACTGAGAGAAATTCCAAAACTCTTGAGAAAAAGCAATATCTATACATGAAATTTAGATGCTTTATCAACAGCATCTGAGTTAGAAAGTGTAAAGCAAGCGACATCTGTGATGTTGGGACTACTTTATTTTCGCGCCATTGTGTCATCTCAGATTCCTCAAAGCAAAACTGTAAGTATTTTGTTATTTGTTATGATCGATACACTTTTAAGTTTTGGAAATGCCTGTGTCTATTTTCTTCTCAAACTGTGGCACGGAACGTGTCTTTAAGGAAGAATAATTGTCAAATTTCACGATTCTACATTTGCTTTTGATCGAGTCGCCTGGGTCCTGACCTCGTTTGAATCATTTTCGTGATTCCTTCAGCTATTTAAATGTAAAATCTATAATATATAAAATACTATGTAAAGTTTGTGTCGAAATGACTTTTATTTTCTGTTCCGTTTGATAAGTTTCGGTTTTAAATATAATCGTTTAATTGTTATCCTGGAGTATCCAGTTCTCGCTAGCGTAAGAATCCCTTCTCTTTAACTTAGACATAGTCCTGAATGCATCATTATATTTCTTTCAAATGTAATAAATTGTCAGTTGTAATTAAAAAATGATAATTGAACAAAATATAAAAAAACTGTCCAAAGCCTGTAAAATAAAAACAGATTGGAGTGCAAATATTAAGATGATGCTAACTAATGAGAACAAGAAACATATAATTTAGCACATTCACAGAGTCCATTTTATATTACTGGGTGCTCACTGAGTTTTTTTAAATGGGAGTACAATTTAGAGCTCAGAGGTAACATGAATATCATGATATTTTTTCAGCAAGCCGATATATTATCGTTTTTTGTTTTTTTTAAATGAACTTCAATTCAGTCACAGTACAGTGTTCTACCAAGGACAGGATTTTGTGACATAATAGCTAAAAAGTAAAAAAATAAAAAAATTGCTCCTAGTGCGATGTATGTCGCGTACGAAATTGCCAGGGACAAAACCTTAAACTTAAAATGTACTCAGCCGGAAAGCAGTATGCTATGTGTGTTGTAACATCGATTTTAATTAGCTCGTTTGACAGCAGTTAGTGCTTAGTGGGAGTTCTCGACCATTGGCGTTGATTGAAACAACTGTTTATCATCTGTTATCAACATGGCTTGGCTGGTTGCGAAAAAAAAATGAACAATTTTAAGTTACTTAGGAAATTAACAGTTTGCTGAAAGTGACGCAAATAATGGCACGTCTGAAGGAAGTAATACTTCCTCAAATTAATCATTGTCTTTGTCCCCACCTAAGACACCCATGATGGAAATCAAATGCAAGCAATTTTGTCGGACACCAAGGGTACCGTAAGTCTTAAGACATTCCAACATAGTTGGCTTTGAGATTTCTCATGGTTATAAATTACAATGCATAGGTAAATATATATGATTTGTAATCTGTGTATAAAACACAACAAAAAACTTTTTTACAGAGGCAGGGATCAAGCTAGACTGAAATTTTAGGGAGAAGTCATTTCTCCCTATCATATTTTTAGGGAGAAGTTTGAAAAAAATGAGAGAAGTGATTATTTTATCTTTTTTTATTGTACGTATATATATATATATAAATGTACTTTATTTGATATGTAAAAATGTTTCAGATAAAATCAAAGTTTATATTAAACTTTTGTCATTAAGATCTAAGGGTAAGATGAGTAAAAAATTATCAATGACATGAAAATCATATTCTATGAATTTAACACCTGCAACTTTTTACAGCTTTGGGCTGACACAGGTAATTGTCAAAATTGATGCCATGATCCTTGCATTCCAGTGAAGGATAAAAATTTACTATGCATGTACATTTATTACCCCAAATATTTAAAAAAAAATGCAGAAATTATTATCTAAAATATATGAACAAAATCTATTCAGAAAAAAAATAGTGCCAGATATTTCTATCAGTGTAATTTTTCAAAAGAAAAAGAGATTTAAAAAAGATCATATATTGTTTTAATTTTCGTTTAAAAAAAATCATAGTAAATCCACGAAAACTGGTGACATTTTGAAACACAACTAAAATCTGGTGTTTTTTTATAAAACTTGGCTTGAAATAAGTTTCAATTTACTCTACAAAATACTATACATCTGTCTTTTCAGCTTTTATTCTCAATCAAAAGTATTGTTTTCATTTTTTCACAAAACAAAATCGGCAAATTTGACACCAGAAAGATCGGCAATCTGGATGTAAATAAGCAGACATTTAATGCAAGTTTTAAAATAAAATATGAAGTAAATATAAAATTAAAGTTATGAAGGTATTTTTGTCTCAAATTGTGAGTTATTCTATCTGAAATAAACAAGAGATAATTGTCTATTTATCATTCTTTGTATGGATATTTGGTAGCTTGTTGACACAGTAGCTTCGGCTGAGACAGATGACATTTAGCAAGCTGGTACTCGATTTCTCTGTTACGCTTTGTAAATGTCAATTAGAGAAGTGGGCGGAGCAAATGTTGCCTAATTTGCATACGGCATATTACACACATGGACCTTACATGGCCTAAATGAGCACCACATGACGTCTGCCTACATGCTGTCGGCAAATGGTAGAAATCACACCTTGATGCACACAGCCATGTTTCGGACGTACATTAAGGCCATGATAGGGAACTTTTACCGAAAGTTATAGGGCGAAGTTTTTTCGCTCTTCATTTTTTCTGAGGCGAAGTTTATTGACTGAAGGCGACATCTTCGCCCTAGTCGCCCTCTAGCTTGATCCCTGAGAGAAATACAAATTTTTTACTACACTATTGTAGCTTAGTCTCATACAGAATTTGGTGACCATAAATCTGCAAAATGAACAGGAATTGTGTGAAGGCTGTTAGACTCAAAAGATAACTTTACTTATATTTATCCATCTATCTGTCCAGATGTCTGGAAATCTGGGTCCCTTGATAACGTAAAAAGCATTTAAGATAATATTAAGAAACTTGTTATATAAATATATGGCAGTATGAAGATTCTGTATGTCACTTTGTTATTTTTCTCAGACTAAAATTCTGGTTGCTTTGATAATGGAAAAAATATACACCTCACCGCTAGGGGACTCGGGTGTTGCGTGCATTACCAGTTACTTGTTTTTATAGGTTATAGGACATTTATCCCCAAATTTCAAAATCCTTTGCAGAACACTGATAGTATTTTTGATAAAAAATAAACATTGTTTTGCGAGATAAGTTATATTTAAAAGCTTGTATCTAGACTATCTGTACACCTAAGTCATAACAAAGCTTTTTCAGTTTTGCAGTATCACCCATCACCTCAAACTCTACATATATCCTAATAAGCAAAACACTGTTAAAAATAGAACAAGTATTTATAAGTATGGTTCAGCAGCCACAGTACTTTTTAGAGATATTGAGAAAATAAAAGCAAACTGGAATTGACAAATAATCCTCAGTTTTGAGATTATTTTCCATCTGAAAAAAAAAAAAGAATGATGGTTGCAAATGTTTAGGTTTAAAAATTATGCAATAGTTTTATCAAATAATTGGTCAGAATAACGCACTTGATATCATATCCAATGGAATCACTAAATTTGTCTCCAGTAATATCCACATGATATATTATAATTGATCCATGTAGAACTCTGGTTGACATGGCAATGGAAAGAAAAAAAATATGAAGACTTTAAATCATCTTCCTCATAATTTCTGGCCAGATTTCAAAATGTTTAAATACAGTTGTTCCCTGGGTAACTCTCTACCAAGATTGCTGAAATTATTCTTATCTGTAAAAAAACATCTCTTTTAAAACTATACTTGCCAGATCCCAAAATATTATAGTATGGATGTTCTTTGTGTAACCCACCACCAAGATTGCAAAAATGTTATTGATTCGTAAAACATGGCTGCCAGGAGCAGGGCTAAATTGCCTTAAATATATAATATGAAAACTTTAAATGACATCTCCTGAAACTGCTGGACAGAATTTGATTACACTTGGCAGGGATGATCCTTGGGTGAACTTCACAAAAGTTGCTAAAATAAACTTGATCCATGTAGAACTCATTGCCATGGAAATGGAAAGAAAAAATAATTAAGAAAACTTGCAAAATCATCTTCTTCAAAACAATTGCTAGATTTCACAAAGTTTTAGTACAGAACCCTTAAGCGATCCAGGGCCTCTATGGCCCTATTGTTATAGTTTTTAGCTCACCTGAGCACATTGTGCTCAAGGTAAGCTTTTGTGATCACCCTGCGTCTGTCGTCATCCATCTTGTGTTGTCAACAAGTTGCTTTAAACCACATCTTCTCTGAAACTGCAGGACAGAATTTGTTTAAACGTGGCAGGGATAATCCTTGAAAAATTGAAAACTTTAAAAATCATCTCCTTCAAAACTACTGGCCAGATTTCAAAATGTTTTAGCGTACCAATAATCCTTGTGTAACTCTCTACCAAGATGCCAATATTATTCTGATCCTTAAAAAAACATGTCTGCCAGGGGCATGGCTAATTTGCCTAAAATGTATATTGTGAAAACTTTAAAAGACTTCTGCTCTTGAACTATTGGCCAGATTTCAAAATGGCGCAGACGTTCTATGGGAAACCCTCTACCAAGATGGTAATATAAATGACTATTATTTTGCCAAGGCTGACTTGTAATTGGACTACTATCTCCAATTTTGGCCCTTGAAGTATAAAAAATGACATTTTTAACTTTGTTTACATTCTAGCATCCACATTAATTTTATAAAGCATTCTTGATCAGATGTATACATAATAATAATAATAAATCAAAGCGCTGAAGGCACTGGAGTTGCGTGTTTTTCAAGTGGAAGAGGGTTTGACAAGCTGCAAATATGCAGGGTAACTTAGCAACATCCTAGGGAAAATAGTTCTTCTGTGCTTTTATACTACATACAATTTTTTTTGAGTTTTGAATTGAGTTTTCACTACTTTGGCTGAATCTCAGCATAACTGTATTGTAGAATTCTGTTCAATCGTTCGGTCATTCATACAAAATTGAGAGGTTATTTGGTTTTAAATGTAGAGAAACGGAACCTTAGAATGTAGGTACTATAGTTGTGAGTGACTTCATCACACACAACTAAAAACTAAGGATTATTATGTCTTGTATGAGAGTTCTGGTCCATAATAATTAAGGTTGCCTTTAGAGTGAGCGATATAGGGCCATCATGGTCCTCTTGTTTATTACATGAATGTATTTATGTTTTTTCCCTAACATTTTCATTAAAAAAACAACACACACACACTTAGGAATCGTGGATCAATCAATTTTAATAACGTCACTCTCAAGGTGAAATTATGTCAGTGTATATAACCCTAGAATAACAATATAGCGAGAACTGAATACTTAAGGATATATGTAAACAAAAAGCGATGAAGGACATTTTGTTAGTTCCCATCATTGATATTTCTGAATTTTGGTTTGAATTATTACTTTCATAAGCATTAATGTCTTTTTAGTTTTAATGACCAGTAACATTTTTAGTTGACTAAAAAATCTGTGTCAAAATGTCTATGATTTTCTGTTCCTTTAGATTAATTTTGATTTCTAAATATAACCATTTGGTGCATGAGGTTATCTTGGCATTGATATTTAATTATAACCTCAAGGGACAGAATGTGGTAGGGGAAAGATGTGTGTATGCTAAATATTTATTAATTTACAATCAAGGACAATAACTGGAGGATAACCAATGATACTATTAAGTCCGATTTAAAGCGGACGAAAGTTCTGAGACAGACTTCCTGTCTGCCACTTTAAATTTATGGATGTGGTTATTTTTCTGTTGTAGATAATTTGAAGAATCAGTTGTGCCATACTGTCACTGTGTGTTGCGTTATTGTGATCAGTTGTCACTTGGTAAGAACTGTAAGTATTTTGTTATTATTGACATATTTTTAAACTTTGACTTTACATGTGTAATTTCATTCATTAGGCAGATACTATCCTTATTGTTTTTGAGTCTTACCTCTAGAGAAAAAATTGTTTCATTTTAAAATGCAGATGTACTCTGGTGAGCGTCTATGGTCCTTGGGCCTCTTGTTTGAATTGACAAAGATTATGAGGCAAAAAGACGACAAAGAATTTGCATTATTGCTGAACAGACTGTGTGAAGGGAACCAAACAGAAGCAGATCTTGAAGTTTTGAGGAACTGTTGTACTGACAGCTCAAAAGACAATCTAACCAAAATACCTCACATTTTCTGAAATAAGGCTGATGCATGTAGTCACAATTCTGCTATCCTGTCTACACTACCACAGGCTGATACTGTTGTCATTAAGGCATTAGACTGTATATCTGGGGATTTGAATGCTTCTATACAAGAAAGATATTAACAAAAGTGTCTTCAGATCCAAGCAAAACAATGGGTCTGAGCAAAAATCTTGTACTTGGGGTTGGAGTTCCATGTCAGTGATGGTCTAACCAATAGGGCTTCATGTGTAGTGAAAAAATTTGACTTTCGTGTTGTCAACTCTGAAAGATGTAGCATTGTCTGGGTACAATTTGATGACAGTTCAATTGGCTGTTCATGGCGGCGTAAATACAAACATTTGTATAAACATGGAATTGATCCATTGCGGGTGCCTATCTTGGAAACAACAAGAACATTTCCTATAAGACACTACAAAACTTATCTTGTTGTTCGTCGTCAATTTCCTTTAGTAGTCTCGGCTGGGAAAACTATACACAAAGCACAAGGCTCGACTATTAAAAATGCTGGTATGCACTTTGGAAATAGGGCTGTGTCTCATTTACATTATGTTGGTCTTAGTAGGGTGACATCACTTTCAGGCATTAATATCTTGAAATTTAATGAGGAAAAAATTAGAACTTCCTTTGAGGTACATGAGGAAATGGAACGTCTTGACATGAAAGCCGTTTGAAAGCACTCTTGCCTGACCTGAGTTCTTATGCGGAGGAAATGATTGTTTGCTTTCAAAACTGTCGATCTCTACCCCAGCATATAGATGACATACGACATGAGGACAATTTGTTAAATGCTCGATTGATTGGCTTTGTTGAAACACGTGTGTATGGCCCAGTTCATTGCTCAAAGATTTACAAATTAGATGGCTTCACTTTTCAATGTTCAACCAAAAGCACTTCTGCACATGGAATAGCTGTGTACTCAAAGTTAAACTTAAAGCAGTTCTCTACCCACACTTTCTCAAATATTGAATGTGCTTTGGTTCAAAATGAAACAAATGTTGTGGTCTGTTTTGTATATTGCCCACCTGCAGAGGCAAATGTACAAAATTACACATCCTTCATGAGACAATTGATGCAGATGATTTCTGAGGAGGAGACTTTTTTGATGCTGGGTGATTTCAATTTAGATGTTTATTCTCGCTGCTCTCTTGAACGCACACTGTCATGTGGTACTCTGGAATCCTACTGTTCTGATCACAAACCAACCTTCTTCATTTACAAGAAATCATAATAGAGAAAGAAGAAACACACTTCAGCTTGATTAATTGTTCTATATAAGACAAGGTTGCAAAATAACTAAACCACAACATTGGGATATACACAGGCACATCATTATCGAATGTGTATCTTTCAATGTATGCATTATTGGAGTGTTCTTTCTAAATGTAAAATGAATCTGATGTTAAGCTACACTTTGTCATAGACAGATTCACTTATCTTTAAAAATATCTTTTTAAACAGTATTCAACCAAGGAATTCTAGATTCAATTTAAATTTGCTACCCCCCCCCCCCCATAGATTTTTGGACATGTCTTTAAATGCAGGCTTGGCCCACACTAATCCCATCTTATCCAACACAGCAATTGTAGCGAAATTGTTAAGTTTGAATTATCATATTTAACACCCCTCACGTAAAAACAAAAATAAGTATTCTCTTACAAGATTATTTTCCTAAAAGACTGGTGGTTTGTGTCTCCCTTAGCAAAGTCAAAATCTTCAACAATATCTCCATTCTTGCTAGATGGCCACAAATGTGTTATGATTATTTATGTATTTGTTTTGTGCCATCATTCTATTATGATTATTTATGTATTTGTTTTGTGCCATCATTCTATAATCAAGCTTTATAATGCACTTGTCTCTAAATGCATTGTTATTTTTTTTTTAACTTGTGATAGTGCATATCCCTTCAAGATATACTTTCAGAACAAAAAAAATCAGTTTCTCTAATTTACTTTCTCTGACGAACAAAAAAGGTTCAGTTTCTCTGACTTTGACAAGATTTCATGATTATCAGAAAGCAGAAAGTTATAACTAAATAATCAAGCTTTGTTATGCTCCATTTTCTTTCAATGCATTGTTATTTGGTTGAATACAATATTTTTCTTATATTTCTTAAATATGCTTTCATATCATAGAACTATTAGATATTTGATTTCTTAATTTGACAGTCTTTCAAAAATATCAATTTTAATAGAAAAAAGTACATGTAACATGCTTTATGTAAAAGGTTTGCATGAATATCTGTTTCCAGCATATGTAAATCAAAACTTTTCAAAATGTTATATTTCTTTCAGATGTCTGCCATTACTATCACTGACGCCAAACAAGGAAAGGCTGGACCATATTCAGGATCAGTAAAGGTCAAGGTTGTTGTATGCAATGGACCAAAAACATATCAAAGTAATGGGGTTGACAAACAATCTCTGATGGTTGGTCTAGCTGACCAGTCTGGGTCTGCAAAGGGAATCATTTATGATCCCCAGCAGTTCCCTAGGTTTAAGACTGGGGATGTGGTTGCGTTAAAGAACTTCATAGTATGAGCAGATAAGACTTTGGTTGTAACCAGGAATTCTAAGTCATTCAAGTCTGGAGGGATGAATGTTCCAGATATCCATGTGTCTTCAGCAGAAAGATTGGTGAACCCCCCACCAGCACCATTCATAAACCTGGAACAAACCAAGGCTTCCCCAGTGAAAACAGTTGTGTCTGTCAGGGGGCAGATAGTACAGGTATGTGTGCAAATATTTCTACTTGACACACCATTGAACATCAGTTCTGGTCAAATTGTCAGAACTTCTCTCCTGAAGTTTTGAATTTAAACCATACATGTATGTCTTAACATCATATGAAGGGTTTGTTCCATCTTTTAATACTGACACATTTTTCATTTCCTTAATGACCCATTATATCTCATAATGATTTAATTTTCTTAATAAAACATTGACATATCACATGTATACTAAAATAAATGGATGGATGTCAAAATACTCCCATTGTTTACATTTTTAAATTTTTTAAAATTTCATTGAATACAATTTGTTTATTTTCACGTCATCAATTTATCACTTGTGATATGTTAAAAGAGACATAAGAAAGGTTAATGGAAAGCGTCAGAAAATTGACAAAGATATATGGAATATGCAAATTAGTTACTTATTGTAAACAATTGGATAATTTGAAGTAAAAGATTATCTCTTATTTCTGCTTTGTAGTAATGTTGCCATCAAAGAGTGTACAGATTGCATCTCAAAGCAAAATTGAAACAAACACTTTGATTTTTTGTCCAAAGAATATACGTTGCTTTTTCAAAGAAAAATGGGCCTTTAATTGATAGTTTTCATTCTAGTCTTTGTCCAGTTTACCTTGATTTTTCATTTGCACATTACCAAAAATCTAACTGCAGGAGGATCAAGAAAGAGAAGTGATGTGTTCCCAGACACCAACTCGCGTAAAAGACATCTATATAGGTGACTCAAAGACCCGGATAAAGTTGACCTTGTGGCGTGACCTGTGTGACATGCCCCACCGCCCAGGAGATTTTATTGAGGTCACAGATGCCCTCACCCAAATCTATAAAGGGGAGTTATCTCTTTCTATGACACCAATGAGCAAAGTACAGGTAAGATAGACTACCAAACCTTTTATCCCCCAATGTCTTTATGTACCACTTTCCTGTTTGCCCCATACCTTCTAAACCTGAAGGAAAGTCTTCAGTTTGAACCCTTGCTTTTACATGGGCCTAATGGTTTAAGTTTGGAATTAGTATTTGTAGATATCTCAAAATGAAATTATAGCTGTATTCTTCACTCTAACTGCAATTCTGGGAAGGGGGTTAAGCTATATTTTAGACTGCCTTTAGGCTCATCAAATAAAATGGCATCATAATGACACATTTTGTGGGTCTTTATGAAAACTAACACAAAAATTCAATTTTTAATTCATAGATATGATTCATGTTTCCCCAAAAGAAAACTGTGAATTACCATTTATTATAACACCATTACTTTAAGTTGCTATACTACCCAAAATCATTGCAACAAATGCAAAAAATAATGTAAAAATATGAAAATTCAATATTTCTTTTGACGATATGCAATATATTACCTCTGTAGGTCAAACGATTAGCCTGATTGATGTCGATAGAATAACCAATGTATTAAATGACTCTAGGAAATTAATTCTCCTACCCCTTCATGAAGATTTCCAGAAATGATTAAGCTCAGTCACACTTGTAGGTCCTGCATATTCATAAGCATATGTAACCATACAGTTGTCTTGCAAATGTCCTCATGTCAACCCGTGCACGGTAACACGATTCCCTGTGAAAATTGAGATGTTTGTTTATACTAAAAGTATATAAACCACCTAAGCCACAACAGTTCTTTAGAGAAAAAATGAATTTATGTATTCTCTAGTTGCATAACATATGTTTTTCATATGAGAAATATTTCATTTACTCCCAGATGAAGTGGTGCGTGCACTTCTATTTTTAGATGGCTTGTATTTATGTTTATATAAATTAGACAGTTTCCGGAACATGGTTGAAACAGCCAAATTGGTGGCCGTGGAATTCCGTACTTGTTGATACAATTACGGTATGTAGATAATCGTAGGCAATATAAGGGATCAGATAAGTTTTTATGAACATTTTCTTTACCCAAGGTCCATCATAGATGACAAATGTCCATGATTTGTTACAAACTGAAAGTTCCTAAATATTCTAGCTAAATTGGCGTATCCGTAGTATTGCATCTTTAAGATATTCTTGCCTTACATAACTAACAATTTATTATAGCATCCTTAGTAATGATTATTAAGGTTATATATTGCTTGGTTTCCTTAAGGAAATCTTCAGATAAGACTATTTCATTGAAAATTTAAGTTACATGTAAACAAAACATTACTTAATTGATGTCACTCTTATAGTTTGACATGACAACTTCGTTATATAATGCATGGGATCAGTTTGTTAAACAGGTATGAAGAAAACTAATGTTCGCACAGCTGTGTTTATTTCATATTATGCTCATGTTTCAATATATAAGTCCAATTCTGAATAATCATAGGGAATATTATTAAAAAATGAAAATTACACATACACATGTTTCTTTAAAGCATTAATATTAAATTGTCAGTTTTCACACAATTTCATTTCACACAGTTTCATAAAATCATAAAGTTATAAACACAGTCTTGATGTATTTTCATAAAAACTTAATATATTTCTTTTGCCGAAATATTAAATATTTCTTTTGCCAAAATACTAAAGCTATAATTAAAGACATGCTTACTTCTTTCAAAAGTTAAGTATGTTAGTGTAATAAATAATATATCTTCTATTCCATTTTAGGCTTCAGAGGCACCTCTCGAACAGAAACTGATAACTGTTGAAGGTATCAGAGGAATGGCAGAGGAGATGGAACTGCTCCTTGATGATGGTGAAACAGTCACCATTCAGGCACAACTCCTTCGAGAGATCTTTCCAGATGTTCCAGAAAAAGAGATTGCTGAAAATGCCCCTGTGAAGTTAAAGATCCTTCAATGAGGAGCCACAGTGGAAAATGTTGTGAGGGTTTAAGAACATTTCCTGTTAGGCTCCATTAATGCACATGATAAGTGACATGAATATTTCTTAATATTCTCTACATAATATATAGTTTGTTGTTAGAAACTGTTGTTTTGTTTGTTATTAGAAACTGTTGTTCCATGATACAAGGCCAATATCCACTTGGTCGCCAAAAACATTTTTAAAACCTGGTTTTCATACTTGCAGATGTCAAGGAATCTTTCAGAAATAACCCTGTATAAATGATAAACATAAATTCATTCCCTTTAATCATATATTATCTTTATTTTCACTGTATATATTGTAGATGTATGTTTTACCTTAAAACACATCACTTCATATTCTTTGATGTTTTCTTTTAAGTTTTGCATGCAATAGAAAATTTGGTTGAAGTTTTGCATGCAACCTACTATCAAGCTTATATCTCAATAACCATTTATAGTCTTGAATAGGTTAAGGGGCATTATACAAACAAGGTAGATAACTCTTAGACTGAATTTAATATAAAGTATGGCCCTTATTTAACTTAGAAAAAAATTGGTTAAAGTTATAGAGATAGATTAAAATGCAGATTATGGCCACTTTATATGCCCCCACCAAAACTGGTCCTTTGTCCGTCCCTCCGTATGTATGTACTTTTATCCCGAAACTTTGTGACACACATAACTCCGAAAATATTTGTACTACAGACTTGATACTTCATGGATTTATTATTCAGGAAGTGAACTTGTGCACCTGGGTATTTTCACTGAAACACCATTGAATTTGACAGAGTTATGGGCTTTTGTTTTTGAAAAAAATGTATATGGAAATTATGCTTGTGACACATGTAACTCTGAAATTATTTGTACTACAGACTTAATACTTCATGGATATATTATTCAGCACATGATCTTGCACACCTAGGTATTTTCATTGAACCCCCGTTGAAGTTGACAGAGTTGTGGACCTTTTGTTTTTGAAAAATATGGACTTTTATGCTTGTGACGCATGTAACTTTAGAAGTATTTGTAATACAGACTTTAAACTTAATGGATATATTACTCAGGACATGACTTGTGCTCCTGGGTGTTGGCCTATGTTCTGGAACACATTTCTAGTTGTCTTTGACTTTTTGGTTAAAATTTTGCATGCAATAGAAAATTTGGTTTAAGTTTTGCATGCAAGCTGCTGTCTAGCTTATATCTCAGAAAACAATTATGGTTAAAGACTTGAAAGTTTAAAAAGGTGTTCAGGAGCATTGATCAGAAAACCAAGGAGGATAATCTTGTCTAAATTTAATAAAAACAAGTATGTCACTGTTCTTATTTAGATATTGTGGTTATTTTTGTATGCACAATGTTATGATGCTTATGTCTCAGTAAATTAATTGGCATGGGATTGGTTTTAGCCTTCATAAACATATTCAAGAGTATCAGACAATCAAAGTAAAACATTTTTGACTATTTTTATATACAGGGTATGTGAAGGGCAAGAATTAAAATAAATTTCATTTGATTTACCAACAAACGTGACGAATAGTCGAACCAGCTCTTTGAATTAATAATTGCTCCATTCCATTTCTAGTGTACATCATGTTGATATACATAATTCTGTATGTTTTTAGCTCTGGTTTTATGTATGTTCTTAGCTCACCAAAGCACAATGTGCTCAAGGTCAGATATTAGGATCACCCATCATCATTCTGTCTGTTGTCAACAATCTGCTTTAAATGACATCTCCTCTGAAACTGCTGAGTAGAAATTGATGAAACTTGGCATGGATCATCCATGGGTGAACCTCCACAAAAGTTGCTAAAATAAACTTGATCCATGCAGAAATTTGGTTGTCATGGCAACCATCAGAATTTTACTACAGAATCTTCTCCTCTGAAACCAATGTTTAGAATTTAAACTTCCTTTGACACAAATGGTCATCTCACAATGTTCTACCATAATTACAGAAATGAAGTTGATCCTTTGAAAAATGGGCCCCTAGGGGGTTGCCTAATTTTCTTTTATACATTATACAGAAAACTTCAAAAATTCTTCTTCTATGAAGCCAATGGTCAGAATTTAATTACATTTAGCACACATGGTCACTTAATGAGTTTCTACCATAATTGCTAAAATAAAGTTGATCCCTTAAAAAATGAGGCCCCTAGGGGGTCAGCTAGTTTCATTATTCATTCTTGTTTTGTACCAATAATTACATTTAGGTTTTATACCATAATTGCGTAAGCATTTTGATCCCTTGAAAATTAAGGCCTCCAGATGATTGACTAAATGAAGAATTTTTTGTATCTGAAACTTGAATCTGGTTATTGCCAGAAAACACCAGGTAAAATCAATAACATGAATCATTTTAAATACGCTGATATACTCTGATAACCTAAGGCTATATGGCCCTCTTATTTTACAGCTTGAACATGAGAAAATTTATCACCTTCCATAATCAAAATTAAACATCAGATGATATTGTTTATTTAAAAAAAATATTTTTACATTTAAAATTCAAGTCTGAATAACTATGCTGCTATATCACTTCATTAATGTCATTCTTGTTATACCCCTACCACAGTGTGGTGGGGGCAATATAGGAATCACCTTGTACATCCATCTGTCCATCCATCCTAATTTCTGCGAAATCGGGACAAATTGATTTTCCTTAATAACCCTTAAACTGCTTAATAGACTGACATGAAATCTTCCATAGTTATTCCTTGTAAAGTTCTCTGGCAGTGTATAAAAAAGAATTGCATTATATGGAGAAGTATGGTTACCATTGAAACCAAATGGCCTCCATTGCACACATTTTTCTTCAAAACCACAATGTGCCTTACAACTTCTGCATCTCTTCATCGATTGATTTCAAATGATACATGTGAAATTTCACAAGAGTTGTCTCAAGGATTACAGAGTTATTGCCCCTGATTGGATTAATTTTACATTTTACATATTTATATTAGGTATATAGGCTAGACATTTCAGAGAAATGTTGAAGCAAAATGGCTTTCATTGCACACATTTATCTTTAAAACCAAATAAATCCAGTTACAAAAAAGACACATGTCAGTCTCACAGTATCCCATTTCCTCAGCAATGCTTATCCTTCATGCAAACAGTGTTTAACTAAATATTGGGAATCCTTTAGAATCTTCAAATCAAGGTTTTCACTGTTAGCAGTATTACATGAACAAAGACTAAGGACCCTGATCAGATAGCTCTTATAGGAGTCCTCTGATATGGCTCTGAATTGCTTGCAACGTTCACCAAAATCTGTACTGTAACTGGATAAGGGTGTTTGCCAGAGATATCCCTAATGTTTGATGAATGTCCGTCCATCCATCATCCATCCGTCAGTCGTCCACAATTAGTTTGTTTGCACTCTAACATCTTTTTATGTTCACCGAAGGTGACGCATATAGTCGCCGCTTCGTCCGTCCATCCGTCCGTCCGTCCGTCACACTTAACTTATCCGGACTTTTTCTCAGGAACTAACGGCTTGAATTCAATGAAACTTTATGGGAAGCTTTATTACCAAAAGGAGATGTGCATACCCTCAGCATGACCCGGTTCCTAAATTTTTCAAAGAGTTATGGCCCATTGACTTTTCGGCCTATAGTACATATTGCATGATTCTTGTCCAGCCTATTTCTCAGGAACTAATGGCTTGAATTCAACGAAACTTTATGGGAAGCTTTATTACCAAGAGGAGATGTGCATATCGTCAGCATGACCCGGTTCCTAAATTTTTCAAAGAGTTGTGGCCCTTTGACTTTTCGGCCTATAGTACATATTGCATGATTCTGTCCGGGGTATTTCTCAGGAACTAATGGCTTGAATTCAACAAAACTTTATGTGAAGCTTTATTTCCAAGAGTAGATACACATATCGTCGGCGTGACCTGGTTCCTCAATTTTTCACAGAGTTATGGCCCCTTGACTTTTCGGCCTATAGTTAATCCCCCGCCGCGAAGCGGGAGGGGGGTTATAGGAATGCCCTTCGTCCGTCCGTCCGTCACTCCGTCCGTCCGTCCGTCCGTCAGTGTGTCCGAAACATTTTCGTGTCCGCTCCACATCTCATGAACGCTTGGATACATTTTCTTCAAACTCGGCTAAAGTGTTAACCTCATTGAGCTGATGTGCAGAAGGCATGAGGCGGTCACACTGGCTCAAGGTCGAGGTCATACTTGAAGGTCAAATGTTATTTACGTGTCCGCTCCATATCTCATGAACGCTTCCACACATTTTCTTCAAACTCGGATAAAGTGTTAACCTCATTGAGCTGATGTGCAGAAGGCATGAGGCGGTCACACTGGCTCAAGGTCGAGGTCATACTTGAAGGTCAAATGTTATTTTCGTGTCCGCTCCATATCTCATGAACGCTTCCACACATTTTCTTCAAACTCGGATAAAATGTTAACCTCATTGAGCTGATGTGCAGAAGGCATGGGGCGGTCACGCTGGCTCAAGGTCAAGGTCATACTTGAAGGTCAAATGTTATTTTCGTGTCCGCTCCATATCTCATGAACGCTTGGACACATTTTCTTCAAACTCGGATAAAATGTTAACCTCATTGAGCTGATGTGCAGAAGGCATGAGGCGGTCACGCTGGCTCAAGGTCAAGGTCATCCTTGAAGGTCAAATGTTATATTCGTGTCCGCTCCATATCTCATGAACGCTTGGACACATTTTCTTCAAACTCGGATAAAATGTTAACCTCATTGAGCTGATGTGCAGAAGGCATGAGGCGGTCACGCTGGCTCAAGGTCAAGGTCATCCTTGAAGGTCAAATGTTTAAGCCTCCACTTTTTCATGTCATCTCGATATCTCGTGTACGCTTCGAAACATTTTCACGAAACTTTGCTCAAATGTTAACGTCATTGACCTGATGTGCATAAGCCGGGAGGTGGTCATGCTGGCTCAAGGTCAAGGTCATACATAACTCCGGAAAGTTAAATTGTCTTAAACTGATCTTCTATGTCTGCTACAACCATGCCAGGTTAAGGTGAACATAATCCTATGACCAAACAAATTCTAATATTTGGCCAGCGGCGGGGGATATAGCTGTCCTTTGGACTGCCTTGTTCATGTTGCATGATTATTGACCGGGCTATTTCTCAGGAAATAATGGCTTGAATTCAACGAAACTTTATGGGAAGCTTAATTACAAAGAGTAGATACGCATATCGTCGGCGTGACCTGGTTCCTCAATTTTTCACAGAGTTATGGCCCCTTGATTTTTCGGCCTATAGTACATATTGTATGATTCTTGTCCGGGCTATTTCTCAGGAACTAATAGCTTGATTTTAACAAAACTTTATGTGAAGCTTAATTACAAAGAGGAGATGCGCATATCTTCGGCTTGACCCAGTTCCTACATCCTCCCACCCATTGACCAAGGTCTTATTTGTAACAATGACGTTCTTCGGGGAGCATCTGTCAGTTCTACTGACGTTCTTGTATTTCTTAGCAGTCATCTTTAAACTTTATGAAAATGTAATACACTTATCTCTTGGACAAGTTTGATTATGGCTGATATTGGCCATTTAGGTCAGGATTTACGGTAAGCCTCTTTTGATATTAAAAAATACCAGATTTCCCTTTGTTTACATTCTAGCATCTTCACTTCTTAAGCAATCATTTCCAAGACTTACAATAATGTTTATAGCTATTATCTATCAGTCAAGTTTGACTTCAAATTTTGAGCACAGGTACTCTTTAGTTTGTGGAATTTAACTGATCCCATGGATTATCTATTCAGTACATTTTTGCTTTAATATATAACTTATACAGGCAATTAAGGCAGTTTTTCTTAGGTGAGTGTCTTCACGGCCACCTTGGCCCTCTTGTGATAAGTTGTTGTTTTTGCTCACTTGTTCACAAGTACATCAAATGTTATTCATCAAAAGTTGATATTATTTCATACTGTTAAATTTATTTTTTTCTACTTTTCCACAAGGATCTCGGTTTGAATTCATACCTCTTAATTTGTCACCTTATAGATTTTGTCACTTTATAGATGTTATTCTCAAATGTCTATTGCTCCATTTCATTCCTATGTATATAATTTATGCTTTTATAGTTTTCCTTATCTAATATGTCTGCTGCATTTTATATCTGGGGAAGAAAAACTTTTTTCTACATGATTTTTGTTAATATTCATCTGGAGTCTTCTGCATGCTAACTTTTTAGCTCACCTGAGCACGTGTGCTCGATTATGGCTGAGATTCATCAATTAGGTCAGGAGTTATGCCCCTTTTAATATTAAAAAAAATGCCATATTTCACTTTGCTTACACTCTAGCATCTTCATCTTTTGAGCAATCATCTTCAAACTTTATGGCAATGCTTATGACCATAATGATTCAATTTAGTTTGATTATGACTGAGATCAGTTGATTAGGTCAGGAGTTAAGCCCCTTTTAATATAAAAAAATGCCAGATTTCACGTTGTTTACACTCTAGCATCTTCATCTTTTAAGCAATCATCTTCAAACTTTATTACAATGTTTATGACCATAAGGTCTCGATTGAGTTCGATTGATGCTGAGATCCGTCAATTAGTTCAGAAGTTATGCCCCTTTTAATATTCAAAAAATGCCAGAAATCACTTTGTTTATACTCTAGCATCTTCATCTTTTGAGCAATCATCTTCAAACTTTATGACAATGCTTTTGACCATAAGGTCTTGATTGAGTTCGATTATGGCTGAGATCCGTCAATTAGGTCAGGAGTTATGCCCCTTTTAATATAAAAAAAGCCATATTTCACGTTGTTTACACTCTAGCATCTTCCTTTTTATACGCCCGAAGGGCTGTATTATGTTATGCCGCTGGTCGTCCGTCCGTCTGTCCGTCCGTCCGTCTGTCCGTCCGTCTGTCCGTTCGTCCGTTAGCAATTTCGTGTCCGCTCTGTATCTTTTGAACCACTTAATATAAATGAAAACTATTTGGCAGAAGTATCACCCAGAGTGAGAGGATGTGCAGAACATAGGTTTCAGATGGCTAGGTTCAAGGTCAAGGTCACAATTCAAGGTCAAATATCTTAACTGGTGCAAAATTAGTATTTTTGTGTCCGCTCTGTATCTTTTGACCTGCTGGATGTAAATGGAAACTATTTGGCAGAAGTATCACCCACAGTAAGAGGATGTGCAGAACATAGGTTTCAGATGGCTAGGTTCAAGGTCAAGGTCACAATTCAAGGTCAAATATCTTAACTGGAGCAAAGTAAGTATATTTGTGTCCGCTCTGTATCTTTTGACCCGCTGGATGTAAATGGAAACTATTTGGCAGAAGTATCACCCACAGTAAGAGGATGTGCAGAACATAGGTTTCAGATGGCTAGGTTCAAGGTCAAGGTCACAATTCAAGGTCAAATATCTTAACTGGTGCAAAATTAGTATTTTTGTGTCCGCTCTGTATCTTTTGACCTGCTGGATGTAAATGGAAACTATTTGGCAGAAGTATCACCCACAGTAAGAGGATGTGCAGAACATAGGTTTCAGATGGCTAGGTTCAAGGTCAAGGTCACAATTCAAGGTCAAATATCTTAACTGGTGCAAAATTAGTATTTTTGTGTCCGCTCTGTATCTTTTGACCCGCTGGATGTAAATGGAAACTATTTGGCAGAAGTATCACCCAGAGTGAGAGGATGTGCAGAACATAGCTTTCAGATGGCTAGGTTTAAGGTCAAGGTCACAATTTAAGGTCAAATATCTTAACTGGTGCTAAGTTAGTATTTTTGTTTGTGTCCGCTTCAAACAGATCATGACAGGTCCAACCACAGATAATAACTCCACAATTGACCTCATATTCACCAACATTGAAGACTGTATATGTGGAACCAAAGAAGCATATTACACTGACCATAAACTATGTTGGGTTAGCTGGTAATGAGGTAACTCTTGATTAAAGCACTATTCACATAATAAGAAACATGAAAAACCTATTTGTAGCCACTGTTATAATAAAGCCCTTGAAGATTAACATTGCCAATCCTTCTTGTTGAAATAATACTTTATATATACATGTTTGTGCTTATCCTTTTTGTCTTAGGATATTCCCTGACAATACATACCTTCGGGCGTATATTGCCCCGCTGTCAGCGGAGCTCTTGTTTTAGCAATCATCTTCAAACTTTATGACATTGTTAATGACCATAATGTCTCGATTGAGTTCAATTGTGGCTGAGATGGGTCATTTAGGTCAGGAGTTATGCCCCTTTTAATACAAAAAATGAAAGATTTCACTTTGTTTATTCTCTACCAACTTCATTTTTTTAACAATCATTTTTAAACTTTAAGACAATGTTTATGCCCATAATCTCACAATCGGGTTCAATTATAACTGATATTGACTTGTAAATTTAGGAGTTATGCCCATTTCACCAACAAAAAAAGCCAGATTTCACTTTTACACTCAAGCATCTTTATTTCTTAAGCAATCATCTTTCTCAGGTGAGCGACCAAGGGCCATCTTGGCCCTCTTGTTTAATATCTTTTCAAGACCCTATGTAGTGAGGTATCATATGATTAGTTTCAATAATCGATTCACATGGATTACTTAGTATAGGATTAAAGTAAAATTTAAGGTAATCCATCCATCATTTATATGTCTTTCAATATGGGACTTTCAATAGTAAATGCAAGCCTCGATAGACTTCAAGCAAAAATAGCCTATAACTCCAAGTGAGTGAATGCTTGCTTTTGCACCTGAGCGTTTTTAAACATTTGAAGTAGCATAATCTAATAATGGATGGATTAATTTAAGCATTAATATTGGATTATTCATCTTATCAGAAGCCATGAATTTCTTTTTGTGAACTGCCTTAGCTTCATCTGTTATTTAAAAAAAAGTATCTCATATCTCATTATTTTATGCCTCTCTGAATTAACATAATGCTTTGCTTAACTTTTTATGGCTATTGTTGAGATGATTACATACTGGTTTCTATTTCTTTCTTTCTATTTTTTTTTTTGGGGGGGGGGGGGGGGGGGGCACTTGCATTTAATTCAGCTAAATTGTCCATATAATTCAATTAAAACTATCACAAGCTCAATCATTCGTTTTCATAAATGTCATATGACACATTTTTTAAAGATTTTTTTTCAATAGATATTTACGATTTTATGACAGGTTAATTCCTCAGTTTACACATGGTCTGTGTGCAGCGACTCCATAATGCTCACATGTTAATGTTTTGTTGACAGCAACAAATTACTTATTTATGTGCGAGCAGGTTGTTTAATCTACTGATTCGATACCATGACACTTTTCCAAAGAATTTGTCTTTCAATATGTTAGGGAGGATTGCGTCATAATGACATTTTATTTTTTATTTTACTGATTATTTTAGATAAACCTTAAATATATGTGATTAACTGATGAAGACTCCTGAAAAGAAAAGTAACTGTATGTATTAACGAGTCTGTCCATTAACGTTTATAGTTCAACTTACTCATTTCAAAACTACTAATATCCTGTTCCATAGAATGCCACAAAATAATATCTCATTATGATACTGCCCTCTTCAAAAGTTTTTCATTTTCACATCTTCGGATGACATTTGTGCCTTAGATTTTATACCCGATATTTATTTACAAATTAAACATTTCAGAAATGACAATTTTGTTGTCCATCATTGTCCATTGACCATTAAGATGTTTTAGCGTCGCTTTCTTCCTAGTTAATTAAGATGATATACTAAAACTCTTTTATATAAGGATAGTTCCAGGGCTGGTTGACGCGGTGTCAGGATAATGTGATATGAGATTGTATCATAACGAACTGGTTACGAATCGACCAGATACAACAATAACAAAAACAGGTTCCGAATCAGGGTCTCCATATATATAAGGAGACCCTGCGAATTGACAAAAACAACAACAAACAAAAACACACACACACAAAACGAATCGTCTGGATACCATCAAGATATACATGTATGTCTACGTCGTGATACTGCAGTGTGGTAGCATTATATTTGTCTCATCCAGACACAGTCTCCAAATGTTTGAAATGCTGTTAGCAAGATGTTTAACACTCAGAAACGTTAATTTATTGTTCCCATACATGATCTCTCAGATTCTATTCCCAAATATTAGTAGCCCTCGCCACGCAGTCTTTCAGCGCTTTCAGCGCTTTGATTTTTCTTGGCGCAAAGTACGGCTCCAGTCCAGGAACCGTCGAAAAAAATGCAAGAACCTGTTTCCTAGTCGACGTAAAAGAAATAAGTTAATCAAAGCGCTGAAGGCACTAAAGTTGTGTGTGTCTCAAGTGGAGGAGGGTTTGACGAGCTGCAGATATGCAGTGTAACTTAGTTTTTGCCAAATATCAAACTTATATTAAAATAATAAACGACTGTTCATTGTAGGCTATAGAAATAGGGAGAGTAAAAGTGGCGAAGTGCCAATTCTTAACAGTCTGATGAAACAAATGGTGCATTCATCTTTATTTCTTGTAATGACCGCGAACATTTGACCCCCTTTTATTAAAGTTACTTTGATAACCAAAAGAAATGCGACAATACTGCTCTCTTAGCACTATCAGCGCTTTGATTTGTACTACCGAGCGACGGCAAAGTTTCTATTTATATATGCAATTCAGTGGCTCCATACTGTGTCCGTAGTAACTTCTGATAGCAGATATATACAGCTATCACCATTCTACAGAGCAACAAATAACCCCTGGAGATATCTCAATGTATCTGAGACAGCTTGATGTGATTATTAGTAAGTTATGCGGATTTGTATCGGAATTCAAGCTTTCTATTTTTCTATATAGACTAGTGTAAGTTTGTAACACCACTAAATGAACAATACCTGCACATCTACCATCCAAATTCAGGCACGAGCCACCTTTGCATCGATAGAAACTATACTCCTCCGCATGGTAAAGTGAAAGTTACGCAACATCACAGGGAAAATAGTCCTTTTGTGTTTTATGCTACATACAATTATTGTTTCCCATGTATTTTATTACTCAAAATTAAGTTTTCAACATTTTGGCTGAATCTCAGCATATCTGTGTTACAGAATTTTTTTCAATCGTTTGTTCATTCATACAAAGTTATGAGGCTATTTGGTTTTAAATGTAGATAATTGGACCCTCAGAAAGTAGGTACTACGTCACACACAACTAAAAATTATTTGTCAAGCAGAACTGTACATAGATCTATCGTACATCTATCTTAACATCATGGACGTTTCTGTTGCTCGTGTACATTTACAAATGTGCGAGAAAAAAAGTATTTTTGCCTAGTATATCATGTTCATCATTTTGTAAAAGAAGACATCATTTGATGAATAGCTAAAACGTGTGTCGAGAAGGTATGGAGGGTATGATTGCAGTTTGTGGTATATGAAAACATTCATTGAAGTAAGTTCAAGCATAGACATATTCACCAAATATCTACGGTTGAAGTAAAAGAAGTCAGGAACTATAGAACAACACCACGTCCTGGGTCCCGTTCGAAACAGAAAATTATTTATCGATAAAACAATGACTTTTACAACATGGTAAGACACAGTCTTTTTACAGCAGCCTTTTCAATATGGTTTGTTTCAACAAAATTTTACTAACCTTAATTTTCGAACTATTTATTGTCATTAATAGCGAGCGCAACTCTACGGTAACGCGTAGTTGTAAATATTTGTTCAACTACTAACGTTTTGAAAACTTTCGTCATCAGGTTTACCAATTTACGTGCCTGTGATGGGTGAAATATTGACTTTGACATTACAATTAAAATATATGTAGATAGATCGAACAAATAGTTTTACACGATAAACGCAATGTAATTTTTTTTCTAATAGAAACATTTTATGTTACAGTAAAAATAAGATGCGCATATTTCAATTTGGTAAATCGTGCGACCTTGCCCTTCTCAAAATCATTCGTCTGCTTTGTTTATAGCGAGCGTAGCTCGAGACGGGCAACATATATAATTATGTTTCATTATATGTTATGTGTTTACGCAGCAGACAAAATCCCACTCACAAAATTTATATTTCAACCCTGAAATAATCATATGGTTATTTTGTTTGTTGGTAATTTATATGCATGGGCTTCACTTTGGTAAAAGTATTAAGATGTAATTTGGTCATGTTATTGGTAAAACACACAATTCCTTTGTATATATTTTCTTGTTTATTATTTTCATTTTTTTTTTTGATAACATGCACCCTGTAAATATGCAATATTTTTCTTTTTATTTATAACCTGGTCTTTTTAAATGAAATAAAAGTCTTACATAATTTACAGAGAAGTCAATTGTTAACAAGTTTAGTATATATAACGTATCCTATCCAAGTTGATGTGTTCATATATCCATAAAGTGTGAGGATTAATTGAATTAATTCATTTATGTTCTGCGTGACGTAACCAAAGGTACCAGGTACGTTGCTGCCCATTAAAAAAATCAATGACCTAATTTCACGGTAAAACTAAAGCCACAATATCAGTGTTGACTTGTATGGATAGATACTGATGAAACAAACAAATATACCTGAAATGAACACTTGTGCTGACTTGAAATCCATTGTTTTGAGAAGATTTTGTGACTAAATCGAAAACAACACTACATCAGCAATGTCACCGAGACGATCAATAGAAACTGAAGAGAATCTGCAGTTTAAGCTGATCATCGGTCAAGGTAGAGTCGGATGAATTTTTAAAAAGGCAGAAAAAAGGTCGAATAAGATATGAATGAGTATTCATGTTTGGTTTATTAGTTTCTTGTATCAGTATATGTCTGTACAATTTAATGCTGATATTGTAGCTTTAGTTTTTCTTTAGTTTTACACGGGAGAGATTGGCGAGATTCCGTCGGTCAGATCTCTTCCGACCGAACACGTTTTCGACTTCGCGGACTGTTGTAGTGCGATTCCTTTGGCAAGGGGTGTTTTTTTTTTGTACCTGATAGTCTTTATTCACCACTTCCACGCAAAATAAGACCGATTTTATGAAAATCAGCCAATTTTCAAAGGAGTTACGATAATTGAAACGACATGATGTACATTTTCAGTGGACGAAGTTACCTTCTTATATATAAGGTCATAGATTTTTTTTAATTGGCAGCAACGTACCGGGTACCTTTGGACGTAACTTGACATGGAAAACACCAATAATTCGCAAAATCTATTGATCCTTGTTTCAAAACTGTACATTTTTCTTAAATGTAAGGAAAAAAGATAAAAACATTCATTTAATAAAAAGGGTACCAAATTTTCATTTATGCTTCTTTTATCTAATTTTTCTTCCAAACCACCCGTTAAATCTATCGATAACTCTCAGCTAGCAGACGATGACAGATTTATGTAAGCCAACAGCTGCCATGCGTTCAGTGAAGGCGACCATTAGCATTTGCAATTTGGTAACCTGCTTACACTCTGCAATTTAAAAAGGATGCAACCGCTCACGTTAACGATTATTGGATTCACTGAATAAAGAACATTTCTTAACATAATGCATGTTTGATACACTTCTCAACAATCCTATATACGGAAGTCATTTAGTTGTTGTTAAAGCAAAATTCACACTTTTCACACAATTCTAGGGCTCTCTATATGAAGGGGTACAATTTAAAGCTCTGGAAAAACAATTGTATCTCCCGATGTATGACCACAATGAGTATGATGTTTCTTGTTCTCATTTGGCTCATCTTAAATCTTACACAACAATATGTGCTGTTACGAAGAACACATAACTTCATTACAACTTTTGTTTATAGACATTATCTCTTTATGTCCACCATACACGCGACAGATTTATTTCGAGTTCAATAGTGACAACTGAAGACGCCATTTTGGAAATAGTTTGTTGTTGGTTTTGGACAGTTTTTTTTTAAATTGTTTTCAATTACCAACTTATTACATTTGAAGGGAAGATATCGATGCATTCGGGAGTATATTTAATCTAAAGGTGAGGATGTAGTCTCGTCCTCTTATGGGAACTCGATACTCTAGGAAAAGTCCAGTAGCACATACTATCAAAAGAGACTACTAGAGGCAGTAATAAACCCATGCCAAGTCAAGACAATAAAACCTGCGCTCGCTTCGAGGCTTTGCCTTTTACATATTAGTATTGTATAAATATTTAATTATATTTCCAGAGAATCCTGCATCAGTATTGTATAAGTATTTTAACATATTTACTGACAATCTTGTTTTAGTATTGTGTAAATATGTAAACATATTTACTGACACTCTTGCATTAGTGTATTGTAAGTATTTCGATATATTTATAGGCAATTCTAACACGACCAGCAACATTTCCTATATTTCATGAAACAAAGAGGAAACTCACCCATACATTAAATATTATTCGATAAAGTATACCGGCTGTTACATTTCCCACTCCTAGGATCGTAAACCGAGCGTCTACCACCCTTTCTGTTACGTGCCGTTTATATACACAAAACTATCAAGTATGAATTTCGATAAGATATATACTGATCATATCAGTGGGATATAATTCATATCTAACTGTTGAAACCGTGGAAGATATAGAATCTTGATCCAATCTGTACATTGAAATTTAATTTAAAAGTAGAACGTGAAACGGGTAAAGATTTCCATGACGTTACGGTTAGGTCACGTAACGTGATTTGGCGCCATTTTTGGTAATGCCTGGCTAGTTAAATGCAAAAACTACAGGAAAAAACAACAACAAAAAAACAAAAAACAAAACAAAAAAAAACCCATAAAATAAAAAGAAAACTTGTTTTGAGTGAACTCGTCTCAAAGTGATACAATTTTCATATTTTCACTCGCGCTACGCTACGATAAGATCATATACAATATTCACCCAAAGCAAACAAATCTCCTCAAAACAAACCAAATAAACTGATTTGGCAGCAACTCATATCCGTTTACATGGCTAATAACCCACTACCAATACCCCTCTCTACACATAAATATCACACTAAACATTTATAAAATTAGCAGTTATTTACACGGCTAACGAATCTGACAACTGGACTTTCTTCACGACATAGTGTTTCTCACGATACACCGAGTACCACTTTCGTTCATTTTCTGTTGTGTGTGTGTGTGTGTGTTTTGTGTCGACAAAAACTACAAGACGGTGAATTTATAGGGGCATTAAACTGATAAAATTCTATTCAAAATATGAAAAATCGACTGCATGTTCTTCTTTTTGAAGTGATATCTAATTATGGTATTTCCACTAATTACATCAGGTTTATTTTTAGAATAATTAAACCACATTTCTTGGTCAATCGTTGCAATATTTTGAAATAAAAGTTATTATTTATAATTAGATATAATTTCACCTTTTGTTTAATTAATTCAGCATTTATTTTCAAAGAAAACGAAAAGAAAAAAGGGAAAAAATATGTCACAGCATACATCACGTGATCTGTTTATTTGGTCGGTAGCCTATGTTACCAGCATTCAAGAATTTGTTAGCTCCCTCCTACTGATGTGTTGAATTTGTCTTAAGTTTGTTTTCACAAAACATGTGAGTATATCAAATAGTATTATTTAAATTAATTGAATTATGTGTAATAAGTGTAGAATAACAGTTGAATTATAAGCCTAAAAAGTTACATAGTCATTTGTGAATAGTCAAATTATAGAATTAAATGTTCTTATCAATGTTGTTGATATAAATTCAATAAAGAATGATGTGGTGCCAAGTACCGAGCCTTGAAATGATGATGCACTTCCCCACTTCTCACTAGAAGCAATCAGCAAGGGATGAGTCAATCCACCTCTGAAATTTACCATGGATGCTATAGTTCTTAGATTCTCAGAAAGACAGGGATGTGACACCTTCTCGAATGCTTTGGAGAATTCTAAAATGGCCATGTCCACTTGATGCTTGTTGTCAAGGTGTCAAACTATATTGTCTGCCATCATAACTTGCTGGCATTCACACGACCATCAAACCCTGAGCCCAATCTGGTTCTTATTGAGGATGTTCTGGTCATGGAGATGGTCCATCACTTGAGAAACTGTTATATGTACTGTCATCTTCGAGACTAAAGCTGTCAGTGGGACAGGGCGGTAGAAATCAAGTTTGGAGCGATGTTAAGTTGGCATACCCTACAACTGTGTAGTGTATGTTTAAATCACTCTTAAGAAATATGTAATTGAATATATAACATACACTTCAACAATAACAACCAAAAACTACAAGTAAGGGAAATATTTACATTTATACATGTATAAATATATTTATGAAAAGAAAAAGTCAGGTTTTATTTGTAAATGATTTAGACAAAATCCCCTTCTGACTCAATTAGAAATTCTTGCAAATGAGCACGACAAGAAATTAATTCTTAATAGAAACTTTTCAAATTAAAAACTACTTATATTTATTGATTTAATTTTATTTATATTCAAATATACATTGACGAATCTGTTATTGTCCTTTTGTTATTTTAAATATGATTCCTTTTATATTTAATTACATATATTTATGTTTATCTTATATAATTTGTAGGAAAGGGGGAAAGAGAGAAAATAGATAGGAATTTTCTTGTCATTACTGTGTTTCAAAGTGCCTTTGATTTGATTCTTGTGTATTGATTTTACTATACTATGCACAATAAGTGTGACTTAAGGTAAAGTACCTGTAATAGTTCCGCTACGTCTTGGACCACTTAATCTCTACCAAGATAACCAAGGTACCCTAATTAAACATTAGGAAACATTGGTTATCTCTGTGAAAGGCCATGAGGTCTGAAAGGTAGCGAAACCATTACAGGGACTACCTTAAATTCATACTAATAGCAGCTGATGCATTAATTGACGTCTGTAACATGCATATTAAATGCATTTGATTGATTTAGATTAAAGCAGACACAATGTCGTTGCCAAGGTGACAGCAGATCTCAGCAGGGTTTGGCCTGGGTGACTGGTCATTTGGATAACTTCATTTCAATAAGGGGCTCACAATGGGGATTTACCACAAACTTTTATCCATTTTCAGTCACCTAGAAAATTGTATGATCAGGCCAGCTGGGGAGATGGGCTTGACTCTGCCCCTCATCTGATTAATCCGGGCCTGATAAAACTGTCATTTAGATTAAAGGCTATAGCAAATCACCACTGAGGTTCTTTCAAATGTTGTTTTTTGGTTTGAAACAAATCTCATTTCATAATTTAACATTCAATTGCAAATCATTTTTAGCTCGACTTTACGAAGAAAATGAGAGCTTATACTGTCACTCGGGCGTCGGCGTCGGCGTTGCAACACAAGGTTAAAGTTTTTTTCAAACATCAATAACTTAAATACTATCAAAGGTATTCCACCCAAACTTAAAATACTTATTCACCATCATCACTTCTACCTTACTTTTAAGGCCCACAACCCTGGCTACCCTATTTTTGGAGTTATGCCCCTTTCATACTTACAAAACAGCCAAAATCAAGGTTAAAGTTTTTACAAAGTTGTATATTTAAGGTATTCAACTGAAACATTACCTTACCTTACTAACAAGGCCCATAACTCTTGCTGTACTACTTCTTAAGTTATGCCACTTTCATACTTAGAAAACAGCCAAAATCATGGTAATTTTTTTACATAGTTGTACTTTTAAATTAATCCCAACCCTGGCTGTACTACTTCTTGAATTATGCCCCTTTCATACTTAGAAAACAGCCGAAATCATGGTTAATTTTTTTACAAAGTTGTATATTTTCAATACTATCACAGGTATTCCACCATAACTTGGAATACTTATTTATTGTTTAACCACACTACCTCAACTTTATTGGCAGGGCCCATAATCCTGTATGCAGTGTATTTTCAATTTTACCCTTTTATACTTATATATTTTTTGGCTGTATTTACAAATAGCAAATAGGTTGGGCAACAACCTCTAATAACATCAAAGATTGGCCCTTTCTTTAATGGCGTTAGTATGTTTTGTTTTTTAAATTTCCATGCTCATTTCACCAATTACAATTTCAGATTTTAGCACTGGAGTTGGTGGATCAGCACACCACATTCTCAAATTGATTCTGCATGCTAATTTCACCAATTAAAAATTTCATATTTGTTTATTGGAGGTGATAGAATAATTTCTACTATAACTAGAACATATCATCATTGATATGTACCATACTATTAAAATCCATAAAACTGTGTCTTAGCAACTGAGAAAAGTCGAGCGCGCTGTCTTATGGACAGCTCTTGTTTAATTTATTTTATAGCAAATCATTTTTGTTTACTTAAAAAGGGATTTAAATGTATGTATACACGAAAACGTTGAGAATTGATTAACAGAAATTGTTTTAAACTTTGCAGAAAGGATAAACTGCACAACTTAATGCAATCTGTAGACTCAACTTTTTCAAAAATTCATTTTCAAAAATCTTGTTAGCTCACCTGAGCACTTGTGCACATGCCACATGTCGTCAAAGTAAAATCTTGTGACCACTCTAGAAGCAACATTTTTGGCCAAACTTTCATGTAATTAGGTCAGAATGTTTGTTATCTTGAATGAGTTCAAAACTGGGTCACATGGGGTCAAAAAGTAGGTCACCAGGGTAAATTTAAAAGTAATCTTGTGAACTCTCTAGAGGCCACATTTTTGGCTCAATCTCCATAGACTTTGTTTGAAAGTTTGTCTACATGAAATCTTGCATAAGTTTGAAAATTGGGCTACTTGGGAGACAAAAAGTAGGTCACCAAGTCAAACCTCGTGAACATTGTAGAGGCTACATATTTTTCCTCCAGTGTTCATAAAACTTGATAAGAATGTTGTTTGCATGAAACCGCATTGCAAACACTTTAGAATGATGCCACATTTCTGATAATCATGCCTAACACAGCAATCTTACTCAGGTGAGTGAAACAGGACCATTTTGGTCCTCTTGTTATGTATGTAAGCTGTTACGATTTCGTGTGTGTTGGGGGAGGATGGGATTGAAAAGGTGGGTGGGGTTGATACACTTTTTAGTTGGGGGAATGGTTCCCAGTATTGGTACTATAATGGAGATTTAGAGCCCTGTGTAGTGGTGTAGTGTCAGTAACCTTTACTGATACTTGTATATCTCTAGTGTCAGTAACCTTTACTGATACTTGTATATCTCTAGTGTCTGTAACCTTTACTGATACTTGTATATCTCTAGTGTCTGTAACCTTTACTGATACTTGTATATCTCTAGTGTCTGTAACCTTTACTGATACTTGTATATCTCTAGTGTCTGTAACCTTTACTGATACTTGTTGTATATCTCTAGTGTCTGTAACCTTTACTGATACTTGTATATCTCTAGTGTCTGTAACCTTTACTGATACTTGTATATCTCTAGTGTCTGTAACCTTTACTGATACTTGTATATCTCTAGTGTCTGTAACCTTTACTGATACTTGTATATCTCTAGTGTCTGTAACCTTTACTGATTATCTCTAGTGTCTGTAACCTTTGATACTTGTATATCTCTAGTGTCTGTAACCTTTACTGATACTTGTATATCTCTAGTGTCTGTAACCTTTTCTGATACTTGTATATCTCTAGTGTCTGTAACCTTTACTGATACTTGTATATCTCTAGTGTCTGTAACCTTTTCTGATACTTGTATATCTCTAGTGTCTGTAACCTTTTCTGATACTTGTATATCTCTAGTGTCAGTAACCTTTACTGATACTTGTATATCTCATTACTTTGCCAGTTTGATGTTGACATTAAAAGACATAAAACATAAAGTTAATTCTAAAAGCATTATCTTTGTTTCAAGAATTGTCATGGTGACGGACACTACAAAACATGTTTCATAATGTAAATGTTTGAGTAGCTCATGGAATGCAAAATATATTTTTTATAACCAATGATTTTTGATGAGGTTATGAAAAAGAATTTCAACTTCATATATAGTTGTTTTCTGTTTTCATTTTAAATAAAGTAAATAATATGTTCTGTATACATGTTAAGAGTACTTGCCATGATTAAATACACAGAACCATTTATTTTCAGGTACCGTAAATGTAGGACATACTATCACTCAACTGTACTATAGAGTACTAAGAAGGATACTGATGAAATCTAGCCTTACCATTAAAATGTAATAATGAAAACGTGAGTCCTAGGTGAGGTCAGAGGACTGTCAACCTCAGTAAGGACTAAGACACAGGACAGAGATGATGATACTTTGTGTATTGGTAGCATATGATCAGATCTACTAAAATATGATATAAAAACAGGGGGTCACCTGCCGTAGAAAAAAATATCTGTGTTTATCAGTATACCCTATATAGCAGCAGTTTAGGATAAAATTTCACCAATGAAAACTAAGTCTTATTTTTTCTTCAAATTAATTTATTAGTCCCCTACCGGTGTTACACCAGAGGGGACTATAGGTTTGTCCTCCGTCTGTCTGTCCATTTAAGATAATATTATGAAACTTGGTATATGAATAGATAGCAGTATGGAGATTCTGTATGTCACTTTGTTGTTGTTTTTTCAGGGCAAAATTCAGGTTGATATGGTAACAGAAAAATTATGCATCTCATCAGTAGGGGACTCATGTGTTGCATGCAACACCAGTTACTTGTTAGAAATTGTTATGTCATTATATTGGTGAAACTGCAAATGTAATGAAAGAAACAAATTACTTTTTATACATCTATTATTAAATACCCTTACATATGGTTAAAACACACCTTTTTGTGATCGCCTTTTGTCCGTCGTCCGTGCGTCCGTCGTCAACAATTTCTTTAAACAACATCTCCTTCTAAACTACTCACTGGATTTTGATAAAACTTCACAGGAATGTTCATTATGGGGCCCTTTACCAAAGTTGTTAAAATTATTTTGATTGGTCAAAAATCTAGGTCACAGGAGCTAAAAATAGATTTTAAAAATGAAAATTTTAAAAATCTTCTTCTCCGAAACCACAAGGCCTAGCCTTTTGATTTTTGGTATGTAGCATGATCTTATGACTCTCTACCAAGATTGTTCAAATCATGACCCTGGGGTCAAAATTGGCTCCGCCCCAGGGGTCACTTGATTTAACATAGGCTAATATAGGAAAAACTTGAAAAAATCTTCTTCTCTGAAACCACAAGTCCTAGCCTTTTGATTTTTGGTATGTAGCATGATCTTATGACTCTCTACCAAGATTGTTCAAATTATGACCCTGGGGTCAAAATTGGCCCCGCCCCAGGGGTCACATGATTTAACATAGGCTAATATAGGAAAAACTTGAAAAATCTTCTTCTCAGAAACCACAAGGCCTGGGGTTTAGATATTTGGTGTGCAGCATTGTCTAGTAGATCACTACCAAATTTGTTCAAATCATGGCCCTGGGGTCAAATTTGGCCCCGCCCCAGGGGTCACCTGATTTTACATAGGAAGAAACCACAAGGCCTGGGGTTTAGATATTGGTGTTCAGCATTGTCTAGTAGATCACTACCAAGTTTGTTCAAATCATGGCCCTGGGGTCAAATTTGGCCCCGCCAAAGGGTCACCTGATTTTACATAGGCTAATATAGAAAAAAACTTGAAAAATCTTCTTATCAGAAACCACAAGGCCTGGAGTTTAGATATTTGGTATGTAGCATTGTCTACTGGGTCTCTACAATGTTTTTACAATTCATGACCATTGGGTCAAATTTGGCCCCACCAAAGGGGTCCCTGATTTTACATAGGCTAATATAGGAAAAAACTTGAAAAATCTTCTCAGAAACCACAAGGCCTGGTGTTTAGATATTTGGTGTGTAGCATTGTCTAGTGGATCTCTTCTACGTTTGTTCAAATCATGGCCCCGGGGTCAAAATTGGCCCCACCCCAGGGGTCACTTGATTTAACATAGACTAATATAGGAGAAACCTGAAAAATCTCAGAAATCACAAAGCCTGGAGTTTAGATATTTGGTATGTGACATGGGCTAATAGACCTCTACCAAGTTTGTTCAAATCATGAATCATGCATTGTCTAGTGGATCTATATTTAGTTTGTTCAAATCATGGCCCTGGGGTCAAATTTGGCCCCGCCATTTGGGTCACCTGATTTTACATAGGCTAATATAGAAATAACTTGAAAATTCTTCTTTTTAGGAAACTAGAAAACACATGGCCTGGCGTTTAGATATTTGGTGAAAATTGGCCCCGCCCCAGGGATCACTTGATTTTACATAGTTTTTTGAAAAAAAAAAAAAGGGCTAATAGACCTCTACCCAGTTTGTTCAAATCATGACCCTGGGGTCAAAATTGCCTCTGCCCCAGGGGTCACTTGATTTTACATAGCCTAATGATATCAGGTGAGCGATCCAGGGCCATCATGGCCCTCTTGTTTATTAAAAACTTTATTTTTTTTAATGTTCAAACATTCATATTTTTCATATATTTTTATGAATATTTTTTTAGTTTTATTAGCTCACCTGAGCACAAAGTGCTCAAGGTGAGCTTTTGTGATCGCCCATTGTCCATCATCCATCGTCCGTGCGTGCGTCCGTTGTCAACATTTCGTTCAAATGACTTCTCCTCCTAAACTACTTGGCCAATTTCAAAATTATTTTGCAGGAAAGTTCCTTGGCAGACTCTCTACAAAAGTTGTTCAAATGGTTCCAGTCCATTGCATAATTAGGTCACAGGAGCTAAAAATAGATTTTAAAAGTGAAATCTTAAAAAAACTTCTTCTCCAAATCCAAAAGGCCTAGAGCTTAGATATTTGGTATGTAGCATTGTCTAATGAACCATTACCAAGATTGTTCAAATCATGGCCCTGAGGAGATAAATGGCCCCGCGCCAGGGGTCATTTGTTTTACATAGAGTTATATAGGAAAATCTTTAAAAATCTTCCTCTATGAAACCATTAGGCCTAGAGCTTTGATATTTGGTATGTAGCATTATCTTATGGGTCATTACCAAGATTGTTTAAATCATAGCCCTACGATGATAAATGACCCCGCACCAGGGGTCACTTGTTTTACAAAGAGTTATATATATAGGAAAATCTTTAATAATCTTCCTCTGCAAAACTGCAGGACCTAGAGCTTAGATATTTGGTATGTAGCATCATCAAATGGGCCATTACCAAGATTGTTCAAATCATAGCCCTACGGTGATAATTGACCCCACACCAAGGTCACTTGTTTTACATAGAATTATATAGGAATATCTTTGAAAATCTTCTCCTATGAATCCAGAAGACCTAGAGCTTAGATATTTCGTTTGTAGCATCATCTAATGGGCCATTACCAAGATTGTTCAAATCATAGCCCTACAGTGATAAATGACCCCACACCAAGGTCACTTGTTAGCTCACCTGAGCACAACGTGCTCATGGTTAGCTTTTGTGATCGCCTTTTGTCCGTCGTCCGTCTGTCCGTGCGTGTTGCGTCAACTTTTCCTTTAAACAACTTCTCCTACTAAACCACTGGATGGATTTTGACCAAACTTCACAGGAATCAATCTTATCATGACCTCTATCAAAGTTGTTTAAATTATTTTGAATGGGTGAATAAGTAGGTCACAGGAGATAAAAATAAATTTTAAAAATGAAAATTTAAAAAATCTTCTTCTCCGAAACCACAAGGCCTAGCCTTTTGATTTTTAGCTCACCTGAGCACAAAGTGCTCAATGTGAGCTTTTGTGATCGCCCGTTGTCTGTCGTCCATCGTCCGTGCGTCAGTGCGTCCGTGCGTGCGTCTGTCGTCAACTTTTCGTTCAAACGACTTCTCCTCCTAAACCACTGGATGGATTTTGACCAAACCTCACAGGAATCATCCTTATCATGACCTCTATCAAAGTTGTTCAAATTATTTTGATTGGGTGAATGAGTAGGTCACAGGAGCTAAAAATAGATTTTTAAAATGCAATCTTAGAAAATCTTCTCCTGCAAAACTGTAAGGCCTAGAGCTTTAATAATTGGTATGTAGAATTGTCTTATGAACATCTACAAAAGTTGTTCAGATCATGACCCTGGGGTCAAAATTGGCACCTCCCCAGGGGTCATTTTTTTAAAAATTTTAAAAATAAGGCCTAGAGCTAAGATATTTGGCGTGTAGCATTGTCTAGTGAATCTCTACAAAAGTTGTTCAAATTATGACCCTTGGGTTAGAATTGGCCCTGCCCCGGGGGTCACTTGTTTTACATAGACTTATATAGGAAAAACTTTAAAAATCTTCTCCTATGAAACCATAAGGCCTAGAGCTAAGATATTTGGTATGTAGCATCATCTAATGGTTCATTACCAAGATTTTTTAAAATTATGACCCTTGGGTTAGAATTGGCCCTGCCCCGGGGGTCACTTGTTTTACATAGACTTATATAGGAAAAACTTTAAAAATCTTCTCCTATGAAACCATAAGACCTAGAGCTTAGATATTTGGTATGTAGCATCAGCTTATTGGCCATTACCAGAATTTTTTCAAATCAAAGCCCTATGGCGATATATGACCCCGCACCAGGGGTCACTTGTTCTACATAGAGTTACATAGGAAAAACTTTCAAATATCTTCTCCTATGAATCCATGAGGCCTAGAGTTTAGATAATTAGCTCACCTGAGCACAACGTGCTCATGGTGAGCTTTTATGATTGCCTTTTGTCCGGCGTCTGTCGTCCGTCCATCTGTCCGTGTGTGCGTGCGTCTTGCGTCAACTTTTTCCATTAAACAACATCTCCTCCTAATCCGCTGAAGGGATTTTGACAGGAATCATCCTTATGATGTCCTCTAACAAAATTGTACAAATTATTATGATTGGTTGAAAAAGTAGGTCACAGGAGCTAAAAATAGATTTTAAAATGCAATCTTAGAAAATCTTCTCCTGCAAAACTGTAAGGCCTACAGCGTGTAGAATTGTCTTATAAACCTTTACAAAAATTGTTCAAATCATGGCCCTATGGTCAAAATTTGCCCTGCCCCAGGGGTCACTTTATTTAACATAGGCTTATATAGGGAAAACCTAGAAAAATCTTCTCATCAGAAACCACATGGCCTGGTGTTAAGATATTGGGTAAGTAGTATTGTCTGGTGGATCTCTACTTAAGTTGATCAAATCATGGCCCTTGGGTGAAAATTGGCCCTGCCCTAGGGGTCACTTGATTTTACAAAGGAAAAATAGAAAAATCATCTCCTGAAATACTGCAAGGCTTAGAGCTTGGATATTTGGTATGTAGAATTGTCTTGTGAACTACTACAAAGTTGTTAAAATAATGACCTCTGGGTCAAAATTGCCCTTGCTCCAGGGGTCATTTTATTTTACAAAGGCTTATATAGGGAAAAACTAGAAAAATCTTCTTATCAGACACCACATGACCTAGAGCTTAGATATGAGGCTTGTACCATTGTCTAGTGGATCTCTACCAAAGTTGTTCAAATCATGGCCCTTGGGTCCAAATTGGGTCCGCCCAGGTGTCACTTGATTTTACATAGGCTTATATAGAGGAAGAAAGGAAAATCTTCTTCTCAGAAACCACAAGGTCAAGAGTTAAGATATTTAGTGTGTAGCATTATACAGTGCCTTTAGAGCAATGGTACTCAGGTGAGCGATACAGGACCATCATGGCCCTCTTGTTGGTATGTAGCATGATCTTATGACTCTCTACCAAGATTGTACAAATTATGACCCTGGGGTCAAAATTGGCCCCACCCCAGGGGTCACTTGATTTAACATAGGCTAATATGGGAAAAATCTTCTTCTTCGAAACCACAAGGCCTAGCCTTTTGATTTTTGGTATGTAGCATGATCTTATGACTCTCTACCAAGATTGTTCAAATTATGACCCTGGGGTCAAAATTGGCCCCACCCAAGAGGTTACTTGATTTAACATAGGCTAATATAGGAAAAACTAGAAAAAATCTTCCTCTCCGAAACCACAAGGCCTAGCCTTTTGATTTTTGGTATGTAGCATGATCTTATGACTCTCTACCAAGATTGGTCAAATTATGACCCTGGGGTCAAAATTGGCCCCACCCCAGGGGTCACTTGATTTAACATAGGCTAATATGGGAAAAACTTGTTTTAATATTTAGTATGTAGCATGATCTTATGACTCTCTACCAAGATTGTAGCCCCGCCCCAGGGGTCACTTGATTAAACATAGGCTAATATAGGAAAAACTTGAAAAATCTTCTTCTCAGAAACCACAAAGCCTGGGGTTTAGATATTTGGTGTGCAGCATTGTCTAGTAAATCACAACCAAGTTTGTTCAAATCATGGCCCTGGGATCAAATTTGGCCCCACCAAGGGGTCACCTGATTTTACAAAGGCTAATTTAGAAAAAACTTGAAAAATCTTCTTCTCAGAAACCACAAGGTCTAGCCTTTTGATTTTTAATATGTAGCATGATCTAATGACTCTCTACCAAGATTGTTAAAATTATGACCCTGGGGTCAAAATTGGCCCTGCCCCAGGGGTCACTTGATTTAACATAGGCTAATGCAGGAAAAAAACTTGAAAAATATTTCTTCTCAGATACCACAAAGTATAGAGTTTAGATATTTGGTGTGTAGCATTGTCTAGTCGATTCGTACCAAGTTTGTGCAAATCATGACGCTGGGGTCAAAATTGGCCCCGCTCCAGGGATCACTTGATTTAACATAGACTTATAATGGAAAAAAAAACTAGAAAAATCTTCTTCTCAAAAACCACAAGGTCTGGAGTTTATATATTTGGTATGTAACATGGGCTAATAGACCTCTACCAAGTTTGTTCAAATCATGACCCTGGGGTCAAAATTGGCTCTGCCCCAGGGGTCACTTGATTTTACATAGCCTAATGATACCAGGTGAGCGATCCAGGGCCATTATGGCCCTCTTGTTTTACATAAAGTTATATCGGAAAATCTTCTTCTATGAAACCATAAGGCCTAGAGCTTAGATATTTGGTGTGTAGCATCATCTTAATAGCCATTAACAAGATTGTTCAAATCATAGCTCTACGGTGATAAATGCCTCGCACCAGGGGTCAGTTGTTTTACATGGAGTTATATAGGAAAAGTCTGAAAATCTTCTTCTATGAATCCATAAGGCCTAGAGCTTAGATATTTGGTATGTCTTCAATGCCTATACATCAAGACCCCTCAGGTGAGCGATATAGGGCCTTATGGCCCTCTTGTTAATATTTATAGGCCTGTAAACCAAAATCCCATATACAATTCACTCAGGAATAATGCATATACACGCTGCAGTTTCTGTTCCTATTAATCATTATAAACATTTTTCTGTTAAGTCCGTGTCGACAGTTGGCATGATAAATATGTACAGTACAGTAGACAATTAGGGCTGCACAAATGTCTGTCACTCTTTTTCTGACACACTTTTTTATTCTGCAATAACTCCTGCTCTGATCATGCTATAGAAATGAAATTTCATTTATGGACAGAGCTTGACAAGAGGAATCGTCATGCACAAGGTCCATGATCATGGTATCATTTCTTTTGAGTTATTCCCCTTTTAATTCACTCTTCTTTCATTAGCACCATCACGCTTCTTTATTCTGCAATTACTCCGGTTCTACTCATGCATTTAAAATGAAATTTCATTTATGGACAGAGCTTGACAGGAGGAATTGTTATGCACAGATCCATAACACTGGAATAAGAATTTTATACCCTCCATAAACTTACTTGTGGGGGTGGGGCAGTTATATAGGAGTGTCTGTCGGTTGGTCAGTCTATAGCTTTTTTTGTCCGCACTATTTCTGGATGAATTTCAATCACAGTTCATAGGAAGTTTCACTAGTAAGCACAGATAAACATATTTTACTGTTGTTACGGTTGAATGATTTTTCTCTGAGTTATGGCCCTTTGATGATTTTCTTGAGTTTTCTTTGTCTACATATTTTCTCAGTTACTACAGGATGGATTTCAATCAAATTTCATAGGAAGTTCACTAACATGCAAATGATTTTCAGGAAGGTTTTCAATAATTACTATCTTCTTGATTTTATTTGTCTGCACTTATGCTAAGCACAGATATACATAATTATAATGTTAATAGCGTTAAATGATTTTTCAATAACTAATGTCCATTTGGAGAATTTTCTCCCATGTGCCATTCATCAGAGCCATAGCATCTCTTTCCACAATGTTATCATTGTAAACAGAGTGCACCATGAGGGGAATGGAATGTAAGCACATTTTAGATTGCTTTGCAAAGTTTTTGTTTGATCTACTTGTTATTGTCATAGGTTTCATTAGCTGTATCAAATTCTGCCCATTTTGGAGAGCAATTTTGTGACAAGAAGTGGGTGGGGGTATTCATCACCTTTACTGATAGCTCTAAATTTAGTTATTTCCCTTGTTCTCATTTTCTTTACTCTGCAATAACTTCTGCTCTACTCTACTATTCCCCTTTTAATTCACTCTTCTTTCATTAGCACCATCACGCTTCTTTATTCTGCAATTACTCCGGTTCTACTCATGCATTTAAAATGAAATTTCATTGATGGACTGTGAAGCTTGACATGAGGAATCGTCCATAAATCTGGCATCAATATTTCCTTAGTTATTTCCTTTTTTCTTTCTGTCTGTCACACTGTTTCCATCATGCTTCAGCAGTTGACACAGTCATGTGTTCCAAGGAACACTCTTGTTTAACAAAAACTGTTATACATGTATTTACATTAGCGGTGATAGTGTAAAATTAACTTATGTGCGATAACTTTCGTGGTCATCTTTAAAGTGAAATATGAAATATTTTCAGGATTTAGTCAATATTGTCACAGTAACCACTACAAAGTCTGATCCAAGAATCATTTTAGGTTTTAAGTGATGTCAAATTATTGTTTGTTATGTTACTCATAAATAATATTATGTGTTTAGATGTGAATAGCTTAAGTCATCTAGTCCATTGGTGTAGGTATTGCAAACCATCAGTATACCAATAGCTATGTATGTGGACAATGTAGACCTTGG
>CM037780.1:5519278-5546371 GCA_021229015.1 Solen grandis | reverse complement strand
TAAATTTTCTCCGCTTTCCATGCAAGCAGGGGTAAAGTAAAACATGCGTCTATATGGAAAAGTATACTCGGTCCAGCTTCGTTAAACATTGTCAAATTGTATTGAATTTCGGTAGTACCGAAAGTGCCACACATTATTTGAACGGAGTTAAATTCGAAATTCATTTGAGAGTTAGCATCACCCCTCCGAAACACACACACACACACACACACACACACACACACACACACACATTATCAACTTTCATAAGATGGGAGTAGGACTCATTCATTTACCCTATATATAAAAAGGTTTATCGATTTTTTTTTTTTTTCCAGGTATTTCTCCAAAATGTCATCAATCGTAATGAGATGTATGTATCTCGTATGTAAGTACCGTACTTCCTTACACTGTTAACCAAATGTGTAATTTAGAATCAAAGAATCATTTTGAAATACGAGATTTGTATAACAGTGATTTGTATACTGTAGTAACAGGATATATATTGTATTAAGATTTATACATGTATATACAGTATACATTATAATAAAAATAACAAATCACAGTGATCAGACTGAACTTAGTAATTTAACATTTTTAATTAAAAAAATACATAGGAAGGAAAAAATACTTCGAGATGAGCTTCAAAAGGAAACATTAAAAACATAAATGTTTTCACAAACAATGATTCAGAGAATATCAGGAAGCTATGCAAATATAACATAAACAACATACAATGTGTACATTCACATAAAAATACGAAAACAAAAGCACTTAATACTTTTACTTATTACTTGTGAGTGCTGGTAAATAGAGAAAAAAAAATAGAATTTGACTCTTACCCTTTATAAAGAGTTGATCAAATAGTATGCTTGTCACCGGACATTGTCCATGAAACAGTTAAAGGAATGTCTTGATGAAGAAAAATAAAGGTGTACCTGCTATGACACCCCAGGTCTCTTGGCCAAACAACAATCAGCAACATAGTGACTTTTGCTTTTGTAATCAATTAAGACCTTAAGGAATGCAGTTTTCAGCAAAAGGTTGTAACCCACCAACACTACAATCCACAGCCATTGTGTAGGTAGAATACTTTTGAAACAACTATAAATTCTTAATGTAAATTAACTTCGACCTCCCTTATTTTATCGTCATAGGTTTTAAACAGCAAGAACAACAAAAAGAACAATTATTATCTTAAAAACGTAAATGTCACAAAAGTTTTCAGCACTAACAGATATAGGATAACTAAAGATTTAAACTGTATACCTATGACACGCGTGGATTATTGTATTGTGTAAGCCATATGTCATTCTGGGACGCACATGTTTTACCCACCCTGAGATGTTCACATGAAAATATTCAGTTTAAAAAGTACATACTGAAAGTTTTATCACCTGGCTCTTAACTGTAGGAATTATTTTGAAATATTATCACGTGGATAATGTCATTCAAAACTCTTAAATTGAGAGCTTATTAGTTTCCCGAACATTTCTCGTCATTGTATGTGATGCCGTGATTGGTTTCGTTACTACGGAATCCGATTAGTAATTCGCTATATAAAGGCAACGCACGACAATTTAAAAAGACGCGCGACAAATGTGAATGACACATGATAATATGAAACGGCACACGACATTGAGACACGACACTCGACATTATAGCGCGCAAATGGCAAGTGTCTATCGGTGTTTATACAATGATTGAGCAATGTTTTATAATCACACTGTTACAAATGGTGACATAATTAAAAATGTCTTCTGTAGCAGAGACTAATGACTAGCGCACCGGTAGACACACGATATTTGTATCGCGTCGCATTATCGTGTTTTGTTTTATAATGTGGTGTGTCACAGTAACATGACACACCACATTTGCACGATATTTGCGTGCTATAATGTCGAGTATAATGTTGCATTGTCGTGTGTCAAAGCGTATTGTCGTGTGTCGCGGTACACTGTCGTGCGTCGTGCTTTCCTTGCGGTGGACGATATTAGCTTGACAATATCAAAAGACACATGATAACGCGACGCAACGCACGATATTTTGAAAAGACACTCGACATTTTTATACGCCCGAAGGGCTGTATTATGTTATGCCGCTGGTCGTCCGTCCGTCTGTCCGTCCGTCTGTCCGTCCGTCCGTTAGCAATTTCGTGTCCGCTCTGTATCTTTTGAACCACTTAATATAAATGAAAACTATTTGGCAGAAGTATCACCCAGAGTGAGAGGATGTGCAGAACATAGGTTTCAGATGGCTAGGTTCAAGGTCAAGGTCACAATTCAAGGTCAAATATCTTAACTGGTGCAAAATTAGTATTTTTGTGTCCGCTCTGTATCTTTTGACCTGCTGGATGTAAATGGAAACTATTTGGCAGAAGTATCACCCACAGTAAGAGGATGTGCAGAACATAGGTTTCAGATGGCTAGGTTCAAGGTCAAGGTCACAATTCAAGGTCAAATATCTTAACTGGAGCAAAGTAAGTATATTTGTGTCCGCTCTGTATCTTTTGACCCGCTGGATGTAAATGGAAACTATTTGGCAGAAGTATCACCCACAGTAAGAGGATGTGCAGAACATAGGTTTCAGATGGCTAGGTTCAAGGTCAAGGTCACAATTCAAGGTCAAATATCTTAACTGGTGCAAAATTAGTATTTTTGTGTCCGCTCTGTATCTTTTGACCTGCTGGATGTAAATGGAAACTATTTGGCAGAAGTATCACCCACAGTAAGAGGATGTGCAGAACATAGGTTTCAGATGGCTAGGTTCAAGGTCAAGGTCACAATTCAAGGTCAAATATCTTAACTGGAGCAAAGTGTATATTTGTGTCCGCTCTGTATCTTTTGACCCGCTGGATGTAAATGGAAACTATTTGGCAGAAGTATCACCCAGAGTGAGAGGATGTGCAGAACATAGCTTTCAGATGGCTAGGTTTAAGGTCAAGGTCACAATTAAGGTCAAATATCTTAACTGGGCAAGTAGTATTTTTGTGTCCGCTCTGTATCTTTTGACCGCTGATGTAAATGGAAACTATTTGGCAGAAGTATCACCCACAGTAAGAGGATGTGCAGAACATAGGTTTCAGATGGCTAGGTTCAAGGTCAAGGTCACAATTCAAGGTCAAATATCTTAACTGGAGCAAAGTAAGTATATTTGTGTCCGCTCTGTATCTTTTGACCCGCTGGATGTAAATGGAAACTATTTGGCAGAAGTATCACCCAGAGTGAGAGGATGTGCAGAACATAGCTTTCAGATGGCTAGGTTTAAGGTCAAGGTCACAATTCAAGGTCAAATATCTTAACTTAGGAGATTTCAACATTGACTGGAATATACAATCCCTGAGAAGAAACTTTTGGAGAGGTTCATGACCAGACTACACTTCAAACAGATCATGACAGGTCCAACCACAGATAATAACTCCACAATTGACCTCATATTCACCAACATTGAAGACTGTATATGTGGAACCAAAGAAGCATATTACACTGACCATAAACTATGTTGGGTTAGCTGGTAATGAGGTAACTCTTGATTAAAGCACTATTCACATAATAAGAAACATGAAAAACCTATTTGTAGCCACTGTTATAATAAAGCCCTTGAAGATTAACATTGCCAATCCTTCTTGTTGAAATAATACTTTATATATACATGTTTGTGCTTATCCTTTTTGTCTTAGGATATTCCCTGACAATACATACCTTCGGGCGTATATTGCCCCGCTGTCAGCGGAGCTCTTGTTTTTCGATATTTCGTGGATGTTAGAATATAACCTACATTTTCAACCACTGAAATCAGTGAAGGGACCCGTTTAGAGTTGAACCTAATCATTAAGAATTTCGACTTAATAGAAATCACGTGGCATTATGGCGCACTTTTTGGCTTCGCCAACAGGAGTGTGTAGCTAAAACGTGTTCTTTGTGTGTAAAAGGAGGAAATTAACAGCAAAATCAAGACAGATACTTAACATCACGGTTTCTAATGCAAATTTTAATATTTCAAGCCACAAGTCTACTGTGTTATACTTCAGTGAGGCAACACTATATAAATGTATAAGATCTAGTATTCATATGAGTGAAATGACTGAAATAATGTCGATGGGTCGTTGCACAACAAACAAACAAACTGAAACATAATAGTTTCCGGCAAAATCATCTCTAAGGTATTGTGTTAAAATGTTCATCAGCTGACTTAGGAATACCCTGGAATTCTTAAATGCTCAGACAGTGGGCACTGTATCCTAATATAGAAAGAAAATAGAGTAATGGCAGAGAAGTCACGGTGTATGTTATTTTCATGCTGACGTTGTTCAGGACTGGGAATCAGGTCTGCTTTTTATCGTTTATTTTTCAACAAAAGAAGCCATCTTGGAAAGCAAAAGGTATATTTTTGACCATAACTGTTTCTGTTAGGAATGCTAATTACAAGATATATATGATCCGCTCTTTAGAAGTCTTTTGCTTTATTTGGTGTATTTGACTTGCACATCAATTTTTGAAAAGCAAAAGTTTTAACGATTTGGAAACTCGATATGGACAAAAAGTTGCGATAAAAGCGCAGTTGAAAATGCTTTACAAGCGTTTTTATCCACAAATTGTATTTATATTCGTGTTTTTGCATAACAAAAGTTACAAAATGCATTTTCATGTCAGGAGTAAATGTCCAATACGAAGCAAAATATTATGTGTCAATAAAACAAACATTTTGATAATAAGGCGCAGTTGAAAATTATAGATGGTGTTGTCTTTTTATGGTAGTCTTTTAAACTGGTTTCGTTTCGACAATATGTGTATATTTTAGCAATCTTGTCATAATAATTAGGGTTAACGCTGTTAATTACAAGGCTTCTACTGTATTGCAATACTTACATACATCGTTTTATTGAATAACTGACTAATAAAACTCAGTTATGTTGAGTGACTCAATAAATCACTTTTCAGATAAAAATAGGTTGTGCTTGCGTAATATATGTATTAAGAAGAAACTAAATAAGAGAAATACACTTAAGAAATGCCGTAGAATGTATAAAAAGGGAAAGACATACATATAAAAATGATAATGGAAAAGAATAACGGAGAGAAAACAAAAAAAATCATTCATACACATTAGTAATGTCATTTAACATAACATAGTACGCATAATTACTCCCCTAAATTACTTTGGCCACAAACGCACACACTCACGCACGTACACACTCAAAGATCTATTCAACTTGTGCTATAGAATATTAACGAAACAAAATGTAGGATTCATTTGCAACATAAACACATGTAAATTCAAATGTTGTGCTTAACATGTTCCAATCTCTTTTGTAATCTGTATTTGTGCAAGCGGAATTTAAGATTCAGGAGAACGTTTCATACAGGAATGATATAAAATGAAAAAAAATATATGTATCAGAATTATATACACTCCACACGATAACAGGCTTTTACAGTATATATAAAAAGATATTAAATTGTGCAAAAGGGAACACTTTCGTGGGTCAAATATAAAACTTATGGGCCAGCTAAGCGGACAAAAACGACAGTGCCTGTTAAAAGAACATATTTGTATAGCCTTAGTTTGCAAACAGAGTTTGCAAACACAAACAGAGTTTTATGGCAAGCAAGTAATCAAATAATGAAGTGTAGCAATACAATTAACATTTCTGTATTTAATGAAGTACGGGAATGGTTGCGTTTCATTATTGAGTCGTATCGTATAGCTTTATTTTAAGTTGTGTAAACTTACTATAAATTTGTGGCGAGAAATCTAACCCTTCTTATTTCACACACAAATAAATAATTGAAAGCTAGTCAGGAGCTTTCTTTCGTGTAATTGTAAAAATCAAACATAAGCAATGATTTTTAGTAATACACACCAAATATGTGTGATATATTGAAACATAATATAAGGCCATTATGATGCTCTTCTGCATATCAGAATTAAAAAGAAAAACAAAGAACAGCGTACTTTTATATGTGTTTCTAGTCTCAGATTTGTGTTTTGTGTGCCTTTCATAAATATATTTGGCATCAACGGAGTTTATTAAAACGTGGCAAATGTATTGCAGAAGAAAAGTTTCCTTTCATGCATTCAGCCTACTTTATCTTTTACTTGCTAAATTTTTTTTTTTAAAAAAAGGTAGTTTGTCAAATACTTAACTGATATAAATACACATTAATATTTTAAATGTGTTTACATTTATGTGCTTTCAATACATAGAAAAAATAATATATCAGCCAGCACTCAAGCTACAATACATGTATGTTTTTTTTCTCCAATTCTGAGAAGTAATACATGCTAGTCTCTCATCCTAACCTTGTACGGTATATTTCTTTTGTATATATTCAGGTTATATCGCCGGAGTGACGCCCTTTTTACAAGGATCAAACATCAGGATTCCATGTTCGCTTCGTGGAAGTCTTCCATCATGGGTCAAGGATAATACAATCATAACCATTGAAGGTGTCCCAGATATAAACCCATTATTTCCTAGAATATCATACGCAAAAGACAATAGTACATTACAACTGAGTGACTTATCTTTCCAGGATGCAGGAGATTACATCTGCTCATTTGCTTCAGCCTCAGCAACATTTACAGTAACTGTTGACGGTAAACATAATGTTTACACATTGAATTTACATAGTAATGTTTTAAATATATTACATCAACAGTATTGCTTTTGTAATTGTTTCTTAAAAAGATCAATTATGATTATTAGTTATCGTTATTAAAATGTTATAAGTGCTACTAACGCTTGCAAGGGTATTCATTTTAATTGGAGTAATCTAATCGACAGATTTTACAAGACATTATACTGCGTTATACCTAATAGTTGTACTGATTAGTACCATTTTATGACATATATTTCTTTAAACATTTTAACACAAAATTATCCTTGTAGAAAAAAAATCAGAGTTTAATCATTTTAATTCCGAAAAAAAAAAAAAAAAAAAAGAAACATCGCCATGTATATTAGCAGTATGTACCAACAACCAGTCATGCCGACAGCTCTGTTCGGCTCTTTATTGGTTAAGGCAAAGAAAGAGTCGATACGTTTTGCCATGTTTTTGTCCATCAAATATTTAGAACCAAATAAATGCATGAATATTATAAAGGAAATCCAAAAACTAGCTTAACAAAAAATATTTTTATATATATTAATATAAATAACGAAATATGCAATGAAAACACTGACAACTATATATTGAAGGAAAACTTATAATATTATTTCAGTTTTAAATTTGGAGTCAATAAATTTCCCACCCGGAAACGAAGATGGTTCTGTTTCAGTTGTAACAGGGTGTGTTACTGAAAATGATATCTCGGTGGAATGGCAATATGTGAAGACTTCGGTAAATATTTTGCAACACTTTTAGTTTTTTACACTTGTTCTACCTCAGTAACATTTGTTCTACGGCGAGGATACGGCGACCGTACGCCTTCTAGTAGTATATCGAGAAATACCTGTGGCGACCGTACGGTCTCCCTTGGGCGTGTATCTATATTTGCAGGCCGTAGGGGTCGCCGTAGAAGTTTTACACGGAGTTAAAACATTTTTGTTTTCTACGGTCGCCGTAGCGATTCGACACGTCGTAGTTATGTCGTAGAGCGATTTACGGTGACCATACGTCAGACGTACGGTTGCCTTGCGTTTGCCGCGCGACTGACCTAAATTCTTATTGATTTTATTTGACCTTTGCGGACAACAAAATTTTCCACGGTGCCCATAAAGTGGCTTTGTGAAGAAATGCCCCCCGTACATCCACACCATCCGTACGGCCCATGTGACAGGCTGTGTCGTGTGTGGTTTGGGTATACGCGTTTGCTTATCAAGAAAATATCATATGTAAAATAATAGCATATTAGAAACATTTAATACATTCAAGACAAAGAGAGAGAGAGAGTCATTTCAATGTTTTTTCTCCCTTTATTTCTGTAAAAATATTATGGTGTTTTTCTTTAAAGTGATAGATGATTAAGCCGCTGGTGTTAAGTGTATGTATTATCAACTCCATTACTTTAATTTAGTTTAAACTGATTTATTTAACAAGTTCTTACAAATTCTCTTAATCCATATTGACGGTTGTTGGGTTGGATCAGTATTTCAAGCGGTTCCGACAGATACACGTGTAAGAATGTCCATTCAAGGTTACGAGACTCTAATATCACTATCACCAATTGTAAAGCATCAGATATACTGTAAACTGTTTTGAAACTTGGGGTTACGGGATCAAATCTCTTTTTTTTCTTTGACCATTATTTCGGTATCACTCAGAGGAAAAGGAGGTTAATTATATTTTAAACAATTAAATCCACTCTTCTTTCAATATTTTGGCTAAATGTTGCCTTTCCCGAGAGAAAAAAATTAAATATTGCGCAACAACATAATTGACATCTGTATCGTCGCGATAGTGTTATTGTTGTTGTTATTGTTTTTCTCTCTTTCTCGAGAATGGCAAGATACTGCCGAAATATGGAAATAAGAGTGAATTTAATTGTTTAATGTACTATTTCTCTCTGGAAAACCAACATATCACTTTATTTTAGTTTTTGTACGTTTCGTTTGTCTTTGTTTTTTGGCTTTTTGCAATTAAAAATATCATAAATCAAGTTACAGATGGTAGAAATAGATAAAGGTAAATATTTTATATTTCGAAATATAATATGTTGCCCTTCTCGAGAAAAAAGAAAAATATTAAATTTTGGGCAACTACACAATAGACATTATTTTATATTTTGAAATATAATATTGCTCTTGTGGTTTTTGGAACTATTCATAAGAGTACTGGCCATAGAAATTTTAGACCCTACCGCCGCCGTAGCAAATGAGACTAAGGCTTAAATCAAGCGCCAAAAAGTTTTGATCAACCTTTATAATTGTATAAAGTTCTGATATTAGATAATGTTTAATGTAAGTCTTTTCGGTTAGTTCACTTTAAATTTTTGAGTTTGTTTCACATATCCTGACTTCAAGGAGGGGGTTATATGCATTAATCAGATTTGCTATATAAAATAATACTCAAATGAGTCCAAGGTCATAGTCTGGAGCAAGGCTAAATTTTGATAAAAGTTTTCTATTTTTATATTAAGATATTTGGTATAGTATATAGAATTGGGACCTCTCTTCAATTTATATTTTCTCCCACAGAAACACAATGATAGGTGGGCAGGACCACACGCATGTGTTACATAAATTAATGATAAAAATTAAAAATAAATCTTTATATTGACCTTCAAATTGTATCCATGTGTTTCGATTTAGTAGAGAGATAGCCCATTGTTCAAACTTAATAATCATATCTTTACATAAGTCACATCCAATTCAAAATATATAATTAGCTCGTTGGCACTCACAGTTATGGAAAAGCATTTACGTAAATAGTCGGTTTATGTAACTTACACATGCATTCATCTAAATGAGATGTGCTTGCGTATGAAATTTGAAATTTCATACCTTAACGACCTGTAATAAAAAAGGTGGAGCTATAGAACCCTGGACGACGTATGGATGGTTTTTAGTACGACCAATTTCTGCAAGTCTCCGGTTTCCGTTTCCGTTAATATCATTCGTTATATGTATTCTTCTTAATACTTACTACTAAGAGACTAGCCACATGACATTAGATTTACAAACGATGCATAAAATACATTGCAAACGTACATAATGTCATTTACTAACTTACGTAGATGCACATTTAAGCTATATACATAGACTAATAAGTAGTGAGAAGAAACAACTCAATTAAACAATTGATATAGTCAATAGAAATTTAACCTTTGCATGTATACGCAGGCACTTCTCATTTAGATAAATGCATTTGTCAGTTACATCAATTTATCAACTTACTTTGATGCAACTTAAAGCTGTAAACATACACTTATAAGTAGTGAGAAGAAACAACGTAAAAACTCAAATGAAATAGTCAACAGAAAGCAAACCTTTTCAAGTATACGCAAGCTCTTCTCATTTAGATGATCAACCGATTATTTACGTAAACGCCCTTCCATACACAATCATATTCGTTGTGTTCTCATAATGCAAGTACTCATCACATGCCTCGGTGTCGCATTAAAATCACTTTTTATCTCCTATAGACCATTGCTCATTTTGATCTTTTTCACCATAATATGTTTATGGCATAGCCATATACAATATAAATTACATAAACATATATGTATTGGGTCCCAGTTTGGGTTCGATCCAAACATTTGTGTTTGTGTGCAATCACCGTTTAATATTTAATTTAATAAGGAAGGTTTTGCAAACAGTCATACACATGATTGATATTTATCTTATATATGAATAACATTTGTTTGACAGGATGGCAGTTCAGGACTGTCAAATCAGAGACAATGATAAACATAACAGGGTGTACAGCTGGAAAAGCACAACAAGGCGCACGGTTCTTTCACACAGAATGCAGAGATTCAGACAAGTTCGAAGTTCGATATCGTTATCTTGTGATGCATGCTTCCGCTACAAAGACTTCGATTTCAGAAGACACATACCACCTTTGTGGTAAGAATTGCTTATTTAAAATCAGAAAAACTACGATAGTCTGAAGAACGATACCCGAGTACCATGTCCAACCCGAAAATATAAGATGTTAGTGCTAGGAAAATTTGATCATAAACGTTGACAATTCACAATACCTGGCCATATTATAATGAGTATTTCTGTATTCTAACAATATATAAGTGTAATCAAAGCGCTTATAGCGCTGAGAGAACATGGATTGTAATGTGATGATGTTGCATTTCTTTTGTTTATCAAAGTACATTGTAAATTCAATAAACAAGGATCTAATATTTGGCACAGTAGACTATATTAGCTACAGTATGTTGGTTACCTGGCGATATTCCAGTCAGTTTTGGTTCAAAACATCTCCAAATGAATTGTGATCTATTCGTCGTTTGCCCATTTACTTATCTCCAGCATCGAATATTATCACATATTAATTGTTGTCATCTTCGACTTTCTACAGAATTTTTTTATCACATTCTTCACCCAAACTGTAAGTAAACCATTGGACTGAGGGTATATTTAACTAGGTATATCTACAATTGTATTCTCCATCCACGACGTTTGCAAAATGATGTAATCAAGTAGATTATGACGTCATAATAATAATAATTGACTTAAGTCGTTAGAAAAATGTTGCGCTTTACTGATAATATGTTCCAGTTAGATATGATCTTTATGGACTGGCAAAGAAAATATGGCGAAAGTTTTCGGATATTATGATCGACCCTCGTAAGGTTAACATTATTTATGTTGAGTAAAAGGGCAATCTTTATATATGAAGCAGAATTTAGAGGAGTTGTCGTGGCTGACGGGTATCTCGTGAGAGGATTAAATGGTTATTTGTCATTTGCATCCTTGTGTTTATTGCATACCGGACAACATTAAATATAACCTGCAATATATTTAGTCATGTCAATCTTAAACTAAATAGATCTATATCCAGCATGCCTTGATGTTTTATCAAAGTGAACTGCTTCAATAATGGCTTTACGCAAAATTGTTTTTAATTCCATAAACTAAAACTTGTAACATAGTTACTTAGGACTCTTATTACTTGTCTTCAGATCAATTCACTGAACGTTGTGTCTAAAAGTGTGCATTTACCCGTCATTTTCATATGCTACTTGTAGCTGCTGTATTTTTGTCACTAAACCGTAGGGTCTTCTTCTTGGCAGTGTTTGCATCTGTGTCCAAGCATTCACTCAAATTTAGGAATGTGTGTGACACAATTCCTACTGAGAGCATCTACCCTACCTACCTACCCATCTTTGCAATGAATTACTGCAGTGTCAAAATTCGTCCAATTATAACAACAATCGCATATGTCGTCCGAATATACATGTAATGTTTCAAGCATATACGTCCGAATCAGCGTCGGAAACCCACGAGTTCTCATTCCGATATTCCATTGATCGCCTATGGGATTATTAATTAGAATTTGCCCGTTATCGATTATTTGAAAAGCTGCGTAACTATTCGCAGCCCCACTAGGTAGTGGGGATTTTTTGACCAGTAGAAACTCTCGTACTTACGGCACTTACACAAACCTTTACCGACTTACAGGTTTTAGATCTCCAATTGAAGAGTACTCATTTGTGTAAGCAGCATATTGATTAGTTGATGTACCTCTTATGAATATCCATATAACGATAAAGTGATAGCCAATTATCCAACGGCTGACAGATGTAATAGGCAGTTGTGGGTATCCGACGCTTGTCCGAATATGATTGCCCATAATAATTTTTAATCTACATTCTGAATTCTCAGAAAACAGTCTCATTTCTATGATGTCGGTCTACGGAACCGATTACTCATGTATGCTTCCTACGAAATAGGCCAAATTGTTTCTATATATTATCGTTAGTTATTCGTTTCTTTCTCGTATTAGTAACTGTTTCAGAAAGTGTTATATGTAAACCATATTTTTTAATCATAACACGTATGATAAAATAATATTTCAGTCTGGTTAATATTCACATGAATATTACCTGTGAATGAGTTTTTATATCACATATGCATCTTAAAACTATGAAACGAAAATACTGACGCAACTTGATAGAGCGACATTTGTTATAAGTAGTGAAAGCACTACTGTTAATGTTTGGTTTACAAATAAACATTCAGAATGATGGAGTTTTCATATACTGTTGCAAAGGTATGAGAAATACAAACGTTAAATTGTTATTTTCAATTACTACTTGAAACTATTTTCTTGGTGTTAGATTACTAATAGTGATTCGTTTACAGTCCGTTCATTCATGTTTTTGGAGCTGCATTCTCGGAACTCTCAGAATGCAGCCTCATTGCTATGATGTCGATCTCTGGAACCTAATAACTCATATCTCAGTATAAATGCTCCCTGCGAAAAAGGCCATATCGTTTCTATATAATACCGTTAGTTATTTCGAATCTTTCTCGTATGAGTAACTGTTTCAGAAAGTTTTGTATGTAAAAACATGTTTTAACATACAAAACACGTATGATAAAATGATACATGTATTTCAGTCTGGTTCATATCCACAGATGAATATTACAGTCTATTGCTATTTGTACGGACCCGTGAATGATTTTTATATTACACATTATGTATCTTAAAACTTAGCAGCGAAAATATTGACGCAACCTGAGTACAGTTAGCACAAATTGCCGACATTACATTGCTGTTGATTAGATACAGTGCATAACGAGTTTAACTATCGTATCCAAATTTGTAGTTTAGTTTATTTTACGTCTATTGGGAAACAAGTTCTTACAACTTATACTAATCCCTCTGGACGGTTCCTGGGTTGGACCAGTACTTTGCGCCCGGAAAGGCCATGAAGAGTTCTTTCCTCCAACGGGGGTTCAAACCCACAACCTTCGGATCCGTAATCGGATACGGTACCGTTGGACCACGGCTCCCAAATTTGTACACTTTTGAACCGGGCTCCGTCCCAATAGCTAATGTATTCCATCGCAGTTTATAACATTCAATTAGAGATTATCGATATATATTTCAGATTCTACGACATCTAACGATGGTAAGTACTGCAATCAGGACAATTTTGACATGTTTATGATACTTTACATGTTTACAGATAGACCGACAATGTTATTGTTTTTTTTTTTATGAAAACATTTGCAAAGTTGTTCGTAAACGGTTGACCTACATATTATGTCTATCCCGGTCTAAAGGTTAATAACGAAAAAATCTTAATCATAACAGTATCTTAGCAGAAAGTTATATTATCTGTTTAAAAAGATTTTATTCCATTCATTTTTTTAAGTGTCTTCGATTTCAAAATCTATTGTTTTGGCTTGAGGTAGGAAAATGTACTCATAGCGGTTTATTTCAATTGGCAGCTCTCAGGACTATCGGTCCTTTCTGTTTGCGCTTCTGTCTATGTCACTGTAAGATCCTTAAATATTTGAAAAATGTAAATCTCATCTTTAGATTCCCAATTCATACTTAACACTTTCTTGTTGGTTAAATTCCATGATCCCATAATTATTTCATTATATTATTCTCATTTACGGATTAAATAGGTCACAGAAATGTGTATACTCTATGTGACTTTGCTTTAATATGAGCGCATTACTTATCATGGTTCAAACTAGACATACATATTCCACTAATTCAAAAGATTGGACCAGTATGGGTTCAAGTTGTATGATTTTATCGTAATAGATCATTAAATTTTGATGAAGGCTTTCGTAGATTCTACTTCGGAAAGCAGGCACAATCAAACAACAACCGTATGCCTAAAATCCATAGATGTAAGGTCAACATATTTGGAGAACTGTCAAGATTTTGTTAAGGTCAAAAACTAATATGGTTTTCCTCATACTCTACAATTGTATATTGTTAACCTTAGTTGGATTTAAAAGGGACACAGTTACATTGTGGAGAAAATAATTTTAAGCCTGGTAAAATTATGCATCTATGTATTCAACCAACGTCTTTTTAAAATGTATTGACCTCTGCAACCACCATATTCAGGTTATGAATATAAATCTAATTTTGTTTTCGAAAAGTCTGCAGTTAATGGCTAGGGAAATTAATGTTTATATTTATCAAAAATTAAATAATATTTTCAGGTTGCTGCACACACCACATAAATGCAGCCTGTGTCTTGTTTGCATTAGAATTGTTCCTCTGCGTCATCGCGTTCATTTTATTACGTGGTTTTAAGACTGATTGTCGCTTGAAAGAACGTAAGTACAAACATGTTAAATTGACAGATATTAACAACAATGCTATTTCTGTTTAGATATAAAGTTGATATTTGATTAGTTACTGTCCGTATCATACATTTGACATAGCATATGAGCATTTATTCTTGCTTGCATTTGGTAGTTTCACTGGAATAAGACTTGCAGCTAAAGCTGATTAATGCCCGTATTGTTATATATTTGCACAAAGGTAAACAGAAATGTGCTACACATGTTATTGTAGGAAAAGTATTCAAGTATTTTAAGTGATGTCTATAATCTAATCTCTGTGTCCATTTTTTTCAACTATTCAACATGTATCTGGCTAAATTTACAATGCATACACCTTTGCAATGATTGACACTGGCATCCATATGGTACTTTCCTTAATGCATGTATCATAAAGACTCCTGTGAGTTCATGAGTTGATTAGAATATATGATTTAGGTATTTAATTTGGCATTTTTAATGATTATAAGGGCAATTATTCATAGAATCTATCTAACCTGAATGACTGAATTGTGTCTATATACTGATACATTAGGACTTAAATGAAAAATCCTCCCTCTCTCACACACACACTTAATTTCACTGCATACTATTTCTTTCTTCATTACCTTTTGTTTTAGTTTTCTGTTGGATAGCAGTGGCTGTTACAACCTTAATATCATTTGTTTGGTTCATTGTGATGATAACAACAGGTATGTATAACTATTCTATTATTAAAACATTCACACAATTTTCGATATTTAAGCTTCAGAATGTTTTTTCCACAAACGAAATCTGATTATCCTCTTACATGGGAAATATGTCTAAAATAAAAATACTATCGAAAATAAATAGACATTTTAATACCGGTACTATTTTCTTATTTCCTGTGAGAATTTTTAGTTCAATACGAAAACCGAATCTGGCCAATTTGAAGTAATATATATATATATATATATATATCTCAAATAATACATTCGTTATTACGAAATATTATTGTTGGGTTTAACGTTCCGCCGACAGCCGACAGTATTTCAATCCTTTGGAGACTATGTCTACTGGAGACCGTGCTGCCACACTTCAGTATCACATCTTAGACATATGTCATAATACCACATCCAGTCACATTAACTCTTTTATGCTAAGTACCAAGTAAGGGAGTTATACCAGTATTATTTTTTTCTACGTTTGCGTCTTCATAAGCAATGAGATGAGGCATCGAGAGGATTTACTAATTTAAGATGTTTTGCATCTCAAACTTGAATAGAAAGTCATGGAATAAGACGTGCGTATTTTCACTGAGTATAGATTGTCCTTGTTTGAACTTAAAATTTAACATTAAAAGACAAATTAATTGTGGAATGGAATATACAATATATATAGGAAATAACTCAAATTATTGTTCTTGTCTAATCATTTCATTTAATATGAAGCTTTTTTTTGTTAGAATTTCCAGTTGTATAAATTAATCTCTCATGATTACAGTGGATCAACCAGTGGAGCCTGATTACGATAACAGCTGCAACTGTGCTTTGTTTCTGGTTTATGATATCGTGGTTGGAATGATTGTTGGAGTCTTATTAATATTTTGTTTATACATGTACATAAAAAGAGGTAAGTATGTTTAGTAATGCATTTAGTTAAAGTCTTTTAAAAAAATAATCATTGACAACGTAAGCATTTTCGCTAGCTACTTTACTGTATTTCAGTACTGCCACACTCTTAACACATATGAAGGGATCGCTTTGTACGTCGGTCTGTCCGTTCGTCCCGATTTCTTTTGTCCGAGCTCTAACGTAACACTGCCTCGTTGGATTTCCAAATGGTTTGGCACAAATGTTTACCATATTTAGCCGGAGTGTCACGCGAAAGAACCAGATTACTAGCTCGAAGGTCAAGGTCATAACTTAGAGGTCAACATTAAAAATCAATGCCAACATGCTTGTCTGGGTTGTAACTTGACGAAGGAAAGCTGGATTCCCAAATGGTTTAGCACAAATGTTACCCATATTAAGACGGAATGTCTCGCGAAAGAACCAGATCGCTATCTCAAAGGTGAAGGTCGTACTTAGAGGTCAACATTAGAAAACCAATGCTTATATGCTTGTTGGCTGTAACTTGACAAAGGATCACTGTATTTCCAAATGGTTTGGCACACATTTTTATCATATTAAGACTGAGTGTCGTGCGAAAGGACCAGATTGCTAACTCAAAGGTCAAGGTCATACATAGAGGTCAACAATAGTAAATTTCCAAATTTGGTACAAATATTTACAAAATTAAGACTGATTGTCGCTTGAAAGAACCAGATTGCTAGCTCAAAGGTCGAGGCCAAACTTAAAGGTCAGCAACAGAAAATCAATGCCAGTATGCTTGTCCGGGCTGAAACCTGAAATTGATCGCTGGATTTCTATGTCCAGATGGGAATGTCATTGCACAACTGCCCATGTAAATAGCTTAGCAGAAAGTCCAAAGATCATTGAAATCTCATACTGAATTCTGATTATAATTTAAGTCTGGTTATTATTATGTTGTATCATTTCCATATCATTTTTTATCACTAACAGACAAGTCTTATTTATGGATAGCTTCTCTTTCCTTGCCATCATCTTCTTAAATTAATTATAAACCGCTGTCAACTTACTGACTTTGTGATTTATTGTGCTTAAATACATAGTTTTGTTTAACTGCAAGCATCTGACTTTCTACCCTCTGTGATTTTCTTTTGTATTTGGTTTCCTGTGATTAAAAATATTTATTTACCGGTAGTAGTTTGCTTCATATCTACAACCTTGTGATGGTCCTAAAGCCTTAAAGAACATTCTAAAAACTACATCCAAAGACATGTCTACACTGCATTCATTAAATTTAATCCATGCTGTCAAAAGTAACATTGCTCAAAAGTTTCTCATAGATAAAAAGGTGAAGCAGATGCCCAGATCTGATTCCTTGTGACTAATCTTCTCATCCTCAGGGCAGAACTCAAATGTATTTCAGTAACTTTAGATCATATCAAGAGCAGACTACTCTGCAGTATCCAGTATTATTGTTCTAGGTGTTTTTGCAAGTTTAAAAAATGGCACATCGACCTGGTCAAAGTCGAAATACGCCCAAACCGTCGGTCTGCAGAATGGTTGACCGTCAATAATTCTATCGCCATTTACATAGAGTAGGGCTTTTGTTTGTATCTAGAAATAGCGAAAGTCAAAACAGAATGTTGTATTTCATTGGATACGCAGCGGCTATAAACAGATAAGATATCGGCTACTTAATCGGCTCCTGCAGATCTGTACTCGATACATAGAGATGCTAAAAAAGTGTTCTAGTGAATGAACTGGGACTACTTTGAAAGAAAAGATCGGAAATAGGTTCAAATTTATTCAAAGAAGCAATTCATGTCTTCAATACTTCAAATTGCCCCTCACGTTGATGATAAGCATATTATGCAAACAAAAATTCACCAGGAATAAAGTGTGCATAAACAGGGGTGATATTTGGCATGCTGCAAGTGCCATAAACAGTTAAACATTACTAAGTAAGGGAAATAATCTCATCATTATTGCATTTCTACTAAGATTGTAAAAAATTATTTGGATACGTCAAAAACATGGCTGCCAGAGGTAGGAGCCCATTTTCCTTATACTTGTATGTAAATAATATAAATCTTAAAAATCTTTCTTTTTCCAAAAATACTGGTTGGATTTAAAAGTTCTTTGGCACATATTTTGGCACATATATATGGATCACTCTCTACCAAGAATCTTAAAATTATTTGGATGAGTAGAAAAACATGGCTGCCAGGGATCAGAATCCATTTTTATATAATATTGTAATGCGTTACTGGCATTTATCAGGGACGAAAATTCGCTTCCTTTAAAGTTTCGCTCGATCAGCAGTCTTCGGCGTTATTTTCGGTGTGTAATGTGTGCGTTTGCGTGCCTGAGTATTTGCGTGAAAAAAAAACCCACTAAAAATTAAATTATAAGGTAACTAAGGCGGACTCTAGACCGAGGATTAAAAATATAAAACAAGGTCGAGTTAAATTTAAAATAAATAACTTGATTTATTTATAACAGTATTCAACAGATTGTTAAATATTAAATCATAAACAAATCTTTATCATAAAAAAAATGAACACAAGTCAAATAACTGAGATGTACTTATAATCCCTACTTAAACAAAATTTGCTAAGAATGGAATGTTTCTCTCAATAAAGTATCAATGTATTGTTAGAAAGTATTAAATAATGAATAAGAACTTAAATCATAAGTTCTAATAATAATTCCCTAAAAGATATACCTGGTGTTAAAATTCTAGAGTCCCCGAAAATGAGTGTTGGAAAGCTTATATAGTAGTTGACCATCCGGCACAAAACCGACAATAAAAAGTGACGGATCCGTCAATAACAGTTGTCGGAGGTGACGGTTTCCGGCAAAATGTCGGAATCCGTCACCAAACAGTGACGGAAATATTGTGGGATTAAATTATTAAAATAAACCATATTAATCCCTAATTACCTAAAATACCCCTCAATTCAATAAGAAACTTTATAATTAACAAATTAAAACGGTTTTTTAAATAAATTCCCTGAGGATGCTGCAGAAGCGTCTTGGTTGATAAGGAAATGACTAGGGCTGGGCCGATGGATCGGACTATCGATTAATTGCAATGGTTATGAGGACGATAGTACTGCATCGATAGTGGTTTCTGACCATCGATAATATCGCCGATAGTGTTCCTGACTATCGATAGTTCAGTAATATATACACCTGACCACAAAGTCTATCTGTTAAGCAAAAGAAAAAAAACAACAAACATTCCCTAACGTTGCAGTTAAAAGAGTAATTCATATCGTGTCGGATTTTAGGATTTGTTGCCAGTCTAATGTACATGTAAGGGATGGATATGGCTAAATCACTGACGAATGACGATAAAACTGACTCATAATTATAGCTTTTGAGTTCGAACAACAAATCAAAACAATCTCAATTTACAAGTCAATAACGTTTTCTTGAACTGTCTATAAAGTATAACACATTTTATTTTCGTATGTTTATATAACATGATTAACATTATAGCTGAAAATAAACATTACGTTTATCGCTGACGTGAGCATGCTATGGTTCTGGAATTATACCGTACCTGAAATAAACATCATGGCGACTCGCTCGCGTGACATTCAGTTTCAAATAGTTGAAAACAAAAGTGCAAAGTCAGAATTTGTTGGATATTTTTGTTTTTACTTTTGAATAAGTTTATTTTTTCTTTACTTGAGATTATATATATATATATATTTGACAAAGCTGTCAGTTGTGGATTTGAAAATAAAAACAAAGATGAAAAATGTTTATAGTTAACTGATACATTTATTTCCCTTTTATAAGACATGAGTCAAAGGGTCATTGGTAAAGCAATAGTATCGCAATGCATTGCAATATTAATCCTGCAATAGTTGAACTATTGCAATAGCAAAATACTGATTATCGATAGTATCGCAATAGTCATTTTTGGGGTCAATGGTCAGCCCTAGAAATGACCTTTAACCTTTACCTTAATGCAATATCCAAGCTGAATGCAAAAAAAGCCTAATTACTTGATGAATTTCAACTGACATAAAGTAAGAATGATATGAACACATTTAATGTTACTTGTAAACTTGTAATGAACTATGATCATGTTAAATAGTGTGCAAATAACTTGCACATATAGAAAAATCCTCAATAAAATGTACATGTTTAGGTAAACTACCTTTGATGTATTGAAAGTGAGGTACAATTAATCATACAAGAATGATTTGCTAGTGGGGCACTACAACTCATAAGATATTTGCTGTATCTTTTCCTCCAACTGATACCTGGTCCTCTTGTTTTCATACTGAGGGTTGGTACAGTCTATAGTAAGTACCGATACATACAAAAAAAGAAACAGCTGAAATAATGTTGCACCTACTCCCGATATGAGATGTTAAAGTCAATAGTAGCGTTGATTTTATGTGAGCTCATTTGATTTGTTAAGAAAAGAGGGTCAAATGCTAATTAAACATGAGGGTTGTCTGGCATGAAGAGTTTCTAGACTAGTTCATCCACCACTTGGTAAATTAAGAAATAAAAAATTTCTATCCGGTATAAATGTGTATAAGAGTTTTGTTTAAAGTATGATCTTTCTTTGTGGAATAACAATATTCTGTCACACGTTTTGTTTACCAAGTAAAGGTAGATTTATAGGTAAGAGAAATAGTAATTTCCAATAACATCTTAATAGAGCAGTAGGCTCGGCTAGGATTGGTGGGAGTGTGTCATAAACCGGTAACTGTCATGTACTCAGATACTTTAAAATAGTTGTCAGCATGACCCAGGTCCATAACTCAAATATCAAGGTCACACAATGCGTAGAGGTCAAAAATGGATACAAAAATGGATACAAAAGAAAATGTCATGGTTGTTAAATGTTCATTAGACAGAATAAAATCCAATTGAAAACCTGTTATTTTGTGTGTGTGAAATTTCCCCCATCTTTCACTGATTTTTATGGAATTATTCCCAGATTAATGCTATCTACATTTTTTTAAGATGAAGAACACATAGGGGATTTTATTTAGTTAAGATTTTATCGGTTCGCATAATGCAAACATAGAGTATACATAAATATAAAAAATGCCACTTATGTGTTAGAATACAAAATTATATAAACCTCATTTGGAAAAAATGTTCTTAAAGCAATGTAACATTAACCATCCCTATAATGTTATATTGACATGCGCTCAGAGCGATATAATATGAAATGGACCGGATGACGTAATCGCTTAGCATTTTTCGCGACATGTAGATTTCATATCTGACATGAAAAATGCCAACTAAATCAAAATAAAAAAAATATATGAAACGAAGATTTGGTAAAATTTAACAAATAATACATAGCATTTTTGTCAATATGCATGTTTATGAACTGGCCAGTCTATGAACTTCATATCACCCTCAGTGCTAAGTATGATTTGTTAAAATTCCATTACATGAATTGGATTTGTGGAAACTAATTTGTTATGCTTTTTGTTCGTTTTTTTTTAATTTCTTTTTTTTTGTCTTCTTTGCTTATTTTTTTTGTTTGTTTTGGCATTAAATGCAGCCATTGATAACATGTGTAACTGAAATACATAAAAAATATATCAAACTTACTTTGTCATTTTCTCTGCCAAAACAAGGTAAGTATGATTAGACACAGCATAATCTGTCACAGAAAAGTTATCTGAGGAAAGAACTTAGGGGTTGATAAATTATTATGTATTAATGAAACTTTGGAAGATCATGTTGACCCCACTGATCACCAAAAAGAAAACTGTAAAACAGTTTTATGTATTACAATATTTTGTGTTTCATGATGATTCCTTTCTAAAATGAAGAGAATTTAGGAAGATATTGACGAATTGAGATCTTAATTCTTTATACACTACTAGAGCAATCTTGATCAAACGTGGGTGTAAAGTTTATGACCATAAGCCCGAGGTAGATTAGATACAAATGTGGCTGATGTCTTACCATCGGGTCAGGATTACCCTAATAGCAAATTTCAATTCATTTACATTCTTACATTTGTACTAAATCAAGCTTAGAAATAATATTAATGGCCATAATTTCTTGATTAAGATTATGACTAGTATAAAAGCAATAGGTCAATACAGCCCTTGAAATATCAAACAATGGCATACTCTAATGTATTTATGAGGCAGAATTAATCGAACTAGTAGACATTGTTTATAGCTATAATTCCTCTGCTAAGTGACAGGTCTTTAAGAGTTGGTGTCTGATCAACACAGTCATCTAGATTTAAGTGTGGTTTATTGTATGTTATTTATCATACATTCTTATTAACCCTTTACCTAATGAATATCAGTTAATGATTATATGACATAGTGAATATTGATGATTTACTGAAAAGAATATAGTGGATTTTTCTTTGTGATGCAGTCTGTGAAGAATCTAAGCTACAACACTTTATGACCAAAGAGAGCCTTTGCTCTTTATACCAAGTCATCAAAATGAATCGAAGTATGAAGTAATGGCTTAACAAGCTTTTGCATGCAAGGTGGAAAAAGAGCGCATTGCAGTTAAAGCCTGGAAAGCTGAATTTTACATATTTCCTGGTAGACATAGAAAATTCCTTTTTGTCAGGTATATATACTAATCCCTCGACAGTTCTTAGGTTGTACCAGTACCAAACATTCTCATCTCATTAGAGATCATAATTGCATCATTTTGATCTGAAGTCAGTAAACAATACTACTGGACCAAAGCATTATTATACCCTCAGATACATGTATATAGGGACTATATTGGAGTTTCATCTGTTTGTCAGTCTGCCTATCTTTGTCGGTCCGTCTGTAAACGAGATTTGTTCACACTATTTCTCGGCTGATTATATTTTGATTAGACTTTACAAGACTGGTGAGTACTAAGCATATCGTTGGCAGGTAATGATTAATTGAAGCCTCATACCAGCAGGTACGAATCCCGGCAAGATCATTTGAATGTTAATGTAAGGAAGCCTTCCAGCTGTCTTGTGGAAAGTCGGCGGTCTATCCCCGGATGCCTCAGTGCCTTCGGGTCTTCTTCCACCTGTAATTAGATGGACGTCGCTGTATGACTAAAATATTGTCGCAGCAACAGTAAGCTTAAAAAAAAATCCTCATATTGAATGAATATATTTTGTCCACGCAAATTATGTCTACACTACCTTTGGTTGGATTTTAATGCTTAGTTGCGCTCAGTTTTAAATAAGTTATGGCCCTTTGTCATATTTATTGAATATAATTGTCTTCAATATTTCTCTACTACTATTGGTCTGATTTTTATGTCCCCGAGATCTGTGATGTGGGGCGTATTGTTTTTGCTCTGTCTGTTGGTTGGTTTTTTTGTTGGTTCTTTCGCAACTTTAACATTTGTCATAACTTGAAAACAAAACAAGGTTTAAACTTATGCCTAGTCCAACTTTTATGTTATTGCTGTAAACAGAGATGACACATAGAGATCAATTTTTCGTCGCCCTTCTGTCCGTCATACTTTTTCCGTCACGTTTTAGCAGGTGACACACATTGTTCCAGAGAACACTCTTGTTCTGTATTGCATGATTCACAAATACAAGGTTAAACTTATGATAAAAAGTAACGCGTTAGGTACGGGAACGTGTGAAAAGGACCCGAATGAAAATATGAATCAACAGGCTCTCTAGATAAAGCCGTACATTAAAGCTTCTATTATCACCAGGTCGGTAAATTCATTATTTAAGTAAAACTAAATTATATCAAATTCTGAACTAAATTACTCTGTTATTTAACAGAAAAAGTAGGTATAGAAACAAGGTCATTTAACATTGTTCTGTACAATATGAAATATATTTGAATGAGTACGCAGCTTGGAAAATCATATAAGACTCACCGAGCAGCACATCCAGTAAAATTTTATGCTGTGTATTTGTCCAAATATATATCCATATTGTACAGAAAAATGTTAATAATATTTCATAAAGATACAAAGGTTTTATTATTATTTGGAGTAGTGGGTAAAACACCAAAATTAGGAAAGTAAACACTCAACTTGATATATTATTATCCATTCATCCAAGAAAAGCATCCAAATGATGCTGTTTTAAGTAAGTAGGTGATTTTTTTTTTTTTTGGGGGGGGGGGCATTTTTTTTTTAACTACTTTCTTCTAGTATCTTTTTTTTTAAACAATAATCGGACATAAGCATTTTGCAACTAACTTGTTAAGGTCCAGACACTGTAGAAAGTATTTTATGTTTATTTTATCTTAAACTTTATTTTAGCATAGTTTTTTTTAACCCCCCCCCCCCTCCTAAAAAAAACAAAACAAAAAAAAAATGGGATTAGATATGCTAATAAATTGAAAGGTAAGTTTAACTTTGGACAAAATCCATCAATATTTGACACAGTAATGACCCCTTTTCAACTGAGAGTTATCCAAAAATACCTTGTCCAATCAATAATTCATCAATAATTCATCACAGGCTCAACTGTTTTAGATATGTTTTTGTATGTATGTTTATCTCAATAAAATGAAGACCAAATTCAAATTTGGGCTAAATCAGTATTATCTTTACACATTATGGCTCCTTTTCAGCAAAGAATATGCTTAAATGCCTTGTTTAATTGATAAGGCGGTTTTGAATTCATTCATTCTGTGTCAAAGGGCTCTGCGAGAGTATTTATCACCTTCAGTGATATTTCTTATGGAAGCAATTCATTTGGGTGCTCATTAGTAGTATTTGAGAAGTTCATAATACAATTTGCTCCCATGGGGGTTAAAACTAGCAACACTTTGATTCAGAAGACTCCATGCACTAAACCATGCATTTGACATCGACGCTTGACATTACAAACCTTTCAAATTTTAACTTTTAATTACTTGCATTTGACTTTTTTTTACCTGAATTCCCCCCATCTCTGTTAAAATAGCAGTAGTAATTGTAATTTATGGACAGATCTTGTCATACCTCCTTTTTCTTTATCCATAATGTTTGAAATTTTGTTTAAAGCCCACTTACATTAAAAGTCAAACAATTTTTACAGTAAATCTTGATACACAAAATATCAACTAAAATTCGATATCGTGTCATTTCCAATATAAAAAAATTAGTAAAGTACATTTATAACTTTTGAAGAAGACATTGACTTTTGCTATAAATTAATAATGAGGTGTAATTTGAAATATTTTAGATATGATTCAGCGTATGTTCTGTCTCTTTTTTACAACACAGTAGTACTTATATTAATGTGATAAGTACATCAAGCTGGCATGCATACTCATCATCATTTTACGGCCAATTTCCAGCCTTATTGGTTGGAGGATTCTTTATGCCTGTACATTAATGTTTCCTGTCCGTTGCCACTGTTGTGTTCAAATGCATATTTTCCATGTCCTTCATGACAATGGCATGCCGAGACTTCTTTTGGCCAGTCCTGCGTTCAGTTAACAATTACGCTTGCAACTGTTGCGGATTTAGTTTCTTTCTTGCCTTCTTTACGCTATGATACAATAGGGATACAAACGCTAACGTTATGGACTTTAAAGGGTAACTAAACGCGGGGCAACGCGGGGCAGGTTTTTTGAACTTTTCTAGCCATGCGACACTGGTAATGGTTTATTAATGTCAGAATGAAAGGAAAATGTAAGCTTAAAAAATACTCGTAAACTAAATAGAATTGTGTAACTAGCTCTTCCATGTCCAAGCATTTGTGGTTATTGACTTTCAATCACTGAATCTCTCGTCACTGTCCATTGGTTAGAATAACAATCACAATGGAGATAATAGTTGTGAGAAAGCTACTGGCTTGTGGATGGTTAGTTGCCCTCAGTGTCTGATTTAATCTACATAGGACCTCTTCAGTCTTCTTTGACCCCTAATGAATTGGATTTTGTACTTAGAAAGCAAGGAAGCAACATACATTGCAATCAATCAGTTAACTTGTCACTATCAGTGAACAATAATGCTATAGAATTTTGTTGGATATGATTTTAATACACAAACATTCAGAGGTAAAATTGTACAGGACCCTCATAGTATGGAACGGTACATGATCTTCAGTCTGTAAAGTAGCGATTTTTGTTCTATGTGTTTTGTAAGTTTTGATTGTTCGAACATTTGCATATCGACCTTGCTAAAGTTAAAATATTTCTAAACCTTCTATCTGCAGAATGGGTGAGCGTCAGTAATTTTAATGCCATTTACATGGGGACCTTTGTTTGTATCTAGGAATAACGAAAGTCAAAACTGAACGTTGCATTTCATTGGATACACAGCGGCCATAGACAGATAAGATATCAGCTAATCTATCGACTCATGCAGATTTTTACTTAGTATGTACCATAACTACGAAGAAATACTGAACCGAACCGCGAGACAAAATATCACAGTACAGTTGTACCGTCTCAAACCATTTCAGCCTTACTAGCAGCATTTTTTGATTAATCAACAAAGATTGCTTAAGGTTTGTAAACATTGGATGCCCGTTTTTCAACAAATGCTTCATACAGAAAAAAACATGTTAGGACAGTTTTATGTGTTAAGTATATTAGTTCTGCTATTTTTGCTGATGGCCTATAGAGATGCTTAAGTGTAAAAAGATGCTAGTGAATTGGGACAACTTTGAAAGAAATAGTCTGAAATATGTTCATATTTATATAAAGAAAAAATCATATCTTAAATATTTCAAATTTCCCCTCATATTGATAATAAGCATATTATTCTAAAATACTAAGAATTATCAGAAATGCAATGTGCATAAACGGAAGTGATACTTGCAATACTGCAAGTGCCATAAACAGTTTAACATTACAAGGTGAGAGAAATAATCTCATCAATTTTGTTATCTCTACATTTTTAGAATGAATCTCCACAAGGGAAAAC
>CM037780.1:5506963-5519178 GCA_021229015.1 Solen grandis | reverse complement strand
CATAAGCCCAACAGTCTCTTTTACTGTCACTTGACACTATTCACTGAACTTGATTACCATAGTAGTTTAAAATAGAATAGCTGGAATTCAATCCTCATCGTCATTCTATTGGCCTAGTATTCATATGGGGAAGATACCGGTATACATCATTCTCAAACCTTTTCATTAAAGAGTACAAAGATATCTTAAGATCGGAAAAGTTGGCTACTAGTAAAGTTAGTTACTAGTAGCTGGTTACTTCTCGGAAGTAAAGTTAGTTACTAGTAGCTGGTTACTTCTCGGTGGAAAAGTTGGCTACAGGTAGCCAGCTACTAGTAACTGGTTACTTCTAAAGGGAAAAGGCAGCTACTAGTAGGTAGCTACCGGGGAATTTTATTGATATTTTTCGCTATTAAAGTCATTAAGTGAAAGAGAAATCCTAAACAATGAACATGTTCACGATTCTGATAGATTTAAAGTCCAAAAAGTAACAAATTTAACTTAAATTGTATCTGTCGTAACCAAATTTCATTTATATTTTTGTCGAAGAAACGAGTAGCTTAGTATTTCTTTTTTTATGAAATCATAAATTAATATATTCATAACTGTCATGGTAACCTTCACGAAAATTTATATCAAATTTCATTTAATATAGTCAAAAAGCTCACCAACTACCGGTACATTTTGATTGGACTACCAATATTTTTCTAAATGTTTTCGCCGAAAAGACAAGTAGCTTGGTGTTTATATTTCATATATTCTTAAACTATGGATATATTCATAATTGTCATGGTATTCCCTACCAGAAAATACAAAAATTCGTTTAATATCTTCAAAGAGATCGACAGCTACCGGTACATATTGATTGGACTATATTTTTTATTTATTTTTTTATAATTTATCCGAAACAAGAGGGCCATGATGGCCCTGGATCGCTCACCTGGTATCATTAGGCTATGTAAAATCAAGTGACCCCCAGAGCCAATTTTGACCTCAGGGTCATGATTTGAACAAAGTTGGTAAGAATCGACTAGACTATGCTACACACTACCACACTCTACTTGGTAGAGGTCTATTAGCCCATGTTACATACCAAATATATAAACTCCAGACCTTGAAGATTTTTCGAGGTTTTTTTTTCCAATATAAGTCTATGTAAAATCAAGTGATCCCTGGAGTGGGGCCAATTTTGACCCCAGCGTCATGATTTGAACAAACTTGGTAAGAATTGACTAGACAATGCTACACACCAAAATCTAAACTCTATGCTTTGTGGTGTCAGAGAAGAAGACTTTTCAAGTTTTTTTTCCTATTAGCCTATGTTAAATCAAGTGACCCCTGGGGCGGGGCCAATTTTTACCCCAGGGTCATAATTTGAACAATCTTGGTAGAGAGTCATAAGATCATGCTACATATTAAAAATCAAAAGGCTAGGCCTTGTGGTTTTGGAAAAGAAGATTTTTCAAGTTTTTTCTATATTAGCCTATGTAAAATCAGGTGACCCCTTGGTGGGGCCAAATTTGATCCCAGGGCCATGATTTGAACAAACTTTGTTGTGATCTACTAGACAATGCTGCACACCAAATATCTAAACCCCAGACCTTGTGGTTTCTGAGAAGAAGATTTTTCAAGTTTTTCCTATATTAGCCTATGTTAAATAAAGTGACCCCTGGGGCGGGGCCAATTTTGACCCCAGGGTCATGATTTGAACAAACTTGGTAGAGATCAACTAGACAATGCTACACACCAAACATCTTAACTCTATGCCTTGTGGTTTCTGAGAAGAAGATTGCATTGTCTAGTGGATCACAACCAAGTTTGTTCAAATCATGACCCTTGGGTCAAAATTGGCCCCGCCCCAGGGGTCACTTGATTTTACATAGGCTAATATGGAAAAAAAAATTTGAAAAATCTTCTTCTCAGAAACCACAAGGCATCGAGTTTAGATATTTGGTATGTAGCATGGTCTTATGACTCTCTACCAAGATTGTTCAAATCATGACCCTGGGGTCAAAATCGGCCCCGCCCCAGGGGTCACTTGATTTAACATAGGCTGATATAGGAAAAAAACTTGAAAAAAGTGTGAAAATAATGGTATCCCATTATCCATGTATATTGTATGTGTAAATGTGTTTGCATGTGAATGAAATGTGTTCTTTTAATAAAATTGATAAATTTTAGTAGTAGTATATATATTGTATTATTTTTTTATACGTGAATTTTCTCTCTCTCCAATCTTAATTTGCTCATTTATACATGTATATGTATGTTTGCATGATTTGTTTGTTTTTGATATTGTTGTTGAAATATTCACTTAGGTGAATCTCTCTCTCTCTCTCACACAAAATAAAAAACAAGAGGCCCAAGGGCCATAAACGCTCACCAGTGTAAATCAGCATATTCAAGATGATTTTTTCTATAAGGAAATCAAATGACAAACCAGAGTTTTCAATTATTTTTTCTATTTGTTGCCATGGCAACCAGAGTTCTTCATGGATCAACTGTATTTGAGCAATTTTTGTAGAGGCCCACCTAAGGATCATACATGCCAAGTTTTATCAAATTCTGTCAAGCGGTTTCAGAGGAGATGATTTTCAAAGTTTTCAATTATTTTTTCTATTTGTGGCCATGGCAACCAGAGTTCTTCATGGATTGACTTTATTTGAGCAATTTTTGTAGAGGCCCACCCAAGGATCATACATGCCAAGTTTTATCAAATTCTGTCCAGCGGTTTCAGAGGAGATGATTTTCAAAGTTTTCAATTATTTTTTCTATTTGTTGCCATGGTAACCAGAGTTCTTCATGGATCAATTTTATTTAAGCAATTTTTGTAGAGGCCCACCCAAGGATCATACATGCCAAGTTTTATCAATTTCTGTCCAGCGGTTTCAGAGGAGATGATTTTCAAAGTTTTCAATTAGTTTTTCTATTTGTTGCCATGGCAACCAGAGTTCTTCATGGATCAACTTTATTTGAGCAATTTTTGTAGAGGCCCACCCAAGGATCATACATGTCAAGTTTTATCAAACTCTGTCCAGCGGTTTCAGAGGAGATGTCTTTTAAAGCAAATTGTTGACGATGGACGACAGACGACGGACGACAACGGACGAAGGGTGATCCCAATAGCTCACCCTAAGCACTTTGTGCTCTGGTGAGCTAAAAACACATCTGTAATTGATTTTTATTTACATTTCTTTTTTAAAGTAAACTATGAACTATAATTATGTTTCAAATAAATAACAAGTAAAATCTGAGGTAGCCCCTCTGTAACATTCAACTACAGTATGTATGTTCATGAACATGTCTCTCTCATCTCACTGCACCAATGTCACATCATTTCTTCTGGAAATAGTCACTTATCTTCGTCTGCTTCGTGTTGGCCTCTACCCTACTGTCCACAACAGTTCTTGGAAGTTCATGATGCTGTGAAGCATGTCAACATGGCCGACATTCAGTGTATACTGTCGAAGCGTCTCAATACAGGCTCGGGCTTCAGATGCTGAGACAGGTAGAACAGCCTCTTCCTCCTCCTCCTCCTTCTCTTCCTCGCCGTTGATCTCCTCTACTTCTGCCCCTCTCATGTCACTTATGATGTCCTTAATGTCTCTATCCCAGTCAGTCACATCGGTGTCACACACTTGCATGTCTCTGTCAATGTCAATCAACTCCTTAAAACTGCATCCAAAAATATCATGTGACATCTTCAGTACAGACAAGGGAACATTGTCGTCTTCCTCCTCCTCTTCCATTTCCACTGCCGGGACACCACTGACACGATCATTGCACACAATGTCTACCTAAAATCCACATTTGGCGAAACACTTAACAATCGTACTTGAGTCCATCTCTTTCCACGCGGCACTAATCCAATAGACAGCATCAAGAATGGATATTTTCCTGAGGGCATCCGACCCCAACTGATCATTTTTCTCCATCTGAGTGAGAATGTTCTTCAGCTGGCAGTTGTGGAACTTCAGTTTCAGTGCCTGTATGATCCCCTGATCCATGGGCTGAGACAGGGCAGTGGTGTTGGGCGGCAGGAACTGCAGCTTAATGTTGGTCAGCTCCACCTTGGGATGTGATGGCGCGTTGTCTAGGAAGAGGAGGATGTGTCGTCCCTGCTTCCTCATCATCCTGTCAACAGAGCGTAGCCACTGCAGCATGATCTCTGTCGTCATCCAGGCCTTTCTGCTGTTCCTGTAGGTTACCGGCAGGTTGTCTGGGTTCACCTTGCTGAAGCACCTGGGTTTAGCCGCCTTTCCGATGACCAGTGGCGTCAGCTTCTCCCCCGTCATGCTGGCACACAGAGCCACCGTGATACGCTCCTTTGATCTCTTGCCGCCAGCAAGACCTTCTCCTACAATGAACATGTATAAAACATTAGTGGGGACTTAACAGTTATTAAGTAAAAGTATAATACTGAAAATTGCAGACACCATCTGCAATACACATGTACATAAACAGACAGCCAGAGAGAGAGAGAGGGAGAGACAGACAGACAGACAAAGAGATTTACATTTGAAGTAGAGACAGGCAGTCATAAAAACATTCATAAAAACTGACAGAAACACAGTCATAAGAACAGAGAGAGAGAGATTGACTGATTGATTGATTGATTGATTTACCTTTGAAGTGGAAGGACTTCTTCGTAGTGTCCCGGAAGAACAGGCCCGTCTCATCCATATTGAAGATATCCTTTGGACTGAAATCATTGCACATCTGTGGAAATCTACTCTTCCAACTATCCACAGCACTAGAGTCCACATCTCCTCTTTCTCCACTCATTGTCCCAAACACAATGTTGTTCCGTTTCAAGAAACACGAAAGCCATCCCGTCGAAGCCATAAACGTCGTATTCCCCAGTTCTGAAGCAAATTTCAGGGCCTGCTGGCAGATGAGGGGACCAGAAATCGGCAGATTTCTCCCGCTCATGTCTTTGAACCACTTCTGCACCAAGTCATTTACATCCTCATTCCCAGTCATACGACGACGTCTTTTGCTATCACTATTCACATTGTTCTCAAAGTCCTCCAACACATCAGCCTTCCTCTTAAGAATAGACTGAATCTGAGTTTTTCCAACACCCAATTCCTCCACGATTTTGCGTGCACTTTTACTTTTTGACATTTCAATCACATTAATCCGTTCCTGTAAAGTTAGCACTTTTCGTTTCGACATGTTGATGCGTCGATTACAAATGCGATACTGAGCGATAACCTTGAAGATTAATCTAGATATTAATTGTTTTTTCTCCATTATAAGCTGATTAAAACTGTTTTCTTAATTAAAAACTTCCTGTTTTCCAAATTGAAACAGTTTTCCTAATGATTCGAAGCGGTGCCTTTGATAGCCCCGGATGATAAAAGATGCGGTTACTTTCGGCATTTAAGGAGTCCTTTTCTATTGTCTTATTGTTGCGAATAACATAACTATATTTAGCAAACGGGTGAAAAACCCTAAGTAACACAAACAATGGGGTCATTAACAGGTCCTTTGCAGCAAACCAGGGGGACTCAGGGTGAATCATTCAAGCGGAAAATAGGGTACACACCTGGTCAATCCATAATTCCCTGGAGCTAAAGGTGGGACAGGGTCGCTTAATGCGTGCCTATTTTAGTAGACTTGAAATGATAATTAGTGGTCTCTAGTCGTTTAAGACAAAAGTTGCTTAATAAATAAGAAATATAGAGTAAATATTTTCGGGGGTAAATAAAATGGATGTTTAAGACAACATGTCGCTTAATAGACGTGGTCGCTTGGACAAGTTTGACTATTTAACTCTATGTAAAACAAGTGACCCCTGGTGCGGGGGCATTTATCACCATAAGGTCATGATTTGTACAATCTTGGTAATGAACCATAAGATGATGCTACATACCAAATATCTAATCTCTAGGCCTTACGGATTCATAGAAGAAGATTTTTAAAAAATTTCCTATATAACTCTATGTTTAACAAGTGACCCCTGGTGCTGGGGCATTTATCACCATAGGGTCATGATTTGAACAGTCTTGGTAATGAACCATTAGATGATGCAACATACCAAATATCTAATCTCTAGGCCTTATGGATTCATAGAAGAAGATTTTTAAAGATTTTCCAATATAACTCTATGTAAAACAAGAGGGCCATGATGGCCCTGGATCGCTCACCTGGTATCATTAGGCTATGTAAAACCAAGTGACCCCTGGGGCAGAGCCAATTTTGACCCCAGGGTCATGATTTGAAGAAGGTTGGTAAGAATCGACTAGACAATGCTACACACTACCACACTCTACTTGGTAGAGGTCTATTAGCCCATGTTACATACCAAATATATAAACTCCAGACCTTGAAGATTTTTCTAGTGTTTTTTTTTCCAATATAAGTCTATGTAAAATCAAGTGATCCCTGGAGCGGGGCCAATTTTGACCCCAGCATCATGATTTGAACAAACTTGGTAAGAATCGACTAGACAATGCTACACACCAAATATCTAAACTCTATGCTTTGTGGTGTCTGAGAAGAAGATTTTTCTATATTAGCCTATGTTAAATCAAGTGACCCCTGGGGCGGGGCCAATTTTGACCCCAGGGTCATAATTTGAACAATCTTCGTTGAGAGTCATAAGATCGTGCTACATACCAAAAATCAAAAGGCTAGGCCTTGTGGTTTCAGAGAAGAAGATTTTTCAAGTTTTTTCTATATTAGCCTAAGTAAAATCAGGTGACCCCTTGGTGGGGCCAAATTTGTTCCCAGGGCCATGATTTGAACAAACTTGGTTGTGATTTACTAGACAATGCTGAACACCAAATACCTAAACCCCAGGCCTTGTGGTTTATAAGAAGTAGATTTTTAATAAATCAAGTGACCCCTGGGGCGGGGCCAATTTTGACCCCAGGGTCATGATTTGAACAAACTTGGTAGAGATCAACTAGACAATGCTACACACCAAATATCTTAACTCGATGCTTTGTGGTTTCTGAGAAGAAGATTTTTCAAGTTTTTTTCCTATATCAGCCTATGTTAAATCAAGTGACCCCTGGGGCGGGGCCAATTTTGACCCTAGGGTCATAATTTGAACAATCTTGGTAGAGAGTCATAAGATCATCCTACATACAAAATATTTAAACTCCATGCTTTGTGGTTTCTGAGAAGAAGATTTTTCAAGTTTTTTTCTATATTAGCTTATGTTAAATCAAGTGACCCCTGGGGCAGGGCCAATTTTGACCCCAGGGTCATAATTTGAACAATCTTGGAAGAGAGTCATAAGATCATGCTACATACCAACAAGAGGCCCATGATGGCCCTAAATCGCTCACCTGAGATAAAAAGGTTGACCCAAGGAACATCTGTACCAATTTATTTTAAAATCTGGCCAGTAGTTTTGAAGAAGATGATTTTTAAAGTTTTCAAATTATTTTTCTTTTTGTTGCCATGGCAACCAGAGTTCTACATGAATCAACTTTATTTTAGCAACTTTTGTAGAGCCTCACCCAGGGAACATCCCTGCCAAGTTTCATTAAATTCTGTCCAGCGGTTTCAGAGGAGATGTCGTTTAAAGCAAATTGTTGACGACGCACGACGGACGACGACGGACATCGGACGAAGGGTGATCCTAAAAGCTCACTTGAGCACAAAGTGCTCAGGTAAGCTAAAAATCAAAAGGCTAGACCTTGTGTTTTTGGAGAAGAAGATTTTTTCAAGTTTTTCCCATATTAGCCTATGTGAAATCAAGTGACCCCTGGGGTGGGGCCAATTTTGACCCCAGGGTCATAATTTGTACAATCTTGGCAGAGAGTCATTAGATCATGTTACATACCAAAAATCAAAAGGCTAGGCCTTGTGGTTTCGGAGAAGAAGATTTTTTAAATTTTCATTTTTAAAATCTATTTTTAGCTCCTTTGACCTACTTATTCACCCAATCAAAATAATTTGAACAACTTTGATAGAGGTCATGATAAGGATGATTCCTGTGAAGTTTGGTCAAAATCCCTTCAGCGGTTCATGAGGAGATGTGGTTTAGGAGGAGAAGTTGATTAAAGGAAAAGTTGACGCAAGACGCTCGCACGCATGGACGGACGCCGGACAAAAGGCGATCACAAAAGCTCACCATGAGCACGTTGTGCTCAGGTGAGCTAACAAGTGACCCCTGGTGCGGGGGCATTTATCACCGTAGGGCTATGATTTGTACAATCTTGGTAATGGTCCATAAGATGATGCTTCATACCAAATATCTAAGCTCTAGGCCTTGCAGTTTTGCAGAAGAAGATTTTCAAAGTTTGCATTTTTAAAATCTATTTTTAGCTCCTGTGACCTACTTTTTTAACCAATCTGAATAATTTGTACAAATTTGATAGAGGGCATCATAAGGATGATTCCTGTGAAGTTTGGTCAAAATCCCTTCAGCGGTTCATGAGGAGATGTTGTTTAAAGCAAATTGTTGACGCCGGACGCACGCACGGACGCCGGACAAAAGGCGATCAGAAAAGCTCACCTTGAGCACGTTGTGCTCAGGTGAGCTAAAAATACAGGGGTCACCAAACATTGTTGATGTTTATCGCATATGGCCGCCATTGTGATGATTACGCAATTTTAGCATTAAAACAGTAGCCGGTAGGGAGCGTGAGAGATGTTAACCAACATTATAAACGATACTATCTGAGTATTCCGTATCATTGCATACTTTGGAAGCAGAAGAATGGGAGTTGATTGGATAACATTCCAAGAATGACTGCCTTTTTATTGATTTTTTAACTGCACACAGCAAGTGTTTTCATTTAAGTAATATGCAATCTAGAGCAATATGCGTTATTTATTTTCCCCTTTGTTGTCTTTTAAGTTAATGGATGGCAAAATCGTATTGTTAGGAGAATTTTTAGATGGCGATAGCAGTCTTATGCTGAAAACCGAAATCAGGCCTTGCTAATTTGCATATGTTCCACAACAATTTTAACTGTACCTCTCTGCGCTTAGTTCGGATCCATGCAATGCGATTCTGCACTACCATATACGAGTGGAATATGTTTCACAGACGTTTAAATCATAACCGTAACCGCTTTTAGTGTGTTACTGTTTGTTAACATGTTTTCTTTTGCCATTATTTTGCACTGGAAGCATCAATTTTAAGCGTGAAAAAAATATACGTGACATTTCTTAACCAGAACAGCAACCCATCTTACGTACATGAAGATCTACTCCTGTAAAAAGAAAAAGCAGTGCTCCGTTTGTATGTAGTTGACCTAAAGTAGTCCACACAATATTTTGCATGATGTCGAGTTAGGTTCCTCCCAGGGCATTTCTTAACTTTGAAATAGATAGGCAAACATTCTAGTATCTTAAATAATCAAATACCTGGTCAATTTCTACACATACAAAACAACAGATAGAATTCGCTAGTACTAGAGAAAGAGAATGACCTACTTAGGTATGCAGCTCTTTGTGAATGAAAGGTTCATGACCTTAACTCCGGATTATAATGTTACAAACAGAACCTCTGTAGCAACAGCGGGTGGAGTTTTTGTCGTCATGTAACTGCTTCAATAACTTCAGAAATGCTGGGTTTAGAATGTTAATCCTGTGCGCTTTGATTGTTTCTCGAAGGTGAAACATATCACCTTTTTACCGAGGGGAAGCCGCTGATAAAAAAATAAAGAAAAATAAAAAACCTGGAAGTTAACAATATTGTACTGTACTGTGCAGACCTGGGAGCATACCGTGAACCCTCTCGTAAGGAAAATATCTCGGTATATCGTCGTACGGTATACCGTTACACCCTTATTGGATCAAGTTTATTTTAGCTAATTTTGTGAAGGTTAACCCAAGGATCAACCCTGCCAAGTTTAATCAAATTCTATCAAACAGTTTAATAGAAGATGTCGTTTAAAGTTTTTCACTATATACATATAAGGCAAATTAGCCCCGCCCCTGGCGGCCATGTTTTTTTATGGATTGGAATTATTTTAGTAATCTTTGTAGAGGGTTACCCAAGGAGCATCTGTACCAAAACATTTTGAAATCTGGCTTGTAGTTTTGAAGGAAATGATTTTTAAAGTTTTCATAATTCTTTTCTTTTCATTGCCCGGCAACCAGAGTTCTACATGGATCAAATTTAATTTAGCAACTTTTGTGAATGTTCATCCAAGGATCATCTCTGTCAAGTTAAATCAAATTCTGTCCTGCGGTTTTAGAGGAGATGTCATTTAAAGCAAATTGTTGACAACACACGACACATGCTGGACGCAGGGTGATCCTAATAGCTCACCATGAGCACATTGTGCTCAGGTGAGCTCAAAAAGGAGAAAACCCAACCTGAAACAAGTTTTATTGAAATACATTCAGTAGTTCTGAAGCAGTAGCTGGCAACGGTAAAAGGGGCATAATTTTCCAAAAAGGGGAAATAACCCAACCTATACTGGATTACGCACATCTACAATGTCTAAGGATTAATCGCAAGTTTCAATGAAATACATTCAGTAGTTACAGAAAAGTAGCCAGCAGATCCTTATGATAGAAGTTGGCAATGTACATGAGCTACCACATGATCAAAGGATCAAAATTTTCCAAAAACAAGAGGGCCATGATGGCCCTGGATCGCTCACCTGGTATCATTAGGCTATGTAAAATCAAGTGACCCCTGGGGCAGAGCCAATTTTGACCCCAGGGTCATGATTTGAAGAAGGTTGGTAAGAATCGACTAGACAATGCTACACACTACCACACTCTACTTGGTAGAGGTCTATTAGCCCATGTTACATACCAAATATATAAACTCCAGACCTTGAAGATTTTTCTAGTTTTTTTTCCAATATAAGTCTATGTAAAATCAAGTGATCCCTGGAGCAGGGCCAATTTTGACCCCAGCGTCATGATTTGAACAAACTTGGTAAGAATCGACTAGACAATGCTACACACCAAATATCTAAACTCTATGCTTTGTGGTGTCTGAGAAGAAGATTTTTCAAGTTTTTTTCCTATTAGCCTATGTTAAATCAAGTGACCCCTGGGGCGGGCCAATTTTGACCCCAGGGTCATAATTTGAACAATCTTGGTAGAGAGTCATAAGATCATGCTACATATTAACAAGAGGGCCAAGATGGCCCTTGGTCACTCACCATGAGTCATAAGACCATGCTACATACCAAATATTTAAACCCCAGGCCTTGTGGTTTCTGAGAAGAAGATTTTTCAAGTTTTTTTCTCTATTAGCCTATGTTAAATCAAGTGACCCCTGGGGTCGGGCCAATTTTGACCCCAGGGTCATAATTTGAACAATCTTGGTAGAGAGTCATAAGATCATGCTACATACCAAAAATCAAAAGGCTAGGGCCTTGTGGTTTCGGAGAAGAAGATTTTTTCAAGTTTTTCCTATATTAGCCTTTGTTAAATCAAGTGACCCCTGGGGCGGGGCCAATTTTGACCCCAGGGTCATAATTTGTACAATCTTGGTAGAGAGTCATTAGATCATGCTACATACCAAAAATCAAAAGGCTAGGCCTTGTGGTTTCTGAGAAGAAGATTTTTTAATTTTTCATTTTTAAAATCTATTTTTAGCTCCTGTGACCTACTTATTTACCCAATCAAAATAATTTGAACAACTTTGATAGAGGTCATGATAAGGATGATTCCTGTGAAGTTTGGTCAAAATCCATCCAGAGGTTTAGGAGGAGAAGTTGTTTAAAGGAAAAGTTGACGCAAGACGTACGCACGGATGGACGGACGCCGGACAAAAGGCGATCACAAAAGCTCACCATGAGCACGTTGCGCTCAATGAGCTAAAAAGGGAGAAAACCCAACCTGTTATAGATTATGTACATCTACAATGTGAAATGTACATCTACAATGAGCAATGTTGAATGCAAGCAAGTTTTATTGAAATACATTCAGTAGTTCTGAAGCAGTAGCTGGCAATGGTAAAAGGGGCATAATTTTCCAAAAAGGGGAAATAACCCAACCTGTTCTAGATTACACACATCTACAATGTCTAATGATTAATCTCAGTAAGTTTCATTGAAATATGTCCAGTAGTTAGAGGAGTAGCAGGCAGATCGTTTTATAAATCTGCATAAATATTTAACAGATCATATCATGCATGCTTCATACAGGGTTTTCTTACCTAAATATAAGGTGAAGAACTTTTCAAGGCTAAAGCTGTTTTTTCAAGGCAACTTTTTTTTTCTTTCATGGCCACTTTTTTAACTATTTGAGTGCTGAAAAATTGCCTCAAAAGTTGGAAAAAAACAAGGAAATGTGTCTGT
>CM037780.1:5494956-5506863 GCA_021229015.1 Solen grandis | reverse complement strand
TGGCCATAACTTTTTACTATTTGACATACATCTTTTATATTTGGTATGCATATTCATCTTGACAAGGGTTATTTAGATATACCTCAATATTTAATCTATCGAACTTGGCTTTCAAACTTATTTTGCCATAACTCCTGACAACTTTTAAAATAGATATTTCTTTGTCATTTTTCAATATATTTTTTTAAAACTTTGAATACTGGTTCGTCATCATATGAAACCTGTGCAGGTGTGATTTTTGGTCATGATCTTTAGGCAGATAAAAAAGAGCATTTTTATGTTTTTTTAAATGTCTTTAAATTTTAGGTTTGTGTTGATTATCAAAAACTCAGTGGATTAGCAGTTTTATATATTTTACGTCTTTGTGTTGTATACATTCTATTCCATGCATAGGTCAAGGTCATCCTTAAAGGGTCAAAGGTCAAATTTAAAGAGTATGATACTCTAACTTTGCATTTAAAGGCTTACAGTTTTAGTTGTGATTTTCAAGGTCAACTTTTTAAATGTTTAACAAAAATATGTAACGTTGGCAAAAACAGACGAGCGTTGGTACCTGGTGGGGTTTGCTTTTGTTCACTGACAAAATTTCATCTAATAAACAAAATGGTGGGGCATCTATATCCCATGGACACATTTCTAGTTCTTTTATATTTTACAAGAGTATTGTCTATGCAGGGAGTAATTAGTTTGTTTTTCTTGCATTATAACAAATTTCATGGGTTCAAATCAATATTACTCAGCCATAAAATTAAACAAATATATTACACATAACCACAACCAATTATCATAACAGAATAGAGTCCACACACATACAATCATGTAAAACATAAACAGTTACTTAATAATTACTTAATTACTTATTGTTTATCACTAATTAATTCAACTTTGAGGTAAAGCATGTGTAAATGGTTCTGCTGTGTTTCGGACCTCATGACCTTCCACGAAGATAACCAAGGTGTATCCAAAAGATTACACTATGACTTCTGTTATCTTCATAAAAGTATAATTGGTCCAAAACGTAATAAAACCATAATACTTAATTGCAGATTATCATTACGGTACAGAAGGGATTATGGTATAAGATTAATGTCATAATATTCAATTAATGTAGCATAATAAAAACATAAAGACATTCAAGTGTAATACACACAAACATCAAAATAGATTTTTTTAAGTATAAAAGTGAATTCAAGCTATCACTAGAATGCATACTCAGTTTTGGAATATTGCAGAGGATGAAGTTTTTTATTTTGATTCAAATATTCAGTAAGCGTTGCCAAAATACGTATTCGTTGCCATCCCTAGTAGAGAGATACCTCATGGGAGGAGAAAGATTGGGATTTATTTCCAGATTTAATAGGGTCAAGGTCAAGGCCGTGTTAATAAAAAAAGTTTTGTTTCCATCAAATAACTTCCTGTGTCAAGGGATGTAAACTATTCACCGGTCTATACAAAATTGCAGATCCTGACTTAATTCCCCTGTACTGATGATGTCATCAAGCATATTATGGCATCATCCATGAATTTTGATATCATCAACATTCTATAAGGAATTATATAATTATGTTCTTTAAACTGGCATGGCTTAAAAAAAAAAGAAAAAAGAAATACTTGTAAACATAAGCGTTTTGTTGACAAGGATCTTTTATGTCAATTTGCGTAATGTCCTATGTTTGCTTCTACAGCAGGGTTGGAAATAAATGGTAGTCTAGTTGCCCGGGCAACCCTCAAAAACTTGGTTTCGCGTCATTTGCTGCGTTTCTTGTTTCTCTAATATTTGGTTTGGTAAACAAAATATAAAAGTAATTTGTATTACAGATTTTTAGCTTACCTGAGCATATGTGCTCAGGATGGGCTATTAGGAATATCCGTCATCTGTCTGTTCGTCGTCCACAATTAGTTTGTTTACACTTTAGCACCTTCATTTCTTGAGCAATCTCAATTTTCAGGACAATGTTTATAGTCATGATCTCTAGGCCAAGTTATCAGCCAATTGGGTCCAGAGTAATGCCCTTTTAATATATAAAAACCAGATTTCACATTGTTTGCACTCTAGCATCTGCATTTTAGAAGCAATCATCTTCAAACTCTATGACAATGTTTATGACCATGATTTCTCAGACTAGTTTGATTATTGTTGATATCGGCAAACATTATTAAATATATTGGTCAGGCGTTATGCCCCTTTTGTTATAAAAAATGCCAGATTTCACTTTATTTGCACTCTTACATAAAGCAATCATGTTCTAACGTAAGGACAATGTTTATAATCATAATCTTATACAAAGATTAATTATGGCTGATACAGTGGTACTATCGTATCAGTTGTCAAAAATAATGTATATCTTTCGTATTGTATCGTATAGTATATTCAGTCGCATCGTAACGTATCGAATTGTATTCTACCGCATTCAATCATATTACACATAATAAACGGGATCGTATTGCATCGTAAACAATGGTAATATCGTAAAGGGGACACCCTTTATTTATTAATTATTATATTTTTTTTAGAAAATAGTTCTTCTTCATGTCTCTTAATTCAACATTTTGCGTATGTGTATTTTTTATCATAAATTATATTATGTAGTATAATCTTATTATTTGATTAGTTATAATAACATTCTTTCACTTTTATGAACTGTACATGTACTGTATATACATATGTAGTGGCCTACGTGACTTTCTGCAACAGGCGCCATGCGTTGTTAAGCAATTTAATGCACATGTAAAAAATATGTATTCGAAAGCATTCAATCGATATTTAAGTTTATGCTGGGCTACATTCATTCCTATAAGTTTACTTGATGTGTTTGATCAAAATTTTCATGATTAGCATGTCTGAAAATTAACGATTTAAATCTGACCTAATAATGCATAATCAAACTCCGATTTCGTCCAAGATGTTGCTTCCTTGGAATAACTTATTTTCTGGGACCTTTTTCTTCTGCAGTGTTTGCTCGCATGCTCTTATTAAAAACATTGAAAGATATGATCGTAACTGAATTATATACCTACATTATAGTTTTAATGTGTATTAAAAAAAAAAAATCATAATTCGCACAGATCATTTTTTCTTTTCTTTTTTCTCCCCCTCTCTTTCAATTTGAATAAGCAATAATATATCAGGAGGTCTTGGATTCGAATCCCAACTGGGGCCCATTTCTCCGGTGATAGCATCAAACCAAAGATGTCTTGCACTCGGCAAATTGTGGTTGCTATGGGAACTTGTCTCCCGTGTATCGGTCGGTGCTATTCCCCTGACACGTAAAAGAAACCAATGCATCTTTTCGCGAAATGAGCTAGGGTATCGCACCCAGACTTTCTTGTATCCAACCACTGTCTTTCGATGCTTTTTATTTCAGCAAAAAAAAAAAAAAAAAAACCTACAATAGAGGATTAACATACTGCCTTTGAGAATAGAGGCATACGGTTTTAGTCAAATTACCAATCTCTCCTTGTCCATGAAAACACAAAGTACCATGATAAAAGTAAAATTGGAGAAAATCTATAAATTCCATATTATTAAATGTATAGTTCGCTTAAAATATATCTTTGATTTTTTTTAGCTCACCGGAGCATAGCTCAGGTGAGCTTTTGGGATACTTGATTGTCCGTCTGCCGTCGTCCGTCAACAATTTGATGTTTACACACTAGAGGCCACAATTTTGATCCAATCTTCCTCAACCTTGGTCAGAATGTTTGTCTTGATGATATCTTGAACCCTTTCGAAAATGGTCAGGTTGGATCAAAAAGTAGGTCAGTAGGTCAAATCTTAGAAAAATCTTGTCGTCCGTCAACAATTTTGATGTTTACACACTAAGGCCACAATTTTGATCCAATCTTCCTCAAACTTGGTCAGAATGTTTGTCTTTGATGATATCTTGAACCTTTCGAAAATGGGTCAGGTTGGATCAAAAAGTAGGTCAGTAGGTCAAATCTTAGAAAAATCTTGTCGTTCCGTCAAAAATTTGATGTTTACACACTAGAGGCCACAATTTTGATCCAATCTTCCTCAAACTGGTCAGAATGTTGTCTTGATGATATCTTGAACCCTTTCGAAAATGGGTCAGGTTGGATCAAAAAGTAGGTCAGTAGGGCAAATTTAGAAAAAATCTTGTTTACACACTAGAGGCCACAATTCTGATCCAATCTTCCTCAAACTTGGTCAGAATGTTTGTCTTATGATATCTTGAAAGCCTTTCGAAAATGGTCGGGTTGGATCAAAAAGAAGGTCAGTAGGTCATATCTTAGAAAAATCTTGTTTACACACTAGAGGCCACAATTCTGATCCAATCTTCCTCAAACTTGGTCAGAATGTTTGTCTTGATGATATCTTGAACCCTTTTGAAAATGGGTCAGGTTGGATCAAAAAGTAGGTCAGTAGGTCAAATCTTAGAAAAAATCTTGTTTACACCCCCGAGGCCACAATTTTGATCCAATCTTCTTCAAACTTGGTCAGAATATTTGTCTTGATGATATCTTCAACCCTTTCGAAAATGGGTCAGGTTGGATAAAAAAGTAGGTCAGTAGGTCAAATCTCAGAAAATTCTTGTTTACACACTAGAGGCCACAATTTTGATCCAATCTTCCTCAAACTTTGTCAGAATGTTTGTCTTGATGATATCTTGAACCCTTTCGAAAATGGTCAAGTTGGATCAAAAAGTAGGTCAGTAGGTCAAATCTTAGAAAAATCTTGTTTACACTAGAGGCTACAATTTTAATCCAATCTTCTCAAACTTGGTCAGAATGTTTGTCTTGATGATAACTTGAACCCTTTCGAAAATGGCAGGGCGGGACCGAAAAGTAGGTCAATAGGTCAAATCTTAGAAAAATCTTGTTTACACACTAAGGCCACAGTTTTGATGCAATCTTCCTCAAACTTGGTCAGATTGTTTGTCATGATAATATCTCGAACCAGTTTGAAAATGGGTGGGGCTGGATAGAAATGTAGGTCAGTAGGTCAAATCTTAGAAAAAATCTTGTTTATACTCTGAGGGCAACATTTTTGGTCCAATCATCCTCAAACTTTGGCAGAATGTTTGTCATGATGATATCTTTTGTGGATGGGGTCAGAAAATTCCTGAACATTGTTTCACCTCATCATCTTAATTCTAAAGCAATCTGTTTTGTATAGGCAATGAATGATACTTTTCTCAGGTGAGCGATCTATGGCCATCTTGGCCCTCTTGTTTTCTCATGTCTCTGTACATTTATGCATGAATGTGTATATTTAACCTACATAATTGTATTTCAACAGACACGTGCCATACCTTCTTATCAGCGGGCACAGCATGTGTTTATTTTGACTGGATATGTCACCTTTATGTATCGCTGGTATACCGTCACTCACCCCCACTGCCAATCCACCCAAAGGCGAGGGAGGGACAATCAACATTTACACAACATGAATGTTATTACCGGTACAAATTAACATGACAGAAAACATGAAAGATGGTCGCAGGCCTATTGTAAGAACATTATCACAGAAAGAACCAGGGTGTTATGTAGTGTCACTGGGTAGCTTAGTCAAAAACTGGTCCTCTATTATAATAAATATTATACAATAATTTACAAGTAACTTAGAATAACTATGTGTATATATATACATATACTTTTAGAGCACTTACGTAATATAAACTGTACCGACTAAATTAAAACGGTCTGACTATAAGCTCTGCTGCCTACGCGTTTTAGAGTATGTATTTACAACATTGCCGGTATTCATAATGAAGTGCAACCCTTAATACAGAAAACTCAAAAATTCTTCATTCTACAAGGACATGATGCCAATCTTAAGCATGCCTTAAGGAATTTATGTTGTGTCATTTATTTATGACAAGATTGATTTGTCAGCAAAATATATTCAAAAGACAAAAGATTTAAACTTTAGATAAGTAATATTGCCGTACCTTAACATGCGCAAAAAGCCAGAAAATTTCAAGTGATTACGTTATCAAACATGACTTATTCATGTTTTTCGTAAAAGGGGTAATTCATGGAAATGAAAGTGGTCATTGGGTTGGTTCAGCAATATCCGATTGTTCTTTTGCAGGAAAGAGTGCCCATGTTGAATAGTGAATTGTGATACGTTTTTGAGTAAATGAGTCGCATTTACGATGAATTTAGTATAATTATACTAGAGCCAGAAAACCTATACGGTTATCTTATTGCATTTGTTATCACGGCTTTCCGCAAACCTGAAGAATGGACAAATACATGTAATTCTAACTATCGATTTTTTATGTTTTTTAAATGTTTAACGGTTTCTCTTTCTAATTCTGTAAAAATAAGCAAATATATAAAGCAAATGAATTGTTGAAAAGTTTCAAGACGTTTTATAATGTTAATTACATAGAAATAAGAAATTATTTTCATGATTTTGCTTACAACTCTGCCTTTGTTTCCTTCTATTTTTGCAAATGTAAAACAATCAATTTAAAGGTGGAAAGTCATGGATTTCAAAGTATTTTTTTCTTTTTTACGATTTCAATTATGAGGATCAAATTGCAATGATTATTTGTAAAGTCATTTTGCTTACGAAGAAATAGGTATTAAATAAAAAATAAAAAAAACACATTTAAAATTGATTGAATAACATAAGAGAAAAATTCTTGAGATAGTATTATCTTAAAATTTTCTGTTGTTTTTACTGCATGATAGTAAACGGTTGTGTAATCAAATAAGATCCTTATTTAGGGTTTCTTAATATCTTCTTAAGAAGATAAAAAAAAATAAAATTAAGCTTAATTTTGAACATAAGTATATATTTATGATAATGATGATTTACGTATTTAATTTTTTCATTATTATGCATCGTTATTCCATTTCTTTGTATTAACTTATATATGCAATACCTTTTAAATAAGCAAATGGAAAGCCGCTTCGTTTGTATCTTAAACAAACAACTTCTAGTTTTTATTGTGATTGTTATCATTAAACGTAATCATAAAAAATGTATTTATAGATAATCTTTATTTAAAAAAAAATCATTCTTTCATTACATAATTATGCTTAACATGGTCTCGATGGAGATCGCATAGTCCGTCGCTTTTTCAGGGGGACCGCAATTTAGTTAGTCCCATTTCCTGTCGGTGTTATGTTTATTTCAGATGGACAAATGGTTTACTAGTTATAGGTGACGATAAATATTGTTAACAACACGAAGTTTTTGCATATTCTTGAACTTGCAGTCAAATCAAGCTTGCAGGTTTAAAAACGTCATGTTAACAGTGCTTACCGTGTATCGTATATTGCATCACGTAAATCGTGGATCATATATAATATGGTATCAGATTATAAACGCATCACATTGATCGTATCATACAGGTAAATCAACTTGCTATTCGCAGATCGTATATTGCATATTGTATGTCGTTTGTATTTTCATCGTATATCAATCATTATTTTTTGACAACTGATATGATAGCACCACTGTATCCGCCAATAAGGTCAGAAGTTATGGCCCTTTTAATATAAGAAGAAAAAAAACCCGTTTCACTTTATTTCACTTTGTTTGCACTCTAGCATCTTTATTTCTTGTACAATCATTTTCAAACTTAATGATAATGTTAATAGTCATAATCTCTTGGCAAGTTTAATTATGGCTGATTTAGCCAATTAGATCAGGAGTTATGCCCCTTCTAATATTCAAAATTGCTAGATTTCACTTCCTTGCGCTCTAGCATTGTCATTTCTGTAGCAGTCATTTTCAAACTTAATGTTAATGTTTATAGTCATAATTTCTTGGCTAATTTTGATTATGACTGATATCGGCCAATTAATCATGAGTTATGCCTTTAATTAACAGGGAGATGGAATAATACTGAATACGCACAAAGAACTTGTACTCTATGTAGCACCAATGACTTGGGAGATGAAATGCATATGCTGTTAAAATGTCCCTATTTTAAACAACATAGGGAGATTTTCATTAAAAAATACCCAAGCATGTACAAATTTGCTAATCTCATGTCAAGTGAATCCTGTAAACCCTTAATAACCTGTCTAAATTTATAAAATTATTCTTCAAGAGACAAAAAGATTTTATAAAACAAAAATTTATGATTATGAAAATGTGTGCTCAAATTTGCTTATTGTTGTTAACATGTACAGGTTAAGCAATAATTATTTTACAAATGTTAAACTGATGAGATATGTTTTCTTTTGAAAGTGGCCCTATGTTAAATCAAATTATTGATTTTCAAGTATACTTAAATCAAATTGTATAGATCTAATTCTTTCACAGAAAAAATGTGTTGGCAAATGACTGTGTATTACTGCTTGTATATTTCTTGACTCAGATGCTATCTACGCTATAAATGATTTTATAAACAAAGCAAAATCAACAGTACGGTACTTACAATATTTCTGGACATGTGAACTTTTCCGAAGTGTAGCCCTCTATTCTTTTTAGCTCACCTGAGCACAAAGTGCTCAAGGTGAGCTTTTGTGATCGCCCTTCGTCCGGCGTCCGGCGTCGTGCGTCGTGCGTCATCCGTCGTCAACAATTTGCTTTAAACGACATCTCCTCTGAAACCGCTGGACAGAATTTAATGAAACTTGGCAGGAATGTTCCTTGGGTGAGGCTCTACAAAAGTTGCTAAAATAAAGTTGATCCATGAAGAACTCTGGTGCCATGGCTACAAAAAGAAAAAATAATTTGAAAACTTTAAAAATCATCTCCTTCAAAACTACTGGCCAGATTTCAAAATAATTTGGTACAGATGTTCCTTGGGTCAACCTCTACCAAAGTTGCTAAAATTATTCCGATCTGTTATAAAAAACATGGCCCCCAGGGGCGAGGCTTATTTGCTTATATGTATATAGAGAAACCTTTAAACAACATCCCCTCTGAAACCACTGGACAGAATTTGATTAAACTTGGCAGGGATGATCTTGGGTCAACCTTCACAAAAGTTGTTTAAAATAAAGTTGATCCATGTAGAACTGTGGTTGCCATGGCAACAAAAAGAAAAAAAAATGAAAACTTTAAAAATCATCTTCTTCAAAACTACTGGCCAGATTTTAAAAGAAATTGGTACAGATGTTCCTTGGGTCAACCTCTACCAAAGTTGCTAAAAAAAATTTCTGATCCGTTAAAAAAACATGGCGCACCAGGGGCGGGGCTTATTTGCCTTATATGTATATAGGGAAAACTTTAATCAACATTGCCTCTGAAACCACTGGAAGAAAAAAATAAAAAAATATGAAAACTTTAAAAATCATCTTCTTCAAAACTAAAATAAATTGGAACAGATGTTCCTTGGGTCAACCTTTTTATCTCAGGTGAGCGATTTAGGGCCATCATGGGCCTCTTGTTTTGCATCAAATGTGACAAAAACAATCACAACCTCTCATCAGTGTTTTTGCACGTGTTGACACATATTTCTAAATATAACCAGGCCAATCAGCAATGACTATACATTATTTACAACTGGGAACGTCTAGACAAACTATAGTCTGTATCAATATTCTAATGAATAATTCTACACACGGTTTAAGCCCCCCCCCCACTCCCCTTCTTTTCTTTCCTTCTCTTTTTTCTTAGTTCTCTATTATGTTGCATGTATACCACTACAATGACAATGTATTTGCTTGTTCAATTTTATTTATGTTCTTGTGTCATAACACGTATTTGACTAGAACAATAAACTATTGAATTGAATAAAATTTCCAGATTTCACTGTTTACACTTCAGCCACTTCAGCCAATTAGATCAGGAGTTATACCCCTTTTTAATTTTAGAATTTGTCAGATTTCACTTTGTTAATTGCATTCTAGCATCTTCTTTTCTTAAGCAATCATTTTCAAACTTTATGATAATGTTAATAGCAATAATCTCTTGGCCAAGTTTAACTATAGCTGATATAGGGTAATTAGGTCAGGAGTTATTGCCCTTTAATTAATAATAATGCCAGATTTCACTTTTTAGCTCAGCTGAGCAAAGTTCAGGATGAGCTTTTGTGATCACTTGATTGGCCATCGTCTGTCGTGCGTCAACAATTTCAACAATCTTCTCCTCTGAAACAACTAGATGGATTTTCATTAAATTTTGCCAAAATGATATTGTGATAGCCTTACGCAAATTCCTTTTTCTTTTTTTTTTCAATTCATTAAAAACTAGTTGCCATGGCAACCGAAAATAAATCTTTAAATGCCTTTTCTCAGAAATATGTAGACCTACAGATATTTGGTACATAACATCAGCTCATGTTGCCTAAATATCAGTGAAAATTTGTGCCCCCGGGGTCACAATAGGCCATGCCCCAAAGGACCGCTCCCAGATTTTTGTATAGAACTACGTAGGGAATTCTTGAAAAAACTTCTCTCTTGAAACCACTCCATGGATTTTCACCAAATTTCATAAATGATACTTATGTAAGCCTGAGGCTAATTCATTATTTTTTTATTGAATTTCATGAAGAACTTTGGTTGCCATGGCAACCAGAAGGGATAACTTGTATTGTTGTGCGTCAGCAATTTCAACAATCTTCTACTTTGACACTACCAGATGGATTTCCATGAAACACTGGTTGCCATGGCAACCAGAAGGGAAAATCTTTAAAATGCATTTTCTCAGAAATTATAAAGACCTACAGATTTGATATTTGGTACATAGCATCAGCTCATGTTGCCTTAAAATCAGTGCAAAATTTGTGCCCTTGGGGTGACAAGTGGCCACGCCCATGGCCTCACCCGGATTTTTATATAAAACTATATAGGGAATTCTTGAAAAATCTTCTCTTTCAAAACCACTCCATTGGATTTTCACTATATTTAACAAAAATCATACTTATGTAAGCCTTAGGCTAATTCTAATTTTTCTTGAATTTCATGAAGAACTTTGTTGTCATGGCAACCAGAAAGCATAACTTTAAAATGTGTTTTCTCAGAACACACAGAACCTACAGATTTGATATTTGGTACATAGCATCAGCTTTGGTGCCTCAACACTATCAACAAATATGTGCATCAGGGTTTTCATGAGTACACTCCTGGGACCACACCAGATTTTGTATGGAACTTTAGAAGGAAATAAAAAATCTTTATTCTGAAACCATTGGTAGGATCATGAAGAACTTTTGGTGCCATGGCAACCAGAATGCATAACTATAAAATGCCTTCTCTTAGAAAACATACAGACCTACAGCTTTGATATTTGGTATATAGTATCCTCTCATGCTTCCAGCTATTCTACAACATTGTAACCAAATTCAGGTGAGTGATTTAGGGCCATCTCGGCCCTCTTGTTACAATTTAGCCTCTTCATTTCTTAAGCAATCATTTTGAAGTTTCGTTGACAATTTTATAGCCATAATCTCTTATAGTCAAGTTTGACTTCCAATTTTGACCACATGTACTGTTTGGTTTGTGAAATTGAATGATCTCATGGATTTGTATTCAGTACAACTTTGCTATAATTTAGTAACTTGTAATTTTTCCTCAGGTGAGAGCCTCAGTGCCATCTTGGCCTCTTGTAATATTAAAATTTGACAGATTTCGCTTTGTTTGCACTGTAAAAAGCAATAAAAAATGAACTAAACAATCCCTGACCTTAATATTAAATACATCATTGAATGCATTAATTTATTTTCTTCAAAATAATAAATTGTCAATGTTAATTTAAACAAATTTAAAAAAATAACTTCCCAAATTGAATAACAGTCAAAATTTATATTTCCAAATCTTGAGTTCATGTTAGTGAACTCAAAATGAGCCTGTCACAGATATGTTGGACATACAGAGACAAAATCTATAAACTACAGTTGCAATGAAGTTCTGTTTCCTTTCCTAACAGTACAGTGTCCATTTTTACAGGGAGCCCTCCAAGATTTTCAACTGGAGTATAATTGCTGTTTTCCTTAACTTGTACCCCTTCATGATATAGAGAGTTCCCCAATTTGG
>CM037780.1:5444856-5494856 GCA_021229015.1 Solen grandis | reverse complement strand
GCCAGTAGAACGTTATCTGACGAGTCCTCCATGCAGATCAATATACATCTCACGAAAGATCTGTAGTTATGTTCATTAAAATCTGACATTTAATGTGAATACTAATAAAATCTGGCATTTAACGTGAATACTAATAAACATGTAAAAATTCATGTATGCCTTATATAATATTTAGTGCAAAACCTTCGCACGTCCTGTTGATTTACATGTATAGCCTACTAAGGATTTATACCATATGTTTATCTACATTGTTTATCTATATGTTTATCTACATTGTTTATCTATCTACATAAAATGGTATTCTTGGCACAATGCAGAAATGAGGTATTCCACTTATATTTTGGGCTGTATTTAATAACATTTTCGGACAATATACAGTCATTAATTGTAACTAATGTATCATTTTTTCTGCATTGTTGCCTTATATTTGCTTCAATTTGATTTAGCCTAAATCTTATAAACTTTTGAAGAGAGAGAGGGACAATATACTCTAAAAGCGGCCAATTTTATGATATTATCGCACATCAATATATAAAGGCGTCTTTTAAACATTCGGTTTATTGCTTAAATTTGTATTATGGAATACAAAATAAAAGCGACTTAATTACATCCAAGTCCCCGTTTTCTCAGCGATAACATTTTAACCCTGTATGTGACGAAGATATATTATTAGGCTTGTTTGGGTAGCCTCCCCTTTTACCACGTCTACATGATACATTTCATCAAATTAAAGGCATTAATTTGCATGTCCAAGTGTACAGTGTGCTGAAATTATCACGAATATTTACTACAAAGTGTGACTATGTTGACTATTTTGATTAGCTGACATATCTGTCAGTATTCTTTACACCGTTAGGTCTTCACACCAGAAAAAACATACATTGCTGTGTCGGTTCAGAATCTCTACTGAGATCCGCTCCGGTTATTTTTTCGTATTGGCGGAGGCCAATACGAAAAAAAAAACTGGAGCGGATCTCAGTGGAGATTATGTCGGTACAGTATCACATCTCAAGGGTCAATTTGTGGACTAATGTAAATGTAAATTAAAATGTGCCCCTATCCGGATCTAATGCATTTGTATGTTCACGATCCAGGACCTTTATATTAGAATAGAATTAGAATATATCGTGCGCGATCTAAGCATACGGTTGACCGGTTTACCAAAAATGTATCTCCTTAAATTGTGCGAGAAATTATTTTTAAGATTCACACATTGGAATGAACGGCAAATAGCTATAGGAGGGGGTCCCCGCCAGTTCATTTCTTTTTCTAATTTAGGTTTCACAATGCCAAGCGCGTAGCTGCCTTTATGCCAAAAAGCCCGGGCTTGCACATTATTTTCTCGACTTAACTGTACATACTGATCAGGCAAGTAACTGCTGCGGGGAGGTCCAGGTTGGAAACCTGAGACCGGGTGGAGATCTAAGCCTTCAAATAGACGAGCTGATGTTTCCATCGGGCCAGTCATTCCATCTTTGCTACACACACACACACACACAACTCGGGAGGAAATCTCAGCCCACTTGCACATGGGCTGAGATTCATACATACTTCGGATATTACTCGTATTCATTGGTTGCAAATCTAAGTCTGTGTATAAATCTCAATCCATTCACCTGATGGTCTTTTGATCTCTACCATGCTAAGATATTACTCGTATACTTCAGGTTGGAAATCTGAGCCCGGTTGGATATCTCAGCCCACCTATACACGGGCTGATTTTTCCATCGGGCCAATTCTTCCATCTGTACCTATATTTCTAGAAGTTTTCTCATGTTGGCGAATCTTCTCAGTAATAAGGAGCAACTGCTGCAAATTGATATCTCGGGACTGTGATAAAAAAAAAAGAGATAATCTTTTGACTAATAATTTCTCCTTTTTTTTTCTCCTTGTTTAAACAGGTGAAGGGTAACCTGGTTAAAAATATTTTGATTTATATCAAGGATCATAATAATCTTGAATTTATCTTAATTTGCTACGTTACCTGCCGCAAGACTGTACGTAGATTTATACGTTATTTTATTGCGACTTTATGTCAATTTTCTTTATATCAGCTAAAATTTGGCTATATCTTTTCCAAGTTATCTTCATCAATGAATTTATCTATTCTATATAAAGACTTTTTTCGCAAAAATATGTGATACCTACGTGATTCAATTAAATGCGTGGATCATACAAGACTTTATCCCGACGATAGGTGTGTGTGTGTGGAGAATTCGAATATACCGCCCATATCAGAGAACCACATATTGGAAACCTCAGCCCAGGTGGTTAAAAATAGCTATCTGGCGCATAATCGCAACAGACATGGAAACATCAGCCTGGTGGTATATGACAGCGGGTCGAAACCCGCTAAACGGACTTCTGTTTCTATCGAGTCTGTTTGTTTGAGATGAACGTCCCAGTCATTTGGCGACTTTCTGTACTTGAGACAGATATAGAGCTGTCACACTGCAGTATCATGCCGTAGTCATGTGTCATGATACCATACTCGATCGCATTATCCTGACATCGAGCCAGCCAGTCTTGGAACTGCCCTGGAACACATATGTTACTGATTATGTCAGCTAATATGTTTTGACTGCAGGTATCTTTGGGGTGAGAAAATGAGACGGACCATTATTGATAACTAATACACAGCAAGTGCGATATTTTTCTGGTTTTTAGGCCTTAATGGAGTGTCGAGGTTAGTGACAAAACAATTTTTAATGAGCTAAATTTTACTGACACTTTGATTATGTAAAAGTAAAACTCATATAAAATGAAATCTTATGTTGTTTTTGTTTTTCAAAATTCGTAAAATTTCACAGCGATAAAACTAACCTATTATACGGTATGTGGATGGGGATATCCGCCAGTTCACTCATCATGCTTTTCAATATGCTATCTTTGTTTTAATTTTGCAACATTCGACGTCTTCTTACATTTCTTGTTCACGAATACATTATTCAAATCATGTGTTTTTTTTAGCTCATCTGAGCACAACGTGCTCATGGTGAGCTTTTGTGATCGCCTTTTGTCCGGCGTCCGTCGTCCGTCCGTCCGTGCGTGCGTCTTGCGTCAACTTTTCCTTTAAACAACTTCTCCTCCTAAACCAATGGATGGATTTTGACCAAACTTCACAGGAATCATCCTTATCATGACCTCTATCAAAGTTGTTCAAATTATTTTGATTGGGTGAATAAGTAGGTCACAGGAGCTAAAAATAGATTTTAAAAATGAAAATTTAAAAAATCTTCTTCTCCGAAACCACAAGGCCTAGCCTTTTGATTTTTAGTATGTAGCATGATCTTATGACTCTCTACCAAGATTGTACAAATTATGACCCTGGGGTCAAAATTGGCCCCGCCCCAGGGGTCACTTGATTTTACATAGGCTATATAGAAAAAACTTGAAAAATCTTCTTCTCAGAAACCACAATGCCTGGGGTTTAGATATTTGGTGTGCAGCATGATCTTATGACTCTCTACCAAGATTGTTCAAATTATGACCCTGGGGTCAAAATTGGCCCTGCCCCAGGGGTCACTTGATTTAACATAGACTAATATAGAAAAAAACTTGAAAAATCTTCTTCTCAGAAACCACAAGGCATGGAGTTAAGATATTTGGTGTGTAGCATTGTCTAGTGGATCACAACCAAGTTTGTTCAAATCATGACACTGGGGTCAAATTTGGCCCCGCCCCAGGGGTCACTTGATTTTACATAGGCTATATAGAAAAAACTTGAAAAATCTTCTTCTCAGAAACCACAATGCCTGGGGTTTAGATATTTGGTGTGCAGCATTGTCTAGTAGATCACAACCAAGTTTGTTCAAATCATGACCCTGGGGTCAAAATTGGCCCCGCCCCAGGGGTCACTTGATTTAACATAGGCTAATATAGGAAAAACTTGAAAAATCTTCTTCTCAGAAACCACAATGCCTGGGGTTTAGATATTTGGTGTGCAGCATTGTCTAGTAGATCACAACCAAGTTTGTTCAAATCATGGCCCTGGGATCAAATTTGGCCCCACCAAGGGGTCACCTGATTTTACATAGGCTAATATAGAAAAAACTTGAAAAATCTTCTTCTCTGAAACCACAAGGCATGGAGTTAAGATATTTGGTGTGTAGCATGGTGTTATGACTCTCTACCAAGATTGTTAAAATTATGACCCTGGGGTCAAAATTGGCCCCGCCCCAGGGTCACTTGATTTAACATAGGCTGATATAGGAAAAACTTGAAAAATCTTCTTCTCAGAAACCACAAGGCATAGAGTTAAGATATTTGGTGTGTAGCATTGTCTAGTTGATCTCTACCAAGTTTGTTCAAATCATGACCCTGGGGTCAAAATTGGCCCCGCCCCAGGGGTCACTTGATTTAACACAGGCTAATATAGGAAAAACTTGAAAAATCTTCTTCTCAGAAACCACAATGCCTGGGGTTTAGATATTTGGTGTGCAGCATTGTCTAGTAGATCACAACCAAGTTTGTTCAAATCATGGCCCTGGGATCAAATTTGGCCCCACCAAGGGGTCACCTGATTTTACATAGGCTAATATAGAAAAAACTTGAAAAATCTTCTTCTCTGAAACCACAAGGCATGGAGTTAAGATATTTGGTGTGTAGCATTGTCTAGTGGATCACAACCAAGTTTGTTCAAATCATGACACTGGGGTCAAATTTGGCCCCGCCCCAGGGGTCACTTGATTTTACATAGGCTATATAGAAAAAAAAACTTGAAAAATCTTCTTCTCAGAAACCACAAGGCCTCGAGTTTAGATATTTGGTATGTAGCATTGTCTAGTTGATCTCTACCAAGTTTGTTCAAATCATGACCCTGGGGTCAAAATTGGCCCCGCCCCAGGGGTCACTTGATTTAACATAGGCTGATATAGGAAAAACTTGAAAAATCTTCTTCTCAGAAACCACAAGGCATAGAGTTAAGATATTTGGTGTGTAGCATTGTCTAGTTGATCTCTACCAAGTTTGTTCAAATCATGACCCTGGGGTCAAAATTGGCCCCGCCCCAGGGGTCACTTGATTTAACAAGGCTAATATAGGAAAAACTTGAAAAATCTTCTTCTCAGAAACCACAATGCCTGGGGTTTAGATATTTGGTGTGCAGCATTGTCTAGTAGATCACAACCAAGTTTGTTCAAATCATGGCCCTGGGATCAAATTTGGCCCCACCAAGGGGTCACCTGATTTTACATAGGCTAATATAGAAAAAACTTGAAAAATCTTCTTCTCTGAAACCACAAGGCCTAGCCTTTTGATTTTTAATATGTAGCATGATCTTATGACTCTCTACCAAGATTGTTCAAATTATGACCCTGGGGTCAAAATTGGCCCTGCCCCAGAGGTCACTTGATTTAGCATAGGCTAATAGGAAAAAAACTTGAGAAATCTTCTTCTCAGACACCACAAAGCATAGAGTTTAGATATTTGGTGTGTAGCATTGTCTAGTCGATTCTTACCAAGTTTGTTCAAATCATGACGCTGGGGTCAAAATTGGCCCCGCTCCAGGGATCACTTGATTTTACATAGACTTATATTGGAAAAAAACAACTATAAAAATCTTCAAGGTCTGGAGTTTATATATTTGGTATGTAACATGGGCTAATAGACCTCTACCAAGTAGAGTGTGGTAGTGTGTAGCATTGTCTAGTCGATTCTTACCAACTTTGTTCAAATCATGACCCTGGGGTCAAAATTGGCTCTGCCCCAGGGGTCACTTGATTTTACATAGCCTGATGATACCAGGTGAGCGATCCAGGGCCATCATGGCCCTGTTGTATTTATTTTCAGGTGATATTAAATATGATGCTTACAGACGTTAAGCTCGCTTGTTCTTGTGTTCAGAACGTCAAATCAAAGTCAATTTAGCTAACATTCTGCAATCAACGTTGACAGTCGTTACAAATGTTATGTGATGACAACAGATGTGTAAAACCTTGTGTCAGATGTTACTTTAGAAAAGTGATTGCGAATACGTTTTTGTCTCCCTCGCTGCTGTTTTGGTTGTACTAGTCCGAGAAGGATGCGCCCAAAATGATTTTCATACGTAAATTTGGTAGAATCAAAAACAAACTTAATATTGCGATATATTCAATTAACCACATTTATTGCAAATTAAAAAGCTGTGGTGTATCCAAAATCAACTTTCTCGCGTTTCGCCTGGTAGATATTTCCGGTGTCATTGGTAAACTGTGATGTACATACCAATACTGGAATGGATAGGTCCACTCTATTATTGGCGGTGACTCTTCATTCAAGGCATCTTCGAATGCAACAAATAATTTAAGCGCCTCTTTCTGTATACCGTTTGTTTTAGATGCCTCTAGATCCTTCCATATATAACATTTTCCTGATAACCGAGATGTTCCAGAAGGGTTGGTATGAATGAGGTCCATTTCGCCGCGAGATGGACAGTTGAAATGGGGATTTTACCGTAATACTACGGATTTTATTTAGCAGAAATCTTATTTAAATTATTGCCTATTGGTTAGAATATATACATATCTTGGAGTTAAGCCAAAATAATTTTATAAATCAGATATTGAATGGAGTCAGTATGATTTTTTTCCCGAGAAATGGTGTCCATTTCGTAGTACATACACGTGTTTAGTAAAAATACGAAATGGAGTTTATAATTTCATAATGAGGTATAGTTTAATTTATTCATTAACATACTGACTATTGATAATCACGTTCATTAATAAATTATTTTTGTTGATGTTATGCAATATTTATGTGTTTAATGGTACCGATGCGTCTTTTCCACACGGACGAAATAAATCGAGATTTTATTTTGTTAGTGTAAGATTAAATCAGTATATCAACGTTAAGAAACATGAATATTTTGTGACTTAGATTGTAACATACCCTTGAATTTCGCATTTCACGGAGTTCGCAAAATGGACTGAGTGAGAATGATATATATATATATATATATATATATATATATATATATATATATCATTTTAATTAACTGTATGAATAAATAGAGATATAGATTCTGCGACTTAGAGGATATCATATCCATAAAATTCGGCATATTTCGTAATTCATGTAGAACGCGAAATGGACTGAGATAATTTCAATACTATGGCATTTTATAGCAGACATCACTGCTATTCTTAAATAAGTAGAAGTAAATGGTACATGCAGAGGATACATACAGAATTAACACCATATAGCGAAATTCAAATAGTGAAATATTATGAAGAGGCATATATGGATAATAACAGAGTAGTATGTGTGTGTGTGTTCGCGCGCGTACGCGTGTGTGCGAATATATACATACATGTATACAACACGTTGATAGGTTTTAAATAACCTCATGTTTATCACTGTACCGAGAGTATCAGTAAAATCTGAATAACACCAGACACGTCATAATTTTGAACAGCGTCGTATCAATCGGCAGTGCTTAACCCCTTTAATCCTGTGTGTCAACATTGCTGTATAGCCACGGTCGCAGTGGACATATGTTTAACTAATTGAATTAACAGTGAGTAAGAAGCTGCATTTCCGGTGCATTACGACAAAGATCTTATTCATCTGGGATGATGAGAATCAAAACATTGCACATAACATGTACTTTGGTTTTTAGTAGCGTGTTGTTTTCTTTTAACCATTTTATTTCCTTTTAATCTTAGTTGTGTCTGGGTGATCATATAACAAATGCATATACATGTGTTCCAGATGGGGTCGTACTAAATATTTAAGAATAATTCCTTAGACAGATTATAGAAATGTTTTGCTTCTATTACTGGTCATTTGGAATGAATTGCATCCATCGGTACTAGGAAAGTATGTTGTCTTTGATTTGATTGATCTGCTATTCACCAGAATATTACGTTGGTATATATACCTCATTTATCTCTTTGATCCATATAATTATTAGAGGGGACATAATTTGTTACACAGATGACAAAGTTGCTGATAGTGACAGCAGATGACTTTGGATACAGTGAAGTGAGGGACGATGGGATTGTAGAATGTTTTCAAGCTGGTGCAATCAGTCGGGCCTCTCTTATGGTGAACGGAACCTCGACAGAGAGTGCTGTTAAGAAGAGTTTTAAAGCTGGACTGCCCATAGGTATGTACCAAACATTATATTGTGTTACAAAAGGGGACATCAGTGCATTCCATCTGGGGTTCAAATCCAGGATATATACCTCATTGACAAGCCAAATGTTCTGTTGCCTTTAAGCAACTGAGTTCCTGTGGGCAAATTTCTTAAAATCTCACCGGGGACTGATCCTGCAGTAAATGTATTCTGTTGTTCTTTGGTATATATGTCCTGATCAGGTTTTGTCTGATATGGAAAAATGTCACAGAAATGAATAACCAAAATACATCTTGTCAACTATCTGATCACTTCCCTTTTTGTCTGTTTGTTTGAGATGAACGTCCCAGTCATTTGGCGACTTTCTGTACTTGAGACAGATATAGAGCTGTCACACTGCAGTATCATGCCGTAGTCATGTGTCATGATACCATACTCGATCGCATTATCCTGACATCGAGCCAGCCAGTCTTGGAACTGCCCTGGAACACATATGTTACTGATTATGTCAGCTAATATGTTTTGACTGCAGGTATCTTTGGGGTGAGAAAATGAGACGGACCATTATTGATAACTAATACACAGCAAGTGCGATATTTTTCTGGTTTTTAGGCCTTAATGGAGTGTCGAGGTTAGTGACAAAACAATTTTTAATGAGCTAAATTTTACTGACACTTTGATTATGTAAAAGTAAAACTCATATAAAATGAAATCTTATGTTGTTTTTGTTTTTCAAAATTCGTAAAATTTTACAGCGATAAAACTAACCTATTATACGGTATGTGGATGGGGATATCCGCCAGTTCACTCATCATGCTTTTCAATATGCTATCTTTGTTTTAATTTTGCAACATTCGACGTCTTCTTACATTTTTGTTCACGAATACATTATTCAAATCATGTGTTTTTTTTAGCTCATCTGAGCACAACGTGCTCATGGTGAGCTTTTGTGATCGCCTTTTGTCCGGCGTCCGTCGTCCGTCCGTCCGTGCGTGCGTCTTGCGTCAACTTTTCCTTTAAACAACTTCTCCTCCTAAACCAATGGATGGATTTTGACCAAACTTCACAGGAATCATCCTTATCATGACCTCTATCAAAGTTGTTCAAATTATTTTGATTGGGTGAATAAGTAGGTCACAGGAGCTAAAAATAGATTTTAAAAATGAAAATTTAAAAAATCTTCTTCTCCGAAACCACAAGGCCTAGCCTTTTGATTTTTAGTATGTAGCATGATCTTATGACTCTCTACCAAGATTGTACAAATTATGACCCTGGGGTCAAAATTGGCCCCGCCCCAGGGGTCACTTGATTTCACATAGGCTAATATAGGAAAAACTTGAAAAAATCTTCTTCTCCGAAACCACATGGCCTAGCCTTTTGATTTTTGGTATGTAGCATGATCTAATGACTCTCTACCAAGATTGTTCAAATTATGACCCTGGGGTCAAAATTGGCCCCGCCCCAGGGGTCACTTGATTTAACATAGGCTAATATAGAAAAAAAACTTGAAAAATCTTCTTCTCAGAAACCACAAAGCATGGAGTTTAAATATTTGGTATGTAGCATGATCTTATGACTCTCTACCAAGATTGTTCAAATTATGACCCTGGGGTCAAAATTGGCCCTGCCCCAGGGGTCACTTGATTTAACATAGACTAATATAGAAAAAAACTTGAAAAATCTTCTTCTCAGAAACCACAAGGCATGGAGTTAAGATATTTGGTGTGTAGCATTGTCTAGTGGATCACAACCAAGTTTGTTCAAATCATGACACTGGGGTCAAATTTGGCCCCGCCCCAGGGGTCACTTGATTTTACATAGGCTATATAGAAAAAACTTGAAAAATCTTCTTCTCAGAAACCACAATGCCTGGGGTTTAGATATTTGGTGTGCAGCATTGTCTAGTAGATCACAACCAAGTTTGTTCAAATCATGGCCCTGGGGTCAAAATTGGCCCCGCCCCAGGGGTCACTTGATTTAACATAGGCTAATATAGGAAAAACTTGAAAAATCTTCTTCTCAGAAACCACAATGCCTGGGGTTTAGATATTTGGTGTGCAGCATTGTCTAGTAGATCACAACCAAGTTTGTTCAAATCATGACCCTGGGGTCAAATTTGGCCCCGCCCCAGGGGTCACTTGATTTTACATAGGCTATATAGAAAAAAAAAACTTGAAAAATCTTCTTCTCAGAAACCACAAGGCCTCGAGTTTAGATATTTGGTATGTAGTATGGTGTTATGACTCTCTACCAAGATTGTTAAAATTATGACCCTGGGGTCAAAATTGGCCCCGCCCCAGGGGTCACTTGATTTAACATAGGCTGATATAGGAAAAACTTGAAAAATCTTCTTCTCAGAAACCACAAGGCATAGAGTTAAGATATTTGGTGTGTAGCATTGTCTAGTTGATCTCTACCAAGTTTGTTCAAATCATGACCCTGGGGTCAAAATTGGCCCCGCCCCAGGGGTCACTTGATTTAACACAGGCTAATATAGGAAAAACTTGAAAAATCTTCTTCTCAGAAACCACAATGCCTGGGGTTTAGATATTTGGTGTGCAGCATTGTCTAGTAGATCACAACCAAGTTTGTTCAAATCATGGCCCTGGGATCAAATTTGGCCCCACCAAGGGGTCACCTGATTTTACATAGGCTAATATAGAAAAAACTTGAAAAATCTTCTTCTCTGAAACCACAAGGCATGGAGTTAAGATATTTGGTGTGTAGCATTGTCTAGTGGATCACAACCAAGTTTGTTCAAATCATGACACTGGGGTCAAATTTGGCCCCGCCCCAGGGGTCACTTGATTTTACATAGGCTATATAGAAAAAAAAACTTGAAAAATCTTCTTCTCAGAAACCACAAGGCCTCGAGTTTAGATATTTGGTATGTAGTATGGTGTTATGACTCTCTACCAAGATTGTTAAAATTATGACCCTGGGGTCAAAATTGGCCCCGCCCCAGGGTCACTTGATTTAACATAGGCTGATATAGGAAAAACTTGAAAAATCTTCTTCTCAGAAACCACAAGGCATAGAGTTAAGATATTTGGTGTGTAGCATTGTCTAGTTGATCTCTACCAAGTTTGTTCAAATCATGACCCTGGGGTCAAAATTGGCCCCGCCCCAGGGGTCACTTGATTTAACACAGGCTAATATAGGAAAAACTTGAAAAATCTTCTTCTCAGAAACCACAATGCCTGGGGTTTAGATATTTGGTGTGCAGCATTGTCTAGTAGATCACAACCAAGTTTGTTCAAATCATGGCCTGGGATCAAATTTGGCCCCACCAAGGGGTCACCTGATTTTACATAGACTTATATTGGAAAAAAACAACTATAAAAATCTTCAAGGTCTGGAGTTTATATATTTGGTATGTAACATGGGCTAATAGACCTCTACCAAGTAGAGTGTGGTAGTGTGTAGCATTGTCTAGTCGATTCTTACCAACTTTGTTCAAATCATGACCCTGGGGTCAAAATTGGCTCTGCCCCAGGGGTCACTTGATTTTACATAGCCTGATGATACCAGGTGAGCGATCCAGGGCCATCATGGCCCTGTTGTATTTATTTTCAGGTGATATTAAATATGATGCTTACAGACGTTAAGCTCGCTTGTTCTTGTGTTCAGAACGTCAAATCAAAGTCAATTTAGCTAACATTCTGCAATCAACGTTGACAGTCGTTACAAATGTTATGTGATGACAACAGATGTGTAAAACCTTGTGTCAGATGTTACTTTAGAAAAGTGATTGCGAATACGTTTTTGTCTCCCTCGCTGCTGTTTTGGTTGTACTAGTCCGAGAAGGATGCGCCCAAAATGATTTTCATACGTAAATTTGGTAGAATCAAAAACAAACTTAATATTGCGATATATTCAATTAACCACATTTATTGCAAATTAAAAAGCTGTGGTGTATCCAAAATCAACTTTCTCGCGTTTCGCCTGGTAGATATTTCCGGTGTCATTGGTAAACTGTGATGTACATACCAATACTGGAATGGATAGGTCCACTCTATTATTGGCGGTGACTCTTCATTCAAGGCATCTTCGAATGCAACAAATAATTTAAGCGCCTCTTTCTGTATACCGTTTGTTTTAGATGCCTCTAGATCCTTCCATATATAACATTTTCCTGATAACCGAGATGTTCCAGAAGGGTTGGTATGAATGAGGTCCATTTCGCCGCGAGATGGACAGTTGAAATGGGGATTTTACCGTAATACTACGGATTTTATTTAGCAGAAATCTTATTTAAATTATTGCCTATTGGTTAGAATATATACATATCTTGGAGTTAAGCCAAAATAATTTTATAAATCAGATATTGAATGGAGTCAGTATGATTTTTTTCCCGAGAAATGGTGTCCATTTCGTAGTACATACACGTGTTTAGTAAAAATACGAAATGGAGTCTATAATTTCATAATGAGGTATAGTTGCTAGTTTAATTTATTCATTAACATACTGACTATTGATAATCACGTTCATTAATAAATTATTTTTGTTGATGTTATGCAATATTTATGTGTTTAATGGTACCGATGCGTCTTTTCCACACGGACGAAATAAATCGAGATTTTATTTTGTTAGTGTAAGATTAAATCAGTATATCAACGTTAAGAAACATGAATATTTTGTGACTTAGATTGTAACATACCCTTGAAATTTCGCAATTCACGGAGTTCGCAAAATGGACTGAGTGAGAATGATATATATATATATATATCATTTTAATACTAAGGCATTTTATAGCAGCTTTCTACGTTTTATTGTGAGATGATATCAATATATCAAACTTAGAATAGAGATATAGATTCTGCGACTTAGAGGATATCATATCCATAAAATTCGGCATATTTCGTAATTCATGTAGAACGCGAAATGGACTGAGATAATTTCAATACTATGGCATTTTATAGCAGACATCACTGCTATTCTTAAATAAGTAGAAGTAAATGGTACATGCAGAGGATACATACAGAATTAACACCATATAGCGAAATTCAAATAGTGAAATATTATGAAGAGGCATATATGGATAATAACAGAGTAGTATGTGTGTGTGTGTTCGCGCGCGTACGCGTGTGTGCGAATATATACATACATGTATACAACACGTTGATAGTTTTAAATAACCTCATGTTTATCACTGTACCGAGAGTATCAGTAAAATCTGAATAACACCAGACACGTCATAATTTTGAACAGCGTCGTATCAATCGGCAGTGCTTAACCCCTTTAATCCTGTGTGTCAACATTGCTGTATAGCCACGGTCGCAGTGGACATATGTTTAACTAATTGAATTAACCATTACGACAAAGATCTTATTCATCTGGGATGATGAGAATCAAAACATTGCACATAACATGTACTTTGGTTTTTAGTAGCGTGTTGTTTTCTTTTAACCATTTTATTTCCTTTTAATCTTAGTTGTGTCTGGGTGATCATATAACAAATGCATATACATGTGTTCCAGATGGGGTCGTACTAAATATTTAAGAATAATTCCTTAGACAGATTATAGAAATGTTTTGCTTCTATTACTGGTCATTTGGAATGAATTGCATCCATCGGTACTAGGAAAGTATGTTGTCTTTGATTTGATTGATCTGCTATTCACCAGAATATTACGTTGGTATATACCTCATTTATCTCTTTGATCCATATAATTATTAGAGGGGACATAATTTGTTACACAGATGACAAAGTTGCTGATAGTGACAGCAGATGACTTTGGATACAGTGAAGTGAGGGACGATGGGATTGTAGAATGTTTTCAAGCTGGTGCAATCAGTCGGGCCTCTCTTATGGTGAACGGAACCTCGACAGAGAGTGCTGTTAAGAAGAGTTTTAAAGCTGGACTGCCCATAGGTATGTACCAAACATTATATTGTGTTACAAAAGGGGACATCAGTGCATTCCATCTGGGGTTCAAATCCAGGATATATACCTCATTGACAGGCCAAATGTTCTGTTGCCTTTAAGCAACTGAGTTCCTGTGAGCAAATTTCTTAAAATCTCACCGGGGACTGATCCTGCAGTAAATGTATTCTGTTGTTCATTGGTATATATGTCCTGATCAAGTTTTGTCTGATATGGAAAAATGTCACAGAAATGAATAACCAAAATACATCTTGTCAACTATCTGATCACTTCCCTTTTTATACGCTCGTGGAAGACTGAACATATGGAATAACCTGTGGTTGGCAGGTGGCATCCACTAATGTTGTTCACTCTCTAACTCAAACAAACATGAACCCATCTTTACCAAATTTGGTCACATTGATTATGTATGGGCATAGTATTTGGATGCTTTTGAAATCCAGCCAGATTGTCCAAGGCATCTGTGTTATGGCCCTTGAATTGATGAAAAATTATTAAATTAAGTCTCCACTCTCTAACTCGAGCAAACATAAACCCACCTTTACCAAACTTGGTCACAATATAAATTATATGGGCACAGTGTTGGATGCTTTTGAAAACCAGCCAGATTGTCCCAGTCAGTCCTGAGTTATGACCCTTGAATTGGTGAAAAAATGCTAATTAAAAGTGTCATCGCTCAATTCTAACAAACATGAACAGATCTTTACCAAACTTGGTCGTATGTGTATTGGCACAATATCTCAGCCAAGTTTGATAACCAGCCAGATTGTCCCAGACACTGGAGTTATGGCCCTTGAATTGCTGAAACATTGCTAAATAATGAGTGCATGTCTACACCCTTTCTCTTCAAACATGAACCAATCTTGTCCAAAAATTGGTAATGATTGGTAATATCATCCAGGTTTGATAACCAGCCAAAATATCTTGAATATTCCAAAGTTATGGCCCTTCAATTGATGAAAACAAGCAAAATTAACAATGTCTGCCCTATAACACTGACAAACATGAATCGATCTTTACCAAACTTTGTTACAATGTGTATTGGCACAATATCTCAGTCAAGTTTGAAAACCACTCAGATTATCCCAGTTACAACCCTTGCATTGATAAAATCGCAGGACGGGCATATTTTGCAATAACCAAGTGCTCTTGTTAACAAATACAAAAAAAGTATCTGTTTAAGTTCATTATTGAACAATATTTCAAAGCTCATGGAGGAAAGACTTAAGGAATAAATGTTATTTATATCTATTTGGGAGGATGCATCTTTCAATACAGTATGGTGTTAATATTTGGGAGGATGTATCTTTCAATACAGTATGGTGTATATATTTGGGAGGATGTATCTTTCAATACAGTATGGTGTATATATTTTGGAGGATGTATCTTTCAATACAGTATGGTGTATATATTTTGGAGGATGTATCTTTCAATAAGTATGGTGTATATATTTTGGAGGATGTATCTTTCAATACAGTATGGTGTATATATTTGGGAGGATGCATCTTTCAATACAGTATGGTGTATAATATTTGGGAGGATGTATCTTTCAATAAGTATGGTGTTAATATTTGGGAGGATGTATCTTTCAATAAGTATGGTGTATATATTTAGGAGGATGCATCTTTCAATACAGTATGGTGTATATATTTGGGAGGATGCATCTTTCAATACAGTATGGTGTATATATTTGGGAGGATGCATCTTTCAATACAGTATGGTGTATATATTTGGGAGGATACATCTTTCAATACAGTATGGTGTATATATTTGCCTGTTAAATAAGCCTAAAGGACAATGGTATATAAATGTAAGCACCATAAATGTACAATGAAAAAGTTATATCAGAAAATAAAAAGTTAGCAAAATATATATAAAAAAAAACTTTGCATGTGAATCAGGTCAGCCTTTACCCTTTTTTTATGCCCCCCTTCGAAGAAGAGGGGGTATATTGCTTTGCTCATGTTGGTCGGTCAGTCCGTATGTCCGTCGGTCCGTCGGTCTGTCGGTAGACCAGACCTTGTCCAAGTGATAACTTAAGTTCTATTTGATCTTTAAGTCTCAAACTTCATGTGCTTGTTGCTCATGATTAGTAGATGACCCCTATTGATTTTGGTGTCATTACCTCAAAGGTCAAGGTCACAAGGTCACATGTTGTGTATGTATAATACCAGACCTTGTCCGAGTGATAACTTAAGTTCTATTTGACCTTTAAGTCTCAAACTTTTTGTGGTTTTTGCTCGCGATTAGTAGATGACCCCTATCGATTTTGGTGTCATTACCTCAAAGGTCAAGGTCACAAGGTCACATGTTGTGTATGTATAATACCAGACCATGTCCGAGTGATAACTTGGAAGTTCTATTTGACCTTTAAGTCTCAAACTTCATGTGGTTGTTGCTTATGATTAGTAGATGACCCCAATCAATTTTGGTGTCAATACCTCAAAGGTCAAGGTCACAAGGTTGCATTTGTATATATGTTTGATGACTTGGCCTTGTCAAAATAAAATTTTAGTCCTATTTCAGACTATATGTGGTTGTTCCTTATAATGAGTAGATGACCTCTATTGATTTGGGTGTCAACATCCAAAGGTCAAGTTTACAATGTCACATGTTGATATATTTTCATTATATAAATGTCTTGCCCAAGTGACAACTTCTATTTTATTTTTACTCTTAAGGTCCTAACCTCATGTAGTTGTTGCTTATAAATGTAGAAAACCCTGTTTTCAAATTAATAAGTTGGATTCTTATAAATATTTTGTACGATTTTAGCACTGTCTGACTAATAACTCAAAGTCAAATTGTGTCTGGTTTTAACATATACTTAATAGTAATTAATAAAGAAGACCTCTATGGACTTTAGGGGTCAGTACATTGTGTTAAGGAAGCATTGTCCAGCTGAAAACCTTTGCTTCAAATATTTTACAGTTGTTGCATATCAATAGGAATGACAATGTTCTTTCACTTAAACCTTTGTGGACTTGTGTAAATATTTCCCCAGCCCATTTATTTCAGTAAATGTTTAGTTCCACATTTTAGCACATTATATTTTCACTCAAATTTTTGAAGTTTGAGAATTCTTTGTGACAAGCCAACATTATGAAGGCAAACTCTTTGCATGTAATATAGCTATATACATATTATGGCATATGAGGGAGGCATATATGTTTCACAAACATTTCTTGTTAATCAGAAAATATGTCAAAAGCAAATTTTGAAGAATGGTATTCCTACAAATTTGATTCTAAACAGTATATAACAAAAACCAGCTATACAACCAAGCAGTCCAAATGCATTTTTCTTTCATTTCAGGCCTCCATCTAAACCTGACGGAAGGTCTCCCTGTTGGAGATATGAAATACACAACACTAGTGGGGGAGGATGAGATGTTTCTGGGCAAAATGGGGCTACGGGAGAGAGTCAGGAGGGGCGAGGTTGATATGAATGAGGTCAGTATAGGATTCTTATCAATGGAAGATATATAGATAGATACGACAAAACTAATATTTTAACACTTTACTTCATATAGACTCATTTTGAGACATTGGCAATCAGTGCAGACACCGATCAGACAGCACCTGTCTGATCAGGGTCTCCTCGCTTTGCTCACACAATATTGTAGCTCAGATTCTAAATGGTCCACATGGAAACAAAAAAAGTTCAGTGCTCATTTAATATTCATCAAGTCATAAATTTAATAATCATTTGTATTTAGGTGAAGCTAGAGTATACATTTGTTTTCAGGTGAAGCAGGTATAAACATTTATATTCATTTGTATTCAGGTGTAATAAGGTAGACAATGCCACACATACATTTATATTCACGTAAAGCAAGAGATACTGAGTCAAACAGACAATTAATTACATACATTTGTATTTAGGTGAGGCAGGAGATACTGAGTCAGATAGACAAGTTTGAAGAGCTAACAAGGGATAAACCTTGCAGTGTGGATGGGCACCAGCATATACATGTTATTCCAGGTAAAGAATAACATTTAAACTTTATTTCACAACATTTGCATAGAAAGCAATCTTGCCCCTGAATATCTCCACATTCTCTTTAACATGGGAGGAAACTGGAGTACATGGTGAAAACCCACGTCTTAATAACCAACCAAATCATTTTTATTCATCGCCAACGCCGTTGGGGGCATATAAATTTTGGTCTGTGCATACGTCCGTTCATCCGTCACACCTCAGGTTTACCTTTGCGTTTAAGGTTTTTTTCTATGAAGATGACTTCACATCTTGATAAAACTAGGTACATATGTACATCTTGGTATGATCTACAAGGGTCATCCAGAAATGAATGAGAGTTGCTTAATTACGTAAAAACTACAAGTGTTACTCACAAAATCTCTTCATAGTCCCTCAATATAATCTCCCGTAGATGCTATGGTCGACTCCATCTTTTTGCGGATCCCGAACTCCCGTCCTTTGTTGATGTCCCTAACGACCGTGTTCACGGCGACATATAGTTAATTCAAATCGTCATACCAGACTCCTCGTAGTGGTTCTTTAAGTTCTGGAAACAGGTAGTAGTCGGGGGGACTTAAGTCTGGCGAATATGGCAGGTGATTAAGAACTTCCCAGTGGTACTACTCGAACATGTCCCTAACAACGCCGGACTTGTGTAGCATGGCGTTATCATGCAAAATTAATGGCGTCACCTGTAAAAGTTCCAGTCGTTTGCGGCATATCGCTGGTCAAAGAATTTAGTCAAATACTACTCATATACTCTTTATTAACCGTGCTTCCATGTGGAACTCTGTGTGTTGTCAAAATGCTGTAAATATCGTAAGCGAATATCATTAATATCTTTGGACAGTTCATACTGCGGCGATATTTCACAGGTCTTGGCGAGTTTGGAGTATGCCATTCAGAGCTTTGGTGTTTCAATTCTGGCTCAAATGACTGGATCCATGTTTCGTCAATAGCAACCACTCTATTCAGCTTCATTTCACCTTCCTCTGAATATCTATTCAACATTTCAGTGCAAATTTGAACACATTTGTCTTTTTCAGTTTTTGAGAGTGCGTGCGGCACCCACCGCGCGGTGATCTTTCTCATGCCTAAATTCTGCGTCAGAATAACATGACCGGAACTCTTTCGTGTCTCCCAATTCATATGCAATTTCCTCACATGTAAATCATCTATCAGAGTTGAGAAGTTGAGCAACAATTTCAGTGTTATCGGTGTCTGTAACTGTCACCGGCCTACCGGAGGAGGGCATCTTGTAAGACTCTTGCTGTCCATTATTGAAATCCTTCACCCATCAACAAATAGTGCTAAATCCAACTGCACAGGTCAGGTCAACCTCCTGGAGTGCATTAAATATTTCAGTTGCTTTCTTTCCATGCCTACTCTCTATCTTGATATACGTATAAATTTCTTCTTGCGTCAGCGCGAACGCATTGTCCGCCATTGCGTTGTTTGATATGACGTCATCAAAAATGACGTAACGTCACGATAATTATTAACATGTGCGCTTACGCCAAAGAGTTACTTTAGTTACGTGCCAAGTTTTGTGGCTTTATGTTGTTTTAATCAAAAGTTACAAACTAACTCTCATTCATTTTCAGATGACCCTCGTATTTAATGTGTATGCGAATTCATGCTGTGACCTATATTTCACAGTTGGATGAACATGCTGAAATTTATTGTTCTTCCTCAGGTTTACCTTTATGTTTAAGGGTTTTTTTTCTATGAAGATGTCTTCACATCTTGATGAAACTAGGTACACATGTACATCTTGATATGATCTATTCAATATGTATTCAAATTCATACTGTGACCTTATTTCACGGTTGGATGAACATGCTGAAATTGATTATTCTTTCTCATGTTTAACTTTGCATTTAAGTTTTTTTTTATGATGACGACTTCACATATTGATGAAACTAGGTACACATGTATATCATGATATGATCTATTTAATATTTATGCAAATTTATTGCTGTGACCATTATTTCATGGTTGGATGAACATGCTGAAATTGATTATTCTTCCTAAGGTTTACCTTTGCGTTTAAGCCTTTTTCATGATATAGTTGATTGTTCTGCCACAGGTTTAACTTTGTAAGTATTTTTTTTATTAAGATGACTTAACATCTCTATGAAACTATGTACACATGTATATCAAAATATTAATACAAATTAAAGGCTTTTACATGGTCTCTATTTCATGGTTAGATAAAAATTGTAAAATTGGTTCTGCCTAAGTATCACATCAGGTTTACCTTCTTGTTTAAGCCTTTTTTCTATGAAGATGACTTCACATCTTGATGAAACACATGTACATCATATGATCTATTAAGTATTTATGCAGTTTTATAAGTGTGACCTATATTTCATGATTGGATAACATAGTAAAACTGATTGTTCTGCCCTAAGTTTACTTTTGTGTTTGAACTTTTTATACGCCGCCGGAGGCGGTCGTATATTGGCGTCATCCTCTCCGTCTGTCCGTCCGTCCGTACGTCCATATCTTGTGAACGCAACTCCTCCTACGTTTCTGAAGGAATCTTTTCAAAACTTGGTCAATGTCATTACTATAATGGGTAGATGTGCATGAAGTGGCGATTTTCCGGTTCATTGATTTTTACAAGATTTGTGTCCCTTTGAAACTTAGTCTCTGTAGCTGAATGATATTGCAGCCTTGTGAACGCAACTCCTCCTACATTTCTGAATGAATCTTTTCAAAACTTGGTCAGTGTCATTACTATAATAGGTAGATGTGCATTAAGTGGCGATTTTCCGGTTCATTGATTTTTACATGATTTGTGTCCCTTTGAAACTTAGTCTCTGTAGTTGAATGATATTGCAGCCTTGTGAACGCAACTCCTCCTACATTTCTGAATGAATCTTTTCAAAAATTGGTCAATATCATTACTATAATGGGTAGATGTGCATGAAGTGGTGATTTTATGGTTCATTGATTTTTACATGATTTGTGTCCCTTGAAACTTAGTCTCTGTAGCTGTTTGATATTGCAGCCTTGTGAACGTAACTCCTCCTACATTTCTGAATGAATCTTTTCAAAACTTGGTCAATATCATTACTATAATGGGTAGATGTGCATGAAGTGGTGATTTTCCGGTACATTAATTTTTGCAAGATTTGTGTCCCCTGGAACTTAGTCTTTTTAGCTGATTGATATTTCAGCTTTGGGAATGCAATTTCTTGTATGTTTCTGACCTAATCTTTTCAAAACTTGGGCAATGTCATTACTATACTGGGTAGATATGCACAAAGCAGGGGCTTTGATGTTCATCAATATTTGCAATAGTTATGCCTTTCTAAACATGGTCTCTTTAAAACACAACTCAAGTTTCTAAACAGGTAAAAGTGCATAAGGCAAGGATTTTCTGGTACAGTGATTTTTGCAAGAGTTATGGGGAGAAAGAAAAAAGGATTCAAATTGATACTGCTATTTGACCTACTGTCATATTGGAAGCATTTTTAGGGTTCTATCTCTGTTCAGCTAAATTAATTGGTCTTACAGACTTCATTATGAGGTTATGCTTACAGAAATGTTAAAAGCAATAATTAAAAGACCCCTCTTGGTCTTTATATTTTGTGGCAGCGTATATTGTGGCATCACTGGCACTCTTGTTTTCTATTATGAAACTAGGTACACATGTACATCATGATATGACTTACTTAATATCCATGAAATGTATTGCTTTGACCATTATTTCATGATTGGATGAACATGGTAAAATTGATTGTTCTGTATTTGTTTTTAAACTTTTTTTCTATGAAGATGACTTTACATCTTCCTGAAATATGACATACATGTACATCATGATATGGATTATTTTCTGGTAGTATTTATTTAATTTTATGGCTGTGACTTGGTAAAATTGGTTATTCTGCCAAAGGTTTACTTCTGTGTTTAAGCTACTTTTTCTGTAAGGGTTACTTCACATCATCATGAAACTTTGTACAAATGTACATCATTACATCATTATATAAACTTTAAAAAATACAAGAAAATATTTGGTTCTGACCATATCCTGGCGGGGCATTATTGTCTCACAGACACATTTTCTAGTTCACATACATTATCAGATCAACCCAGGATCGAACCCTATTTGATTGGCAATTTGTAAGTGCTTTCACCACTTTATCTACACACCCTTTAACTGGTACAGACAAATGTGGTGATTTTGTCCCTAGTTAAAGTTGTATGACAGATTTTTGTTGCAAGTCCTATACAGCACAACTTCTTGATGCACATACATATGCAATGCCATTTTCACATGGTCATGGAAATGATGCATTTAAGCTTCCTGCATTTTGTAAATTTAAGAAAAAAAAGGCATCTTTCTTTATTAATACACTTCATTTTGTCATACCCTGCAAGTCCCTATCAGGCTGATTTCAGGGCTCAAAATTAACACTTGCAATTCGGCAAATGCGAGTAGAAAATGAAGTTTGCGAGTTACATTTTAAAATTTTGCTTAATCACTTTCTTAAACATGTCTAAATGAGATAATGTCTATACAATAATCAACAGCATCATCAAAGCTAAACAATCCTGGCTTGTTTCAAATATCACAAGCGATATTTACACATGTCATTTGTATGACTAGTATAAAACATGGGTCTGGTCTGTCAACTACGGTACACAACACGTGGACACATAAATGTTAAAACATCTTCTGTTTACCCTTGATATTTCCCCTAATGAATATTAACTACTACTTTTTTCATTTTCTTTTTCTTATTACGTTTCTAATTATTAAAGTTTAAATTATGTTACTGATTTAATTTTCCATCAATAAAAATTACCAACACCCTGTATCGACCTTGGAAGCCGGATTTTACACTAGTCTCGGTTTCCAATGGAAACACGTCAAGTTGATGCTGATTTTCAGTCATCTAATGAACAATGTAAAAATGAAAGATATCAATTTTGTTTTTATTAAAAAATCCATTAATTGATGAAACAATGATCCTGATAATTTACAAGCCCATCAGAAGTAATTTCTTACAATTTGTTTTTTGTTAACGGTTATATCTGGACAGGTATATGTGAAGCATTTGCAGAGGTATTGCAGGAGTATTGTATACACAACACCAGGCTGCCACTAGAGCATGGTATAGAGTCTTACACTGCTACTGCTGCAAACAAAACGTTCCTTCTGGATCTTGTTACTCATGCGACAAGGGCATTCAGAGTCTTTACAACGCATGGGTTATGGTAAGAATACTACTTATAATTAATTTTTTAGGACATTGAATAGGTCAGCAGCTCCACTCAGTTTATCAGAAAATTTAGATTTAAAAATGGTCAATAATAAGACAAGAGGGTCATGATGGCCCTGTGTCGCTCACCTGAGTAAGATTTCTGTGTTAGGCATGATGACAAAAAATGTGGCATCTAAAGTGTTTTTCTAACATTTGACTAAGTGACCTAGATTTTGATCCTAACTGACTATGCACTCAATTGGGAATTCATGCAGTCATCATTCTTATCAAGTGTAATGAAGACTAGTACAAAAATGTAGGCCTCTAGAGTGTTCACAAGATTTTTCTAAAATTTGCCCTGGTGACCTACTTTTTGACCCCAAAAGAGTGTTGCATTTAAAGTTGCGTTTTTATTGGTCCGTATATTAATAACTACTGAAGTATGACGGTTTGCTTGCCTAATTCCCCACAGCATGATGTCATGTAGTGAAACGAAAGAAGTCAGCCGGGGGTATTTGGGGGTACACATTATCTTCATTGCAGGTTTCCTGGATTCATTGGCTTGAAGACTATGGGTAGCAACATGAGTGTACAGAGGCTCCAGACCTGCATCAAGGAAGCTTTAAATTTTCATGAAGAACAAAAACAGTGCAACAAACAGTCTACATCTTCGTGTGAGCAGAAAGATAGTCCATCAGGGGGATCAACTCCTGTTTATCTGGATGATGATAAGATAACTGTGTGTGAGGTCATGACTCATCCTGGATACATAACCAGGGATATCGGGGGCTGCGGGGCAGGGCCAGACAAGTTTTCCATGTCACATGACCGTGAACACGAGATGAAGACACTGATGGATCAAGAGATGAAAGCATTTTACACCAGGGAAAATATCACTTTGATAGCATATAAAGATTATAATGTTTAATTCTTTACCAAGTAGCTGTGCAATATTACACGTTAACCTATTGTGACGCCAGATCAGCCGAAGACCAAAGAGCCGTAACCAGTGTTATAGTTTTACCATTTCATATCAGAGGTATTGATGAAGATGACGAAAAGTATAAACTCCAATAAGCCTGCGAGTTATTTGGAGGCTCTCTGATCAGTGTAGTGACATGTAAAGGTGACAATGTTCACAATAGGATAGTTTTGTGTATTCCCTCATCTTGTAAATACATGTAAACAATTTGATTCAGGGATTGGGATGGCAGGCTATTGAAAAATTGAGGTGTATTTCATCCTTATAATAGGCCAGAATGTTATACCTGTTCTTTGGCGTTTACATTCAGGTCAATGAAACTGCAGCATCTTGCCAAATGTCTGTTTTTCGTGAAGTCAGTGAAGTTGTACTCTCCATTTTTAAGAGTGCACTCTTCAGAATTGTGTTTAAGGTTTCAAAAATTTTGAGAATAAATCATGATTAAGCAGTGACAGATTGCTATGCTTCCTCTCTAATGGAGTCCTGATCTTGATCACACTTTTACATGTGTTCCTTTGGTTCCTGTGTCATGAAGTTTATCATTGAACCAAAACTTTTTTTTTGCCCTCCGTTGCCTCATTATAACAAAACATAACCTATATTTTGGTATTAAAAAGAAGACTCTGGTCAAAGCTACACTGCTGGGATTTGAACCGCTTGAGTGATTGAGACAGTTGTTAAATTATAATACATATAAAATACATATAAATATATATACATATTTTTATTTGCTGTTGCTTCTTTGCAACTTAAGTTTTTTTTCATACTTAGATTTTTGCCACTGAAATGTAGTTCAAAACAAACAGTAATGCTCATATTTGTTTTATTCAGTTTATACAAGTCTCAAAATATCTTATTTCATCATCATAGGTTATCACAAAAATCATCATATTTATAACCCATCATCATCACATAAATTTCACTGTGCATAATCACTTACAGACTTACATGGAGTAGGTGTTCATAAATATACAAAAGCATCCCCATGATTTGATTCTATGAAGTTTTCTTTCTAAAATTGAAAGTGAAGTCATGATTTTATTTATGTTATATTTATTACATATTATTTTACATTTACAGGTAATTGTTGTTTTTTTCCTCAGGGCAAATCAGTGTTCATTTTACCATTTAACAGTTGTCAATTTAAAAAGTCACGAGTATGCCGGTATGTGCGAGTGTGTATTGGTTTTGTACATGTGGATTCATATTCAACAGTCTGTCTCAATTTTGAAGCATTCATGAATTATTGACATCCTTAGTTAATTCAAATGTACTGTTTAGTAAGATAATTTTGTTTCTTTTTTTTTTTAGATCAGTTGCATTTTAAAATGCATATATGTACTCTCTTTCTAAAAATGGATGCTACATGGTTTATAATATAAGTTGACTTACTTGAATTAAAGCACAGTACACAAAACAACTGTGATGTTTGTTGTGTCTCTTCTCTCTCCAGTTATTCAAGTTAATTGTAACTGCTTCATTATAATTTCTCATCATTTTGAAATGTGCTGGTTTGTATAAAAGCATGAAATTTCCACAATCAAAGCTAATGTGAATTCCAAACAAACTTCTGTTAATACAGTAATCTTGCAGGAGGGGTCACTTGAACAAATTATCCAACTGTTTTATCATTTAGGGACTTTGTCTGCATGCAAAGGATATTGTACTGCCTTACTGTGATATCATGCTGTATCTAGTCAAATTATTTTGACACTGTGCGAACCAGTGATTGACATACCCTTACATGCTGAGCACCAAGCAAGTAAATTTGAGGTAACCAAAGACCATTTTCAATGAGAACATGCTAAAACTAGAACTGAGGGCGAGTAATACCTCATACTGCTTTGACAGACTTGTCTGCTGATTTGTCTTTTCATTATACAGTAACATCTCGGTTATTTAAACATACTACCAGATTAACCAAAGTCAACCTTTTATTCAAACCTAACCGTTGGTCCCAATTTGTTTCCAACATAAGTTCATATAAAACACAACCCTTTCTTCCTTTAGTTTACCCGTTACCTAAAGTAAGCATATAGTTTAATCCCTTTTCCACACTTTTTATCAGAACTTCTCTCACCTCTGTGAGGATTACTGAGTTTTCATACCTTTCAATGAAATGTCTAAAGTACAAAACACATTAAAATGAATACGATTTTGATTGTCAATCAATTAAAGAAGGCAATAATTTGCTTAAAACTACTTGGCAGTCAAATTAATGATAGAATGAGATAAATATAGAAAGTAAGAACGGGTTTATCTTCATTTTGTGTAATGCACTAGTTTGACAATGGTGATATATGCCAGTCATATTTAGCAATGTATGATATGATGTACATTTTGTTTGAATTTGTATCATTTAATTTACATGTATTACTATTTGTTTCTTTTTTTTTCTTATGTAAAATGTACTAAACCATGTAAATGAAGAATAATGTGTTGCAGTTTATACATCTGGATTAAAATTTAGCTGCACTGAAGTCGCAGCCATCGATGCAGAAACACAGGAAACAAAATGGCCAACATGTAAGGAAATTATAACAACAAAAGGGGACCTGTTAAAAACCTACTTGATTTATGAAAATCAATTTATTAAAGTTATTTAAAGGTCATTTAAAGGCATAATCATTATTTTGTCATGATTAAAACAACATTCCATAAAATAAAAACATCAAAGCTTGCATACACCTTCATGGAGAAAAATAAGTGTAGGACAAGACTATTCACCACCTTTATAATGAATTGGGCAGTTCAAGATCTCCAAAATCTTGAGTAGAGAAAAAGTCAGGATTGAAAATATTTTTGTGAAATGCAGGTCTGGAACCTGAACATTATAACAGTATGTTGATTATACAGTGTACCCGTCACATAATTGCATCAATCCTGAATGTGCTCATCTGGAACCAAAGAGACACAAAATTATCTTTTCACCCACTATGGCAGGTGATCTACACTTATCATATATCACTTAATAAAATTTAACAGGAGCCATACTCACAAATGGGTTACTAATAACATGTACAGCATTATATTTCATTTTAAAAAGAAGATAGAAACTGGTTAAAATTCATAAAATAAACAGACTCCATACACTGCTTGGAGACTGCACTCTTTAGTATTTATCATACAATTAATTCTATATTTAAAATACTTGACATGACTATTTGAGTTAACTGTTGCTTGGACAGTATTTCAGTCATACAGCAATGTTCAGCTAATTACAGGTGGAGGAAGACCCTGAATGCATGGAGGCATCCGGGTAGAACCACCGACCTACCACAAGCCAGCTGGAAGGCTTCCTCACATGAAAATCCGAATGACCCTGTCGGGATTCGAACCCACGCGGTGAAGGGTTGAGTGAGTGTTAAAGTCTGTGACTTTACCCTCTCGGCCACGGAGACCCCATATTTAAAGGATGAATTTATCAAATAATGCAGACAGATGAAGCTGAGAAACTATCCCACACAAATTTTTGCAATTAAGATACATGTACAAGTACTTATTTAAGATGCATTTAAATATGGTGCCAGACTTCGCAATCGCACCATCTGATTCCTGACAAAATTTAACATGAGAAAAATCAACAAAATACTGCAGACCTCTCAACATACCACAGGCTTAATTTCTACTAAATTAAGAACAATGTAAGTGAACATTTGCTATTAAGATGTCCAGAAATTTTGTCTGAGAAAGCCCTCAGGTTCTGGAATGCTACCACCGCTCTTGACAGCCTTTTCTAACAACACTTCCAGCCGAGTAAGACCTCCACCTCCTGCTGCAGATGAAACTTTCTTCAATTTAGGAAACAACTCTTTCACCAGGATATGTAGTAATTTCAAGAACTGTTTCTGGTAGGACTTGTACATGGCATGGCCTACCACTTGTAAAAAGTCATATATCATGGTAGCTGTAATGTCAGGTTCAGGGTCAAGATTGAGGACACAAGAAAGCCACGCCCAGCCCTGTTCTATGCCATGTGGGTGGTTACCCCGGGGTGGACTTGAGACAAGGATTGCGAAATACAGTCGCATGATTCCTGACATGCGTTTGAGGAATTTCTCTTGCTTCTCAACAACATTATCTTCATATGTGTAGCCTCTGGCCCTGGAAATAAACAATAAACATTGGGATATGGCTAAGATATAAGAATCTGTTATCCACATCTAAATAATCAGATCAGTATAAACTTTAGAAAACAAATCTAGTTAACAAAACAAGTTATCATTTGAAAGCCAAGCTATCTGGACTTAGTTGGTCATAACAACACCAATGTAAATTGGTGAAAGGGTTGTTTCCAAAGCTGTGTGTGAATGTGACCAGAATTCTCTATGGAACTTTGAAATTCTGCAGCCTTCTAGCACCTAATTACCAGTTTTGAAATTAGTGATGGTAATGCAGTTAACCTTACTTCACCTGTCCTAGACAAATCAACATCAAAGTATTATCTGATTAAATCCAGCAAAGAATAGACTATTTATCGCATGATATTGAGCTCTACAACCTTAGCCATAAAAGTTTGGAGGATTCTGGAATTTTCTTCATATACAGTGGGTCTTGCGATTCCTCAAGGTCGGACAGAATCGGCAAAAATACTCGAATCATTCAGATGTCAACATTTAATGTTGACACCTATATATTTTGTGTTTTCATTAATTCTTATATTAAGTCTTTAATTGAAAGTATTTTTTAAACATAAACTATATTGCCATTAGAAAAAATACCCCAGGCAAACTTATTCGCTTTTTGTATGAGAAGTCTTTATTTTTTTTTTATTTTTTTTTTACCAATAATTTGATTGACAACCTTTGTTTTAGTTTCATATATGGTAGTGATGCATTACATTTTTTACATGCTTGGAAAAGCCACCAAATATTATGCATTGTTTTGATTGATTGTGTGCAGCTCTCTTCCTTTTTTCCTATCTACCTTTCTCAAAATACAGATGATTAATCAGGAGGACCTGTTTGCTACATGATCAGTATGTACGAAAATAAGCTTTACACCGCCTTGATGATATTACAATTCACCTTCTTACTCTCAAGAGGTTTGATGATGTGTGAAAACAAAAACAAAGCCATCTCTGTCAAGGTGTTAATCACAGCCACAGGTGGTCATGGGGCCTAGTTGCCAAGGACATACAGGTAGATCTGATAACAACTTCAAATAATCGCACAGATATTATATAGAATATACTATTTAGGGACCAGGCATGAGGCTCGAGAAATCTAAAATCACATGTTTGAAGAATCCCCCTAATATTTATATAGAGTAAGATTGGCTAAATCAAGGGACCAAGCTTGTAGCTTGAGTCATCGGCAGTATTCAATAAATCACCACATTGAGGAATCACGAGACCACTGTACATGTATAGGTTTTAAAAGAGTCATTGTAAAGGTCACCCATCTCCCTCTCTCTTTTCTCTTTCTCAACTTACATGAAGTAATCCTTATCAGACTGTCCCTCCTGTTTGGGGATGTAATATGGAACAATGTATGGACACTTGGCATGGAAGTGAGCCAGTAACAGTTCTCCGATGCTGGGAGATTCCCGCCACAACCCCACCGCTACCATGGCGATAGCAAAGGCAGAGTCATGTTTTGAGGTCACTTGCTCCTCTCCCTTCCTCTGAAAAGTATTATTACTAAATAATATACAGGCATACCTGTGTTCAGTAACACTAAGGGGAACAGTAAATGGAACATGAGGAAGTGGCTGTTTAGCACAAGTGACTTTCATGGAAAGATTAAACCTGTATTAGCAGTAACCTCTGATTAACAGCCAAAGTATGAAGAAAAAGCAGTGACTGGATTCCCAGAACTAAATTCATAAGAGAAATTAACCTCTGTATAGCAGCCACCTCCAGATATAGGTCAATTTTAGTATAAGCAAGAAAAACTTTAACCAAATTTTCTATTACATGAAAAACTTTAACCAAATTTTCTAAGCTAAAAGGACATGCATTTAATTAAGTCAAGAGTTATCTACCATGGTTGTCTGATGCATATTCATATCCAAAGAACTGCAATGCCAATGTGGAGACAAGGGTGACATCAATAGTTCTCATATTCTTCAAATAGTCATGCCAAAATGTCTCTTCTTGAATCTTAAAGCTGCCTGCACAAAAGTGTCAGCCTTTTACAAGTTAACTGGTTTCATAGGTAATTACTGTATGCAGCAAGTACAAGTTAATAAAATTGCAATTTACCCAAGGATTTATGAAGCCTGGATAAAACAAGTTGACCACTCTTTCATTACATACAAGAATAAAAAATGTAAAATCTGAAAAATTTACGATTATCAGTGACCTACACAGCAGTAGAATTACATTTAAACGACAACCAATGCAGAAAGAGAAACCTACCACGATCATCTTTGCAATGAGGTTTTTACTAAAGAGTGTTCCCTCAGGGTGTTGGTTCAGGGAGAACCTCCGGCCGGAGACCTCAACAGTCTGTCCGCTAAGGAGACTAAGGAGACGCTTCAGCTTGTCACGTAAGTGGTCCCCACTGACTGGCGAGATGGCGTTGATAGGAGTGTTCACTGCCTTTTGTATGTCAAACTTAAACTTCTTCAACTGCAACAGATTGGTGCACAATTAGCAAGATGGATTCGATTTGACTTCACATTTAACCTATATTCAAATCTCCCTGCTGCTATGACCATAATGCACTTTGATCAACTCAATAATATCTGACAAGATGACCATGAACCATGTTTGATACTGGTGAGATATATTGCTCTAGAACCTAAACTGCTATGCATTACTCTACCATATAGGTTTTCATTATTTGATTGATATCATTTAATCTTATTAACTACCCTAAATTTCACATTTATAAGACTTCCCTTTAAACATAAACTAAGATTTAAACGTGACTTCAAATGATTGGACAGAAATGTGAAAATCTGCATGTTGACACTGTTACTGACATCCTTGGTAAGATGGAAACTTGAGTACACAGAGAAAACCTACATATTCGAGCCAGCAACCCATACCCTTTCATGTACAACAACAGACCAACTAGAGATGGACCCCAGTTGCACTGGTGAATAAACGGTGTGTTAGCCACAATGCTTTCTGGACACCCAACTTAAACCAACTCCATGGTGGAATTTGCTTCCCTCACTTGGACTGAGGCCAGGACACTGAATGATCTGGTTTTAATTGGAGATATGCTTATTTTGCATCTAGGGTATTGACCTTTTACTTCATGAATATTCATGTACAAATGTATGACTTCATGAATATTAATTATCTGAACTTTAAATGGCATATGAAACAACAGATTTTCTTTGCTCTGTTGACTATATAAAAACTGAGCTTCAAATTTGTATAAGCAAACAGAGGAGACCCTGATCAGACGTCTATAGGAGCTGTCTGATCTGGGTCTGCTCTGTTTGTCAATACATCAAAATGAGTCTATATGAAATCAAGGGTTAAAGAAATTATTGATGCCTTTTGAGCTGTTACTTTGATTTCTATTGACCTGGGACAAGATATTTGGATTAGGAAAACATCTCAATTTTAGATATTTCATGAAACCCATGATCTCAAGTATCTCAAACACCCCCTGCTACACTGTCTTGACTCAATCCTATGAATAATCCTGAAGTATTGTGAAATGGGACTGGATAAGACCTATATAGTTCCGACTTCACTTTGTGAAGCTGGGGTATATTAAAACACAACCATTAGGTTCAAATTGGTAACTATATATGTATGGTATTTGGTATTACAGTATAAAAATATAGGCATAACCAATATATAACCTCTTGTCAACACAGACATAGTGTTTCCTATCCAAACAATGGGCAAACCAGCCTTGATCTATCCTGAAGCACTGAGCACTAAACAAACAGTAGATATACCAGTACCAGTTTTAACAACTTTGGTATGTCACGCCTGCACCTCTTGGTTACCTACAATCTAACCAATTCACCACCGAGACCGCTTTGAAAATATTCATAATTCTGTTAATGTGATATAAATTTCCTCAAAAAGGTCTGTTATTTCAAAGCCAAACAATTTGATTATTTTACTGAGACATGACAAGTTTCATGACATACAGACAAGCAACCAAACCCACCTCTGCCGTGGAAGCCAGCACTTGAGTGGACTGTTCCACAGACTTGAGTTTCTCCTGTAGCTCCATGTAGCGCCGGAAGGCCCCCAGGTCTGCACACAGAGACTCTCCTTCTGTGGGATACAAAATGTGCTAGAATATTCCCTTATAATAGCATTCACTTGAAATTGTATGTTGATTGTTTAACAAGCTATGTATTTCAATGTACTTATAATGTATGATCATACCTGCCTTATAAAGCTAGTTAAGGCAATAAGAAGAAAGAGGCTACTTAGCCTAGGTGACAGCTCAAACTTATAATAACAAATCTTCTCTCCAAACATTTTAAGGTGGCAACTGAAAACTGGATGGCCGCTAAGAATTAAGAACAAGAAACAACTAACATGTGCATGTATTCACTCAGTATATCTGAAATGCATACTTTGGTTGTTGCTAGATAGTTTAAAATTTGCATGTGTATTTAAACTTAGTGCTGGTATCTCAGGCCTAAAACAATCTTGTTTCTGGTTACACACTGGAAACTGGTACAGACTAGTAGGTCAGCAATTTTTTCTTTATGCTTCAAAGAAGTACAAGAAATGTTTGTAAAACATATATACCCCCCTAATATGCCATAATATTTATATAGCTATATTATATGTATGATGTTTGGCTTTATAACCTGGGCATGTTACAAAGTTCAGAATTTATCTTGGTGAAGGTTTACTACTGATAATTATTAACCATGCTAAAAAGATGAAACTTAATCTTTACTGAAATAAATGTCAACAAGGCTTAAAGCGACAGGGACTGTCACAAAACCAGGTTTTCAACATGGAAAATCCAATTCGAAATGAAGATTTTATTTATAAAATGATCACCAAAGAACATTAATACTTTATGTTACATGGATGAAGAGTAAATAAGGGTCATAACTCTAAGAAATATGGTTAAATTGACAATATAGGTCAAGTCACTATGTACTGGCCATACTGTGTAGATTTGGGCAGAATGCATTCAGAAATAAAGAAGGAGAATTTAAGCAAATAAAAGAATGTGTCACTATATGTTACATGAAAACAAGCTCAAAGGTGTGAATTCAGATTGTCAAAGGGTAATTGTCTCTGACCTGCAATATCAATGCAGGGTAAAATACAAGATTCAAAATTAAATGTTAGTTCAAGGAAATTATGGATATTTTAAAACATGAAAAGCAACCTACAGGAATTATCCAAAGACTGATACAAATGCATTTATTTTATTTCTTATTGAAGGTTTATTAAGCAATTCTAGCAATCAGACATTTGTATAATATTTGTCAAGATAACAAGGGCACCGCAACTATGTAAATGAAGAAAAGCATAAGTGAAGCATAAAAACAAAAGCATTCATAGCAAGCCGCTATCAAACAGAAAAGAAAAAAAAAAAAAAAAAAAAAATATATATATATATATATATATATATATATATATATATTTAGTCATATTGACCTTGACCTTGATCCATTTTCTAATATATTTTAGTCATAGTTATCTTGACCTTGATCCATTTTCCAATATATTTTAGTCATAGTGATCTTGACCTTGATCCATTTTCCCTGAAAAGCAATTCCAACCTTCCTCTTCCCTAAAGGTATCTACTTATCAAATATGAATGCTATACCTTCATTCTAACTCGAGATATCGAGCAGAAACAAAAAATCTATTTTTAACCATTGTGACCTTGACCTTGACCTGATTTACCTGAAAAGCAATCCAAACCTTCCTCTTCCCATAAGCTATCTACCTATTAAATATGAATTGTTATACCTTCATTTTAACCCAAGTTATTGAGCGGAAACGAAAGTTTGACGTTTAACCATTGTGACCTTGACCTTGACCCGATTAACCTGAAAAGCAATCCCAACCTTCCTCTTCTCATAAGGTATCTACCCATCAAATATAATTGCTATATCTAAATTCTAACTTAAGTTATTGAGCGGAAACGAAAGTTTGACGCCCGCCCGCCCGCCGCCCGCCCAACGACGTTCGGCATTCTAATAACCAGGTTTCAACTAGTTGAAAACCTGGTTAATGAATTGGAAATTTTATGTAAAGAAACACTGTCAATAATATACAGATTTTAATATATACAAGATATGTCTGTAAAAAATACATGCCCAAAGGCCAGCCCAAACTCCGCGCATCCGTTATGTCACGCTACTCTTCTTAAACCACTGCCACCATACAAGTCACATGATGATAGTTGAAACCATGTGACCAATGCACATCATTTTATAAAACAATATTTGATCTTATTATTTACGTGGAATATGATACATGTATAATCAAAACGAAAGTAAAAAGTAAAAAAGTAAACCCGGTCTATATCAGCCGAATCGACTTGTGGTGGCAGTGGTTATCTACAACTGTAAGGGGAGGTAACTACTGCGCAGAGTTTGAGGCTAGCCAATGACAAAATTATCATAAATTGTACTGAATAATATATACAAGAAATGTTTAAAATGCTCTAATACGCAATAATGCAATTAGCACCATGAAATTAAGTGAAAAGCAAGCAGACAATGAACATGAAGAATAATGTCTCATTTGAGTTTTACCTTGTATATTGCATCCAGAAAAGGTGAAAATGCTGAAAAAAATCTGGTGACCCATTTTGATCAGAATCTATCTCGGCATTGAATGTCACAGTGACCTTGACCTTTGACCTAGTTATCTCTAAATCAAAAGGGGTCATTTACTGGTCATGCACAATCTCCATACTAAATTTTAAGTTCATAGGCCCAGGCGTTCTTAAGTTATTGTCGGAAACAGCTTGGTCACCGTTTTCAAAATCAAGCCCAGTAAATTAAGGTCATTGTGACCTTGACCTTTGACCAAGGACCCCAAAAATCAATAGGATTCATCTACTGATCATAACCAATCTCCATACTAATTTTGAAGTTCCTAGGCCCAAGCGTTCTCAAGTTATTGAGTGGAAACAGCTTGGTCACCATTTTCAAAATCAAGCCCAGTAAATCACGATCACTGTGACCTTGACCTTTGACCAAGTGACACCAAAAACAATAGGGTATATCTACTGGTCATGACCAATCTCCATACTAAGATTGAAGTTCCTAGGCCCAGGCGTTCTCAAGTTATTGATTGGAAACAGCTTGGTCACCATTTTCAAAATCAAGCCCAGTAAATCATGGTCACTTTGACCTTGACCTTTGACCAAGTGACACCAAAAACAATAGGGTTCATCTACTGTCATGACCAATCTCCATACTAAGTTGAAGTTCCTAAGCCCAGGCGTACCCAAGTTATTGATCGGAAACAGCTTGGTCACTATTTTCAAATTCAAGCCCAGTAAATGAAGGTCACTGTGACCTTGACAAAGTGACTCCAAAAAATTAATAGGGTTCATCTACTGGTCATGACCAATCTCCAGACTAAGTCTGAAGTTCCTAGGCCCAGGCGTTCCCAAGTTATTGATCGGAAACTGCTTGGTCTACGGACCAACCGACCAATGGACCGATCGACCAACATGTGCAAAGCAATATGCCCCCTCTTCTTCGAAGGGGGGCATAATAACCCGCTACTTGCCAAATTTTATGATAAAAGTGTCCTATGTGGTGAAGGTTTTATTTCTAATTTTCCCTCATTTTGCTAGTATTTTTTTTAGAAGTAATTGTCAGCTGCAGTGCAAGTGAGGCTGCAGGTGGTGACTGCAACATCTTTATCCATATTGTTAAACACAATAAGGACCATTTTGTTCGAAATGATTTCATATTATTTCATTTTTTTTTTTTTGTTATTGATTTTAATTGATATGCCTATGTTTGACAACAAAATCAATGTCAATACATTTTTTTGGAGAAAAAAATTGAAACTTACTTTAATTTCAAAATGGATACCGCCATCATGATTGTTATTACTAGTTTAAATGAAGACAAAAAATCAACTATGACAACAACATTTTTAATATGCACTTGATTGATAGACAATATCATTGAGGTAGGCAGAGCATATTCAATGACATTTACATTGAAATACCTTTTTCAAATTTTAAACTTGAGAAGTAATTCCGACATCATTTTTATCAGCCTTATAAAAAAAATGGGTTGGGGGGTATTTTAATGGGTCGGTCAGGTAACCAGAAACAAAACTTTTTTCTTTTTTTTATGAGATGAATTAGCCACAAAACAACAAGATGCCAAAAGTTCATAGGACACTGAGATCAGAAATTCTTTAACTAAATATCTTGTCTTTACACACTGACAGCAATAACGTTCTTTGGACTTTTGGTTAGAAACATTCCAATAACCCGGTCTTCATTGTTAAGTCATGGCATGACGATCAGCTATTGTGTATTATTTTGACTGTTTTAACTACATGTACTTTATTAAGCTAAAGTAGACATTGTCTCCAAAAGACTGAAATACTGTTGATGGGACATTAAACCCAACAAACAAACATGAATAAGTTCATTGTTTTCAATATATCACATCAATCTTCTTGAAAAGCATATGCTAAACATTGCCACATGCAGCAAGAAGTGGATGTCAGGATGATATAGCAAAACCTCTGTAATCTCCTGCAACTCAACATTTTGAAATTTGTAAATCTTTGCAAGACTTATTGAGATACCAGCATGACTTACTAGAGGCTGCAGCAGCTGAGAAAGTACTGGTGGAGATGAGGCTGCTGGCCTGGGGGTTGCCAACACTGGGCTGCTGCTGCTGCTGCTGACGCTGCTGCTGCTGCTGCTTGCTGGAATGATATGAAGAACTAAAGCTGTAACTATGGTTTCTTATTAAACCCCCGGCATACCCATGATAATAATCCTAAAGAAATGTCATTATAACATTTGTCATTAGGAAAATACAAAATGATTGACAGACAGATGGACAAATAAACACATTTATGCATATCTACATATTATATTGAGTAAATATATCCAATAAGAAACAAATTTATATGCCATAATAAAGGCAGTCTACAGATAGAAAAGTCAGATCCAACACAACCCGTCAATCATGTTGCAGAGGTATAATAAATCTTGAGAAACTTACTGAAGTATAATAAATCTTGGAAGGTTTCAAAAATCTTGAGAAGCTAGGACTTGCAGAGGTATAAGCAATCTTGAAGAAGTACAAAAGCTTGCAGAGTTTTAATCAATGTCAAAATGCTAGTAAGTCTACATCATCCTTTCTTTAAATCTAAGACAGACCCTATATATCATCTTACAATATATCTTATGAATGTTACTTATGAGTTACAATATTTAAATCTACTGAACCTGAATGAAAACAAGAGGGCCATGGAGGCCCTGGAATCGCTCACCTGAGAACCATGTATTAGTGGGTGGAAAAGAAAAAGCAAATATATTATGGAAAATGGGCTCTGTCCCCAGGCAGCCACATTTTTAGACGTATCCAAATAACTTTAACAGTCTTAGTAGACAGCGACCTGTGCTGAAAAAACTTTGGAATCTAATGAGTACTTTTGGACAAGAAGAATTTTCATATTTGTATTATATACATATAAGGGAAACGGGCTTCACCCCATGGTGGCCATGTTTCTTAACCAATCCAAATTATTTTTACAGTCATGATAGAGGGTGACCCAAGGAACATCTCTACAAAAATATTTTAAAATCCAGCCAGTACTTTTGGAGGAGAACTTTTTTGAAGTTTTCACATTTTTTCCTCCTGTAGTTGCCATGGAAAGCAGATTTTGGCATGAAATTTCAAGTCCTTGAGCAAATTTGGCAGAGAACCACCCAAGGAACATTCCTGTAAAGTTTTATGAAAATTGGCCCAGTAGTTTAGGAGGAGATGTCGTTTAAGTTAAATGTTGATGATGGAAAACAGACAGATGGCGGACAACAGACATTAATCAGTCACAATAGCTCACATTGTGAGCTAAAAAAAAATAGGTCTATCAGAATAAAAATCTGCCTGAAATGTATGGTTCAACTTCCTCCATAAATCACAATAATGAAATAGGAGCTTGTGATATCAAGCAAAGAATGGTTAACACAAAAGTACCTCTATTAACCTATTTAAAGCCAGAAAACAAGATAAAGTGTATTGTTTTGTTAGAAAAGCTGTTCTTTTGCGAGATGGAAATTTTTTTTCTGGGGTAGTAGAGAAAGAGGAATATAGGGGCATGTGCACTTTTATTTACCTTTGCAGCTTCTGCCTCCAATTTAGCCTTTCTCTTTGCTTCTTCTGCTGCTTTTGCTGTGCTACCATCCTTCTCAGCCTTTTCTGCGGTCAAAACAACTTACTTGATTTACCAATTGCTGCTCTTAAACATTTCTCTTATTTTTGGTCCAGTATGCTTGAGGCCAAAGACAAGAAACATTTATTCAGAAAGGTTTAAGTAACTGTATGATGTATGTGCCATACTTTTGAATAGGCTGATGTTGACCTACATATCATTTCTTGCAGGCATAAAATTATATCATTAAATTCAGTTGAACCATTCAAGAATTATCTGTATATCACTGTATTTCAGCTATTTTGGGACTTTATCTACATGAGAGAGGTAACGTGCTGCATCACTGCAGTCTTATATCAATGGCAAGTGGTGACAGTCACATATTTTTCACAGTAGACCAGCAAGTCCTTTAACTACCCTCAAGTTCAGACAGAATGCCAAGCAGTGACAATATGACAGTCTTACTCTATATGGCTTTTGTGTGTCACAATAAGGGATCAAATTTAACTCCTAGGGTAGAGGGTCTAATAGAAGACCAACTCACCAAGCTCAGCTTTTACAAACTCATAAGCGTTGGTGCATCTATTGAGGACATCATGAAATTTCTCCACATGCTGCAGCGTGACTTCTGAACCTTCTACGAAGGCTGACTGGTCTGCGACTGCATTACCACAAAGTGTCTGGATGAGCTGCATTGATTTCTTGGCCCCGTCAGAAACATAGTCAGGATAGTTGCATTCTCGGTGGAGGGCCTGAATTTTTTTGTTCAGTTGGTCAAGGTCTGTCAGAGATTTTTTTATCTTCTCTAGACGTTCTTTATTTTCCTTCTCCCTGGAAGAATTTGAAAATAATCACAACAGTAGACAGACAGAAGATAATTTCTAAATAACTCTGCTCTATCTCAAACTTTACCCTTATGATTTACAAGGATTTTACTTTAATGAATAGCGTGGTAAGCATTTTCACTAAGTTATTCTGTAATAAAATGTTCTGCAATGAACTCATTTATAACGTATCTCACACAATAATGAGACCTCACTTGGTTTAAAAAAAAATTACCAATGATGATCGTGCTTTATAACTTTGCAACACCATAAACTTCTATATAGCCATCAGATCCAGTTCGCTATTACTGGTAAAAGTCACTTTAAAACACATTCCAAATCTTCCTTTTGTGACATAAAGCTGCTCTGGGCTAGGGTTTTCCATGACCCTCAAAAAGCCTAAATAACCCCCAAACCTTTCAAGATTTATCTATGCAAGGTAAAGGGTCACTTGACCACCTCCCTATCCTGGAATCAGCTGTATTTAAGATATTGGAATTCCATTGCAAAGGGACCTTCATGGCTCCAGTATAGCCTCCATCTCACAAAGTGATATATCTGAATAACAAGAGGCCCATATGGACCCTAGATCTCTCATAAGAGTAAATAACCCTTCTTTTTACGTTGTTAGCTCCAGCAGCAACTAGATTCAAATTTCAGATGAAAAGAATTCTTAAGTAAATCATCTGAAGGCCTCATTATTCATGGGATCAACTTTATTTTACCCATAATGGTAGATAATGGTGAGGTGACCATTTGTGCCAAATGAAATTAATTCTAACCATTGGTTTCATAAAGAATTTTGATTTTTTCTATATAGAGTACATTAAGAAAACAAGCAATCTGCTTCGTACTTCGAGGGATCAGCTTTATTTAAGCAATTATGGTAGACAGCTATGAGACGATCATTTGTATTAATTGAAATAAAATTCTGGCCATTGATGTCATAGAAAAAGAATTTTGAAATCTTCTGTATGAAATATAAAGGAAACAAGCCGATACCTTCGGGACCTCATTTTTCATGGGATAAACTTTTTTTTCTGCAATTCTGGCAGACAGATTATGAGGTGACCTTTGTGCTACATGAAACTGAATTCTGGCCAGTTGCTTCAGAGGAGAAGAATTTTGATATTTTCTATATAGAGTATAAAATGAAACTAGCTGACACCATAGGGGCTTCATTTTTCAAGGGATCAACTTTATTTTTGCAAATATGGTAGACAGCCATGAAGTGACCATTTGTATCAAATAAAATTAAATTCTAATCATATGTTTCAAAAAAGATTTTTAAGTCTTTAAAATAAAATTTATGACAATGATAAGCACGACAACCACATTACCTTCTCAGCTCTTCCTGCCTCAGTATGTGTCGAGCTATCTCTGCCTCCTGGATCCGGGCATTGTGTATCTGCAGGTTTCCAAAGAGTTAAAATTACATTTATGTAACAACTAATTAAATTATATTTGCTAACATCATAAAATCAATATCAAAGTTGTACAGTACAATTCTACTACAATCAATATCTGGGGCCCAAAATCAGACACTGCATTACATCTATGAAAATTCACATAAGTCAACAACAGTAAATAAATCACAAAAAAAAAGATTTGGGATCAAATGGTAGAACTTGTTTTCCTGGGTTTAACTGCCTTTCAGTTAGATCTGCAGTGCATTTGGCAGGTTTTAAACGGAGATGCTTTGTTTCATCTGTATAACGTAATGTTTCTGTTCATATCTTAGATACTGTTGTTGTTTTTTTTACTTACATGGTGATTTATAATAAAAATACTTTTTTGTCCTTACACAATATTTAAGTAAAATGCAATTCACCAAAAAAAGAATGAAGCTGCAAACATCATTCATGTCTTGCAGGGGACTTTCATCTACATGAGACAGATAAAATGCTGCAACAATACTTTGTTAACTGACACATACAGTCTCATTATCCTGCAATATCAAGTTGTTAACTGATGATACCACACCCAGTCTCATTATCCTGCAATATCAAGTTGTTAACTGATCATACCACACCCAGTCTCATTATCCTGCAATATCAAGTTGTTAACTGATCATACCACACCCAGTCTCATTATCCTGCAATATCAAGTTGTTAACTGATCATACCACACCCAGTCTCATTATCCTGCAATATCAAGTTGTTAACTGATCATACCACACCCAGTCACATTATCCTGCAATATCAAGTTGTTAACTGATGATACCACACCCAGTCTCATTATCCTGCAAAGTTGTTAACTGATGATACCACACCCAGTCTCATTATCCTGCAATATCAAGTTGTTAACTGATCATACCACACCCAGTCTCATTATCCTGCAATATCAAGTTGTTAACTGATCATACCACACCCAGTCTCATTATCCTGCAATATCAAGTTGTTAACTGATCATACCACACCCAGTCACATTATCCTGCAATATCAAGTTGTTAACTGATGATACCACACCCAGTCTCATTATCCTGCAAAGTTGTTAACTGATGATACCACACCCAGTCTCATTATCCTGCAAAGTTGTTAACTGATGATACCACACCCAGTCTCATTATCCTGCAAAGTTGTTAACTGATGATACCACACCCAGTCTCATTATCCTGCAAAGTTGTTAACTGATGATACCACACCCAGTCTCATTATCCTGCAATATCAAGTTGTTAACTGATCATACCACACCAAGTCTCATTATCCTGCAATATCAAGTTGTTAACTGATCATACCACACCCAGTCTCATTATCCTGCAATATCAAGTTGTTAACTGATCATACCACACCCAGTCTCATTATCCTGCAATATCAAGTTGTTAACTGATCATACCACACCCAGTCTCATTATCCTGCAATATCAAGTTGTTAACTGATCATACCACACCCAGTCACATTATCCTGCAATATCAAGTTGTTAACTGATGATACCACACCCAGTCTCATTATCCTGCAAAGTTGTTAACTGATGATACCACACCCAGTCTCATTATCCTGCAAAGTTGTTAACTGATGATACCACACCCAGTCTCATTATCCTGCAATATCAAGTTGTTAACTGATCATACCACACCCAGTCTCATTATCCTGCAATATCAAGTTGTTAACTGATCATACCACACCCAGTCTCATTATCCTGCAATATCAAGTTGTTAACTGATGATACCACACCCAGTCTCATTATCCTGCAATATCAAGTTGTTAACTGATCATACCACACCCAGTCTCATTATCCTGCAATATCAAGTTGTTAACTGATCATACCACACCCAGTCTCATTATCCTGCAATATCAAGTTGTTAACTGATCATACCACACCCAGTCTCATTATCCTGCAATATCAAGTTGTTAACTGATCATACCACACCCAGTCACATTATCCTGCAATAGTTGTTAACTGATGATACCACACCCAGTCTCATTATCCTGCAAAGTTGTTAACTGATGATACCACACCCAGTCTCATTATCCTGCAAAGTTGTTAACTGATGATACCACACCCAGTCTCATTATCCTGCAAAGTTGTTAACTGATGATACCACACCCAGTCTCATTATCCTGCAAAGTTGTTAACTGATGATACCACACCCAGTCTCATTATCCTGCAAAGTTGTTAACTGATGATACCACACCCAGTCTCATTATCCTGCAAAGTTGTTAACTGATGATACCACACCCAGTCTCATTATCCTGCAAAGTTGTTAACTGATGATACCACACCCAGTCTCATTATCCTGCAAAGTTGTTAACTGATGATACCACACCCAGTCTCATTATCCTGCAAAGTTGTTAACTGATGATACCACACCCAGTCTCATTATCCTGCAATATCAAGTTGTTAACTGATCATACCACACCCAGTCTCATTATCCTGCAATATCAAGTTGTTAACTGATGATTCAACACCCAGTCTCATTATCCTTCAATATCAAGTTCTTAACTGATGATACCACACCCAGTCTCATTATCCTGCAATATGATGTTGTTAACTGATGATTCAACACCCAGTCTCATTATCCTGCAATATCAAGTTGTTAACTGATGATTCAACACCCAGTCTCATTATCCTGCAATATCAAGTTGTTAACTGATGATACCACACCCAGTCTCATTATCCTGCAATATCAAGTTGTTAACTGATGATACCACACCCAGTCTCATTATCCTGCAATATCAAGTTGTTAACTGATGATACCACACCCAGTCTCATTATCCTGCAATATCAAGTTGTTAACTGATGATACCACACCCAGTCTCATTATCCTGCAATATGATGTTGTTAACTGATGATTCAACACCCAGTCTCATTATCCTGCAATATCAAGTTGTTAACTGATGATACCACACCCAGTCTCATTATCCTGCAATATCAAGTTGTTAACTGATGATACCACACCCAGTCTCATTATCCTGCAATATCAAGTTGTTCACTGATGATACCACACCCAGTTGCATTATCCTGCAATATCAAGTTGTTAACTGATGATACCACACCCAGTCTCATTAACCTGACACTGGGCAAACTATCACACCCAGTTCATTATCCTGCAAAGTTGTTAACTGATGATACCACACCCAGTCTCATTAACCTGACACTGGGCCAACTATTTCTGCAGTTACCCTTATGTGCTGATCACAATAACTGGTGTTCCATTATTGAATTAATAGTCTAATTTGAGATGCTGATAGATTAAAACCTAATAAAATAAAGTTTTGATAAACAAAAACTATTACCTGTTTTCTTTGCTCATGAACTTCTTTGAGCATTATGTGTTGCTTGACTATCTCTGCTTGTCTGTAACAAGATTTTGATAGTGAGGTCAGAGACCAGGCCCCGTGTTCTCGAAATTAAAAATAGTACATAATTAGGATTTTTTTACTCAAACTCAAACTATGCCAACTGGTTTTATTGGGGATTTGAGTATGATACTTAAATTTGAGCCTGAGATTGTATTTTAAGTACTTTCAAGAACATAGGGACATGCTCTGTCATAAGCTAAAAATGTTTAGTAACATAGATTGACTTGATATTGATGCATGATGATCACATATTTTGTATTTTTGCACATTGCTAGCTCCATATGAGGATTGTTTGGAAATTATTGAGACAACATGAATATTCATGGAACTAAAAGGAATACATAATCACACCACAAGACAGCCCAACATAATTACTATCTGTATGCAAAATATCTATTTCTTAACGACGCCCATAGAGTTTCAGCACCCATTTGAATTAAATGATCTGGAACACGGCAACATCATGGTCATGACGTTACATTGATCTCAGCGTGCTCTAAGCTTGGTTGGAGGTTATTTTTTTTTTTCAAAGTAAACATTGTCAAACCAGAAATACTTCATTTACTTCTGCACCCAATAAATGTACAATAATACACAAAACTCATTGCAATAAAGGTTTCACTTAAGCTTGCTAAATTTTTATCCACTGAACTGAATAAGATATGAGGAAAACAACATTGCCCGTTGGAATTTTATTTGTTATAATTATTCATCTCCTGTCTCCTTTAAAGCTTTGTGGAAGAGTCAGATCTTCAAAATTCGCCTGTGCAACAAATATGCTAGAGCCCAAGAACCACCACTTCCACTCTGTGCCATTTCCAGCTGTGTCTTTCTTCCAACTTATGACTTTCCTAATTATGATAGCTTTGACGTCAAACTCCAAATTGATGCTGCAATTTCGTTTACACCAACTCCTGATAAAGGCCTATAGCTTGCATATCTATTTAGCGAATTATTTCGAACTTCACCAGGGTGATGTCAACATCATATTGTTAAAATGACATCAGTTAAATCAACGTCTTTCTGCTATTTCTACATTATTGTAACACATATGAACCGAAGGTACTTCTGTACTTTCCAATTTTAACAGAGTGCTCCAGGTGACCCAACCTAACAGTATCTAAACATAAGTTATAGTTTTACTGTCTGTATTTTGTTATATTTGTTCTATTAGCATGATCCGTCAGAGATTAATTAATGTTCATTGAAAGTTTGAATTGAGAGCGTTACTGAATTTTTGAAAAAATTAACCATGTCTAAATAATTTCTTAACAAGCCTCGTATGTTTGACAGTAAATGCAAACACGCACGCTTGGTTAACTTTAACTTAATTAAGGCATGCTTGTACTGTAGATATGTTATAATATGTGTAAGTAATTGAGGAATGTGCCATTTTAAATTGATTTCTTCAGCATGACTTTAAGAATCATGATTTTCTAGGGTGCGATTTGATACAGCCGTATCAGGCACATCCGAATACGATTCATAATGTATCGGTGAATTGTTACAGCTCTACAATTTACCAAGCTATGAATAGGTGGGGCTTCGATTTTTACTGCTAAAACCTGGGAGGGTGCATTTCTTTTAATAGTGAAAAAACAAGGACATACTGAGACTCATGCTTGAGCTCGATAGTCTGGACTTTCATGAGGGAATTGAAGTTGGCCTGTTGTTCCAGTCGCTGCAGGTCCATCTGTGCCTGTTGTTGTAGCCTCACCTGCACCTCCTCAAACTCTCGCTGCTTCAAAAGCCACATCCTCTGAAACAGAAGTGGCATGTATTTCATATAACAAGAGGGCCATAGATGCCCTGGATCACTCATCTGAGTATGATTTGTATGTGCTTATTGCTGCCAGACAATCAGTAACAGGTACAGGTAGACGTAGATTGGCAATGCAAATAATAAGGAATACTCTCATTTTGTGTAATTTTTATAATAAACGAGATATATATATGTATACCAGCAGTTTCAGAAGAGATGTTTAAATTTTTTGCTATATACATTTAAGGCAAATTAGCCCCACCCCCTGGCAGCCAAGTTTTTTTACGGATAGAAATAATTTTAGCAATATTGGTAGAGGGTTACCCAAGGAACAGATATACTAAAACATTTTGTAATATGGCTAGTAGTTTTTAAGGAGATGATTTTTAAGTTTTCATTTTTTTTCTTCTTTCCGTTGCTAAAGCAACCAGAGTTCTAAATGGATCAAGTTTATTTTGGCAACTTTTGTGAAGATTCACCCAAGGATCATCCATGCCAAGTTTAATCAATTTCTGTCCAGTGGTTTCAGACGAGATGTTGTTTAAAGCAAATTGTGGATGACGCACAACTCACTATGCATGACGCCGGACGCAGGGTGATCACAAAAGCTCACATTGTGCTCAGGTGGGCTAAAAAGGTTACATGCTCTTTAAAACAAGAGGGTAATGATGGCCGTAGGGGACTACCTGAGACCCTAGCCTTCTGGGCCAAGATCAGACCAAAAATGTGGTTTCTAGGGTGTTCACAAGATTTTTCAAGAATATGACCTGGTGACTTTTTTTTTTACCCCACAAGACCCATTTTCAAGATTATCCAGGATTTTATGCAAACAAGTCAACTATTCTGACAAAGTCCTGTGAAGATTGGAACAACGATGTGGCCTTAAGGGTATTCAGAAGTATTTCAAGTATCTGACCTAGTGACCTACTTTTTGACCCCACAGGACTCATTTTCGAATTCATTCCAGATTTCATAAAGACAAATATTCTAACCAAATTCTGTGAAGAATGGGCCAAAATGTGACCTCTATGGTTTCAAAAGGTTTATCAAGGATTTGGTCAAATGGCCTACTTTTTGACCTATAGAGACCCAGTTTTGAATTCATCCGAGCTTTGATACAGAAAGACATTCTGGCTAAGTTTTGTTATGTTTGGATCAAAACTGCTGCTTCTAGAGCATTCACAAACGTATGAAAGACAAATGAATGAGTGACTTTAAATGTCAGACACAGCTCATCATGAGCATGCTGTGCTCAGGTGAGCTAACATTAAAGCTATGGGTATATATTCTAAGGAAAGCCCAAAGGGTCAATAGCCAGTGTTTCCAGTGCAAAGAACCTTTCATTGATGCTACTTGAACCTACTTGAAAAAAGAGTGGGAAAGATGTAAGAATCTTGTTGTGCAGCAGCAGTGGTCTAGAAATGCCTGCACCGTGTGCAATAGTCACAAAAGATCAAAATGTTTTTTGCATTTGATGAGGCCGTTGCATTCCGATTTTTTCGAGTGTATATGGAGGGGAATTCCGTTGCTAGATACAACATGTCGAAGAGATGGATAAACATTATTGATTCTTCAAGGCACTGGTGTATCAACCAATCAGAGGTTTTTTTTCATGGAAGAATCCGAGGGGAATTTTTTCGAATCATTGGTTTTACATGTGACAAATGTTCTGCTTCCGCAAGTCAGATGTAATGCACCTTTTATCAAATATTATCTTCTTTCAATTTTATTGTTAACAAATAGTTTGAGTAATGTTCTTGAAATGCCAACACCATAAAAATTACTTCTTAAATATGAAGTCTTTCCATTTGGGTACATGCTTGTGACACACAAAAAACCCTCAATTTATTAATTGTTTTGCCTGACTTTTTTTAAACTGACACATATTGTACTTTACATTGTCACTGCGCTGAATATTCTGTACGGTATATGGGAATTATGTTCTGTATTGTGAAAATAGAAAAAAAATAAAATATACCAGCAGTCATGTACTGTTAGTGTCTATTGATTTATGGTTTTTTTTTTTTTTTTTTTTTTTGAGTTTATTTTTACCATTATGCACTTTTGACTTTAGAGTCACTTCAAAAAGCAAGTTGAATTTGTTTCATAAAATGTCACATTAGTTTTGAAAACGTCACACTGATTTTTCCTCAGAAAGGGCCAATGTGCTACTGATGAAAATTCTTTCCCGATCACTGCTTTAGGGTATGACCCTCTAACTTGATACAGGGGGTCAAACATGACCCCCTAAAAATCAGGGCTGGAAGAAACACTTCATCAGCTCTGCAATTCTTATATATATCAAAGGACTTTACCCTTGCTCTGTTTTCCAACTCCTCAGTGTACTTGTGTATGGCCAGTTGCGACTGACTATATTCAGGGGAGGTTATCTGTGGTTTGATGGGTTCAACATCCTCAGATCTGGAAAGGGATCTGAAAGGGACCTTGGTAATAAGAAAATGTATAAAGAACAAAGACAAACAAAACCAAAATTATGTGGAAACTGAATGTAAAAACCAAAAGTAACCAAAAGACTTGAGGAAAAATTCAGCAACAATTAAATATATACTCTGGGGACCCATCATCACAGCTCTAAACCAATTATCAGCTTAAATAAATAACTAAACTATATTCCAGATCAAGCTAGAATATAGTATGAATAAATATAAAGATCTTTTACCTTTAAAATAACAAAGGGGTGTCACTATTTTAGGTCACAAAGTACCTAGTTATCATTGTGCAATAAGAAAATTTTCATGAACACACTGGCAAATTTTGTACCCATCAATAATATGGTCCAGCAGTCTACATTACTAAATTAATATTCACATAAAACTGTTGAATCCTGACTCCAAATTTCTTGTCTTCTTTGATTTTTCTATCATTTTATATGGATATAAGATTTCATGAAAACAAATTAACTTACCCACTCCTTGAAGAAGTGAATGATGCCCTTGAAGAAGATAGTTTTGATGATGCATATTCAGAAACATTTTCTTTCTCTGTATCTGACTTTTCTGTTTCATTATCTTTCTTTTGTTGCAATTTCACATTTTTGGAAAAAGTTGGTGAGACTTGTAAAGCTGGAGGGGAAGAACAATCTTCTAGGAATGCCTGCAGGGAGAAAAAAATATACAGTAGAACTTCATTAAGTCGAAGTTGAAGGGACTAGCCTAAAAAGTGTGAGACATCAGGACTTTGACTTATGTATGGGCTATATCAACGGTCAAACTGTCAAGTCTTTGAACATTAGATTAGGCTTCGTTGATTTGACTTGTGGTCGTGAACGTGATTTTATACAGATATACTTATTATTTACATTTACTTCTGTATATGAAGCAAATATCACATTCTTTTCAGGTGTAACTGAAACAAAACATAAAGATATTTTTCTACAAAAACAAGTTATATATAAATAAGATATGCAAGCAAAACAAAACGTTGCTGACGTAATTCAATATAAATTGGATAATGAGTACAGAGTTGATAACTATCAATGTGTTTGATATCCAGATGCCCAGGTTGGGTACCGGGTCCTTCACTAACCAGCATGTCATGTTCAGTGGAAGTATCCATGATAGAAACAAATTCAAATGATTAACCAGGGGTTTAAAGTCAAATGATATGGCACCTTGAGTGATGATTATTAAAGCATTGTTTCCACACACAGGAAAAGCCTAAGCAGACTGTTAAAAGATGCAGCTTTCGTGTAATTAGCACCTGTCCAACAGGTAAAATCATCAATTTCGTTACAGCAGAGGAAGCCGTAAAGGTGTGAAAAATATTATCCCACAGACGAATTTGTGAAAACAGCCAAAGGGCTTCGACTCATTTATGGTAAAATGTACTTGAATTATTATGTACGGCAGAAGAACTTCAACACATTGAAAAATTCAACTCATAAATAGGTCTTTCTTATGAAAATATAGGGGAAAAAGTCAGGACTTTCATTTAAACTTCTATAAATCGAGAAATTTAACTTATCAAAGTCTGACACATAGAAGTTCTCCTGTATATAAATTCCACCTCATTATTAATACCACTTTTCTTAAGAGGGCCCATTTCAATATGTTTAAAGAGTTTTTTTAATGCTGTTGTTCTAATGCTTTTTTTTTTATTTGCTTTATCTAATATCTACATCTGTCCAAATTACAAACAATGAGAACCTACGATGATGTGAACTGCTATTGGTATATACCCAGGACTATAGGACAATGT
>CM037780.1:5394756-5444756 GCA_021229015.1 Solen grandis | reverse complement strand
CCCATGGTTGTTCAACTTAGGGTCAAGTGACCATTGAATATCTAAACAATGGATACAAATGTATGTATGTCATAGATAATTGATCTTTCTGTTGACAGGTGATTCTGGCAGATCACACAGAACAACAGTGGGCAACATGTTTCCAGGAGTCTGCAGAGAGCATTCTCAATATTAAGGCTGATGAGCTCGGCAATATGAAGGACTCTGTAAGTAGAGTTTGTAGAAGATGATGTTTTATGTTTGTGTTGTCTTTTCAAATAGTGGTGAGGAATCCATGTTGGTTATTCACAAAATGTTTCATAATTTCTATGTACCGTTTTAACCCCTCATTAAGACATGTTAATGAGCTCAGATTTTCACAGTCTGCACTGCACAGCAAACATCAATTGTTTCATATACCATTCAGTGAAATTAATATTCATCAAGTCATAGATTTGTTCTTAAATGGTCATAAGTGATACGGTTAAAATGGACATGTCATGTTGTTTTGCATATTTTGGTAATTTGATTTATGTGTACTCAACTGCCTATGGTACATCCATATGTATATATGACTTATTCATTTTTTTATTTAAATTGATAAATTACATGGAGAACTTAAGATTAAGGGTGGTACAAAGACTACAGAATTTAACTTATCCACCATTATCTTGTATCCATTATCTTGTAACCATTATCTTGTACCCATTTCATATATCCCCTGGATACCAGAACGAGGCAGCGTTTGAACAGGTGTTCACAGAGGCCAACTTCAAGTCCTATATCTTCAAACTTCGAGCCAAGATGGAAACCTATAATGTATGTAGTTTAAATAGGGTTTTAAATGTTCATCGGAAGAAACCCTGACAAGCTTCTTCTAATTGTATTTGTCAGCCAACATATACAACTATAGTTAAAATTCTGTTATGTTTAGTTGTCTCAAATACAACAATGTCATTGGTTGTTTCATATTTTATGAAGGTTTTGCACAACTCAACATGTGTTTAATTTACATCTTGAATATAATGGCAAACACAACAATCTCTGGTGTTTTCTGATTTACAGTCCTTCTGATGAACTTAATAAAAACTTGGTTTGTAATGTGTTATGTATGTGTTGGTGTAACATGTTATATATGTGTTGTAACATGTTATGTATGTGTTGTTGTAACATGTTATATATGTGTTGTTGTAACATGTTATATGTGTTGTTGTAATGTGTTATATATGTGTTGTTGTGACATGTGATGTATGTGTTGTAACATGTTATATATGTGTTGTAACATGTTATATATGTGTTGTTGTAACATGTTATGTATGTGTTTTAACATGTTATATATGTGTTGTTGTAACATGTTATATATGTGTTGTAACATGTTATATATGTGTTGTAACATGTTATCTATGTGTTGTAACATGTTATATATGTGTTGTCACATGTTATGTATGTGTTGTAGTAACATGTTATATATGTGTTGTTGTAACATGTTATATATGTGTTGTAACATGTTATATGTGTTGTTGTAACATGTTATGTATGTGTTGTAACATGTTATATATGTGTTGTTGTAACATGTTATATGTGTTGTAACATGTTATATATGTGTTGTTGTAATGTGTTACGTCTTGTTTTGGTTTCAGGATGAAAGCCGGCTGAAGACAGTATGTGTGAGTGCTACCCCAATCAACTGGGTGGAAGACGGGAAACGACTTGTTGAAGAGATAAATAAACTACTCATCTGAGAAGCCTTGGGCCATTATTATCAAACTTTAAATATGTTTAGGTCATTCAGTTGTTCATACCCTTATAAAGAAGCTGCATTGGAGTGCACATAAAAAAATAATCAAGGCATGTGGTGGTGATGGTGGACACTCAGCAGTCAAATGTTGGTGTTTGTATGCAGTGATGAACAGTTCTGTAGGAGATCCTAAGTTAATTGTTGCTTGGTTATTTGACAGCATGGCTGACAAGGAGAAATAGTTTACAGAAAGAAATGTGGATAAGAAGTTGTATTTATTTTTACATGAAAACAAGAAGGATGTTGGACAAAATTAGTGCTTATATTTTGAGTGGAATTTTAGCATTAACAGTATATAGTTATGTAGATATGAAAATAGACTGGCAGTTAAATCATGTTTACCTTAGTTACAGTGCATTTTGGGCCAAATAAACTAATTGCATTAGATTTGAATGTTTTTGTCTTGTTCTGAACCTTTTTTTTTTTTAGATTTCATTTCAAAGCATGTATCAAAACAAACTTTTTTGTTGTGAAATGAGAAAAAAAAAATAACATGATGCTAGGAATATTCATGTATATGTGCTTTTCCAGTCATGTATTGTTTATTAATGTTTATCATATTGGGATGTATAGGAGATCTTTCTCTTCTTTTTGGTTTATTTAGATCATTACAGTTTAATTCTGATTACAGATTAAGATGGTATTTAAAAATTAAAAGAAAAATTGCAAAGGAATTCATTTTTCATTCTGCCCTGTGTTGGTATTACAGATGGTTGTTAAATGCCAGTTATATTCTAATCTTTCAAAACCTTCTACTGTGCAATCATTAATTTTTGTAGGACACTAACTTTCGTCGATTTCAAGGAGGGTTTCATCTGCGAATATTTATTCCCAAGAAAACTTGTCTCTTATATGGACATTTTCTAGACTATAGATCCATGAATAAACATACCCACAAAATTCCCTTAGGTACATAATCAGCAAAATTTAATGTCAACGAAAATTAATGATTTTACAGTATGTGACTGATGCATTCTACCACAGTATAAAAATGCAAGTGCTGTACATGTGTATAATAAACTCGTGGAAAATGTTATGTTTTTGATGCTCATTCTTGTTCAACCCTTTACCATAGAGATTTTTTCTGCGAGGCCATTAGTAAAAGGTCCATTGTACATAACCAGACCAGCCTAGGAGTCACTGATATGTTGTCCCTTCCTTGAGATGATGCTGGAAATCTGCATAATAAATTTGACATGAGCTACACAGTCATATAAAGGTCTAGTAGTTTGGACAGCCACTCAAGGTTAACACCTGCTTCTCAGAAGTGGGTGCTATATAGGAATCCAGCTTTTTAGCTCACCTGAGCACAAAGTGCTCAAGGTGAGCTTTTGTGATCGCCTAGCGTCCGTCGTCGTCCGTCGTCAACAATTTGCTTTAAACGACATCTCCTCTGAAACCGCTGGACAGAATTTAATGAAACTTGGCAGGAATGTTCCTTGGGTGAGGCTCTACAAAAGTTGCTAAAATAAAGTTGATCCATGAAGAACTCTGGTTGCCATGGCTACAAAAAAAAACTAAATTTGAAAACTTTAAAAATCATCAAAACTACTGGCCAGATTTCAAAATAATTTGGAACAGATGTTCCTTGGGTCAACCTCTACCAAAGTTGCTAAAATTATTCCGATCCGTAAAAAAACATGGCCGCCAGGGGCGGGGCTTATTTGCCTTATATGTATATAGAGAAACCTTTAAACAACATCTCCTCTGAAACCACTGGACAGAATTTGATTAAACTTGGCAGGTATGATCCTTGGGTCAACCTTCACAAAAGTTGCTAAAATAAACTTGATCCATGTAGAACTCTGGTTGCCATGGCAACAAAAAGATTTTTTTTTTAGAAAACTTTAAAAATCATCTTCTTCAAAACTACTGGCCAGATTTTAAAATAAATTGGTACAGATGTTCCTTGGGTCAACCTCTACCAAAGTTGCTAAAATTATTCCGATCCGTAAAAAAACATGGCCGCCAGGGGCGGGGCTTATTTGCCTTATATGTATATAGAGAAACCTTTAAACAACATCTCTGAAACCACTGGACAGAATTTGATTAAACTTGGCAGGGATGATCCTTGGGTCAACCTTCACAAAAGTTCCTAAACTAAACTTGATCCATGTAGAACTCTGGTTGCCATGGCAACAAAAAGAAAAAAAAATGAAAACTTTAAAAATTATCTTCTTCAAAACTACTGGCCAGATTTTAAAATAAATTGGTACAGATGTTCCTTGGGTCAACCTCTACCAAAGTTGCTAAAATTATTCCGATCCGTAAAAAAACATGGCCGCCAGGGGCAGGGCTTATTTGCCTTATATGTATATAGGGAAAACTTTAATCAACATTTCCTCTGAAACCACTGGACAGAATTTGATTAAACTTGGCGGGAATGATCCTTGGGTCAACCTTCACAAAAGTTCCTAAACTAAACTTGATCCATGTAGAACTCTGGTTGCCATGGCAACAAAAAGAAAAAAAAATGAAAACTTTAAAAATTATCCTCTTCAAAACTACTGGCCAGATTTTAAAATAAATTGGTACAGATGTTCCTTGGGTCAACCTCTACCAAAGTTGCTAAAATTATTCCGATCCGTAAAAAAACATGGCCGCCAGGGGCAGGGCTTATTTGCCTTATATGTATATAGGGAAAACTTTAATCAACATTTCCTCTGAAACCACTGGACAGAATTTGATTAAACTTGGCAGGAATGATCCTTGGTCAACCTTCAAAAAAGTTCCTAAAATAAACTTGATCCATATAGAACTCTGGTTGTCATGGCAACAAAAAGAAAAAAAAAGAAAACTTTAAAAATCATCTTCTTCAAAACTACTGGCCAGATTTTAAAATAAATTGGTACAGATGTTCCTTGGGTCAACCTTTTTATCTCAGGTGAGCGATTTAGGGCCATCATGGGCCTCTTGTTGTTGTGTCCGGTAGCTTACACTGGCATTACATTAAGACACGGTGGAATGCAGGGGTACTTATCACCTGATGGTCATAGCTGTATGCACATAAAGACCTTGATGTCCCTTTTCTCCCAGCAACGTTAGTGTAGATGGTGTAAGCTGATCTTTTTGTGTCGCCCGACTCTAGTCAGGTGACATGGTAATTTACATGTGTGCTGTATTGTGTAATTGTCACAGTGTACTATATCGTGTAATTGTCATGGTGTACTGAATTGTGTAATTGTCAGTGTACTATACCGTGTAATTGTCACGGTGTACTATATCGTGTAATTGTCATGGTGTACTGTATTGTGTAATTGTCACGGTGTACTATATCGTGTAATTGTCACGGTGTACTATATCGTGTAATTGTCACGGTGTACTGAATTGTGTGATTGTCCAGTGTACTGTTTTGTTTGTCGCGGCATACTATATCGTGTAATTGTCGCGGTGTACTATATCGTGTAATTGTCACGGTGTACTGTATTGTGTAATTGTCCGGTGTACTGAATTGTGTAATTGTCACGGTGTAATGAATTGTGTAATTGTCACAGTGTACTATATCGTGTATCGTGTAATTGTCACAGTGTACTGAATTGTGTAATTGTCACGGTGTAATTAATTGTGTAACTGTACTGAATACTGTGAAGAGTAAGATATTTACCAAGATGAAATTAATACATGCATGTCTGTAGTACACACACAAAAACAATCAGTTTATTATACTGTCTATCTTATGAAATCGTGGTGACATTCCAAGGTCCTTGAATATAACTCCAAAATTATACAAAACAGAGTTGTGGTTCTTATACACTGCACTTCTCCTCATTGCCTCATTGAGATCTATCTACCTATGAAGTTTCATGTTGTATGCTCCTGACAAAATTGTTTTGTTCTTGTACACTGCACTTTTCCTCATTGAGATCTATCTACCTATGAAGTTTCATGTTGATACCTCTTATAGTTTTTGTGCCATGCTCCTGACAAAATTTTAAGTATGAAAAATAACAAAGGGCAATAACTCCAAAATTATGCAAAACAGAGTTGTGGTTCTTGTACACTGCACTTCTCCTCTGAGATCTATCTACCTATGAAGTTCCATGTCGTTTCCTCTTGTAATTTCTGTGTTATGCTCTGGACAAAATTATGACAGACGGACGGACAAAGCGGCAACCATAAGCTCTCCCTTCGGGGAGCATACAAATCTGTTGTCTTGACCACCATAAGCAGCCAGTCATGGGATATGGAAAGTGCCTCTAGGTTTCATAGCTCATTTCCTAATAGACTAGATCAGTCTCAGGAGTATACAAAATCAGTACTTCAAACACTGCATAGTGGATAGCCAAAGTATACAATGATTTGCAAATCATAAATGCTGGTGAATATGAGAATGCTTCAAGGTCCAAGTCATTATAGGTGTTTTCATGAATCCGAGCGATACTGCGCTAAATTGGAAAACTGGAATGAAAATTTGTCAAGGTGGGTTTAAAGAGATCACTGCATAAGACACAAACTTGAACCTTCATGTTGAAATATTTAATCTTCACCATCATATGTAACATCAGAATCAACTAATTTATTCATTATGTGTATTAGGTGTGTGAGGAAGATTAAAATTACTTGTCAGGCCAATGTGGTTTTGTTAGTTTTAGGACTACCATAAAATCTAATAACAACCTATTCAACCTTGATATGGGTACATTGTAAAACTAACATACAAAACCCCACAGGATATGTTTTATACCATCTGCTTCTAATTACTATTGAGGTGGTAACAATGTAAAACTTGTTCAGACAGAAATGTTCAGTTTGACATTCCCTTCACTGTATTCAACTATAGCTGTGCAATATTTCATTAGTTTGGGGACTTTGTCCACATGAGACAGATTGCCAGTTTCAAGGGTACCATAGACCTCTCTACCACCCATATGACTTTCATAACTTTCTTTAGAATAACAGTAAAATAATATCTCAAGTCAAAACTTTTTTTTTCAGTTTTATTCACCAATTTCATATACTTGTTATTACAGCAAAAAGAAAAATGACAGAAAAGACTTAGAAACAATATAAAAAAATATAAACAAAACACATGAATGTAGATAAATGATCATGGATAATGAATGAAAAAAGATCTATATAGTAAAAAAAAACACAAAAAAAACTACAGAACATGGGACATTTAAGGTTAACAAGGAGTATTTCTGATAGAATAAGTGTTTAACCAATTTTATAAAAAAAACTTAAAATTCACAGATCAAATTCAATAATAGTAGCAAACTGCCAGAGGGCTGTTTGATATTTCATAGCAGTTCTAAAAAAATTTCTATATTGTTTCTTTTTACTTAACTAGCACCTAATAGTATAAGTAACACATGCACATAACTGAAAATTTTGAGACAAACTTTTTCCTGTTTACTTACATGTTTATGCAATTGACAGTTTGGTTTGTAATGACATGCAATAAATTCAATAAAATCATCTCATGAAGAATAATAAAAGAAAGCTTACTTTTTTCAAGACAAAGATCTCTGACAAGTACAATACACATGCTTTATTTGATATAAAATACAAGTAAACATTTTATACATAAAGAATAAAATTTCTATCAAAATTGTCCATCTGATGATCTGTAAAAACCTTTACTGCTGATTTTTCATTTGAAAATTGTTTAATATCCCAATGGTTTTTTTTGTTTTATCAATTCTGCTGAAATAAGATTCAAATTAGCCCTTTGTCTCATTTGGGACTTGCTAATGGAACATATAATGAAAGAAAAATCCATATGAAAAATCAATATACCATTAAATTCAGTACATTTATTATCAAGTCACAGATTTGTACATAAATATTCATGATGTCAAGGGTTAATTACCTTGATGATGACAGTGATCAGGTGGTACATACAATATGTACTCAATCTCTACAGACTATTAACTTTCTAAACCCACTGCCTCTATCCTACTCACCTCAATCCTACTAAATGTACTGAAGGTTATTATAACCCATTACTGCCTTGAAAAAGACCTTTGCCATCAAACCAGATCAATCTGCAAATACTAGGAGCTTATTTATTTTACTCTGTTCACTTTTCATTATTGTTTTTCATAGGACTTCTTGTTTTGGAGTTGACAAATGTACAGGGACATCCAGCAAATTTCCAAAAGACAAATACCCTGACTGCACAAAGTGTGTCTAGGTAGAACTTGCCTGATGTGACAAGAACATCTCCAGTGGTCAAATATGGTCTGAAAAGGAATATCTGAAGTAGAAAAGATTTGAAATACAAGTACCAACCTAGACTATTTAAAGCATTCTATTGACAAGTCACCATCAACAGCAGCATAGAGTTTACAATGAAATTTGATGTACATTGTAAAAAAAAAAAAAATAGCCAAAATATTTTCTTGCAATGATTAAATTTAACAATTTATGTGCATAAAATGCCACTGTCCTATACTATCATATTACATATTAAACTATATATCTAATAATATATTAAAATTTTCAACAATTATCTACAAAAACAATTAACAATTACAGTTTGAAGTGAAGCAAATTGCACAGGAAATGTTAAACAACATTCATTTTTTGAGCCATAATCAACGATACTGGCAAGGTTTTAGAAGAACTAATACATATTTTCAATAAAGTGTGTAAAATATTTAAAAAAAACTTTACTTAATGACGTTTTGGATTTTAAAATATTTTGAAAGACAGAAGAGTTATCAAGCTCTTGTTCTCTCCTACACAATAATGAGTCAAAATATTTCATGCTGAAGACTATTAGATCACAAACCTCCATGGCAGTTGTGTCTAAATGTATTGGGCAGACTTCAAATACTTCTAAGAAAAATCCTTAAGCACTACAGAACTGCATAATATTTAGGGTCAGTGGAAAAAAAATCACATATGCACCTCTTTTGAAGCTGCCACAGAATAGTAGAGTATCACTATTTAAGGTTGGATGGGCAGTACAAAATGTTACTAGTATGCTGTACATTTTTTTCTAAATTAACTTTGTAAATCATTGACTCCAAACTGAAATTCTGTTGTAGAAATGTTTTAGTTCAACTTGTTTATTTTTTTTCCTACAGTAATTTAATGGATCTTGGTAGTCTGTTTAACAAATAATTAGAAAGGACCTAGCACAAGGGGGAAAAATCATTTAACAGAATGCCAATTCTGCCAACACTGCAAAAATAACAGTAGAGATTACACTCTACAGTAAATGATAATAATGATTTAAAAAAATATACTTCATGAAAAGGACATGAATCCCTACACCAGTTGACATATAAAGTATCACAATAACTATTTGTCACATGTCTGGAGCACAACATTCACACACGTGTATAATGATCCACATCAGAGTACAAATGAACACACATAATAGCCGCCTCATTCACAAACTGTCTCAAAATGACTACTTACACAAGCTTGGCTTAAACTTTAGCCACATACCGTAATAAGTACTTCAGAAATAAGGAAACCTTGGTCCTGTAGTAACATGAATGACTGCTGCTCTGAAGGATATAGGTTTAAAACCTGTTGGGGGAAAGGACCTTAAATGGACTTACCAGGTGGAAAGTACTGATCCAACCCTGGAACCACCAGTGTGATCAGTTAAAAGATCTCATGAGGATTTCTTTCCCAACTGATATAAAAATAAACAAGTTACCTAATCTACATACTGAAGAATGCACTATGGGACCAATTTAAAACCAGGTACTTGCTGGCTGATCAGGTTTTATATTTTTGCTACTCCTCAGCTACTTGGTTCCTGAAAACAGTTTTAAGTTTGATGAAATACCGAAGTGTTAAATGGGAAACAATGGTACAAAAAGTGTTGAAAGGCTGTCAATATTTTTTTGAAAAAGTCCATGTAGGTATTCAAATTGAAACAATTTGTAAATAAGGGGCCAAAAATCTACAAACAATATAAATGTGCATGATCATTCATGCAAAAATATTGCAACTATTTCCTATATCTAGCAGGAAAAAATATGTATGTCCATCTCTTTCAAGAAGTGTATATTAAAATAACTTACTTTAAAACTAAATATTTACCCAGGGAGATGGAGTTGTATTCATCAATATATATACATATATATTAGTGTCATCATCTAAACTTTAACATTCCCTATAATATATTCATTCTCCTATGGTCTCAGGTTTCAACATCATTATATATCCCATTTCCATTCTTTTAAAGAATTTCCTTCTTCTTCTCATAGAAGTTTTTTCATAATTTCCTCACATGCCATGACGAACACTCAAGACAAATACTTGCTATATATCCACACTTGTATAACGGCCACATTCCCTCTATCAAGGTATACATCCCAAAGGTTAGCACTAAGGAATTCCCCCGTGCCTTTAGAATATCATCCTGCTATCACAGCTTAGCTGTTCAAAAACTATTCATCCAGTCTATTTCATATTCTTCACATCCAAGTTTTGTCACCTAAATGCTCCCTGTCCAACAGTCCACTGGCATGTTTGGGGCTCGAACCAACAGCCCACATGGTCAACACACAGGTAAGTCTACACTGGGCCACCATGCTACAGACTAGATCTACCTAGCCTGTAACCCAAATATCAGTCAGCACGCTACACGCTCTGTATATCAGAGTTCTATGGCTGTCAACATCAAGTCTGTCAACTTTCAGTTTTTCCTGCATATACATCCGCACAACTTGCCAAAGTTTTTAATGTTGCCTATATATACATATATGTACCACGATTGTTGAGATCACTGAAAACTAGACATCTAAATCCTTTGATGGCTGTTGCACAATAAATGGTTCATTCCACATTCTGCGTAAGTCACCCTGGAATAGAAAAAATATTTTTAGTAAAAACAAATTTGTATTTCAATACATTACTTCAAAATTATGATAAAATCGGTAAACGAAACTAAAAAAAAAAAAGATTTAATTTTGTATGATTTGATTGTTTACTACTGAAAAAGTGATCCATAGATTAATAAAAATAAATGCAAAAGTATTACCAATCTAAGGCATAATATTAGTCACCCAATGTGACAGTGTTTATTCTAAATTATGTCACACTGCCATAATATGCTATAGAAAAATGGTATGATACCACAACTATCTCATTATCCTTAGTAAGAAAAAAGAAGTCTTAAAACTCCCCTCAAATGCTGAGTACCTTGCAAGAAAGTGAAACTTGACATTTTTTGTTCACAAATGTGACATACATAAGAGGTGGGTTTACCATGGATTTCAAGCTAAACAAACCACTTGAGCTGGCCAGTTAAATCAATGAATAAGATTTTATGACAGGACCTCAAACGTGAAAACTTCTTTGCTGACCAAAGCTTATAAAATTTTCTTTTAAAGGAAAGCTTGGTCAGTTGATTGCTAGCTGGGCTTACCCAAATGATTTTGTTCAAGCCTTGGACCAAGTATAATAACCAAGTACCTTCCAATGGATTTACTAGTAAAGTTTGAATTTAGCTTTTAAGAATTGTGCTTTCAAGTGTTGTTTAATAATGCTGTGTGTCATATATAAACAGACTGCATACAGATTTTTTATTTTTAAAATGTTATGTGTTGATTGCTGCCTCTGCTTAATTACAAATAAAACTGTGTACCCCAATATAATAATTACTGTTACAATAATAATAAACGGTTTCCAGCTATGTATTTTGTTAACAAGAGGCCCATGATGGCCCTAAATCGCTCACCTGAGATAAATAGGTTGACCCAAGGCCAGTAGTTTTGAAGAAGATGATTTTTAAAGTTTTCATTTTTTTTTTTTGTAGCCATGGCAACCAGAGTTCTATATGGATCAAGTTTATTTTAGGAAATTTTGTGAAGGTTGACCCAAGGATCATTCCTGTCAAGTTTAATCAAATTCAGTCCAGTGGTTTCAGAGGAAATGTTGATTAAAGTTTTCCCAATATGCATATAAGGCAAATAAGCCCCGCCCCTGGCGGCCATGTTTTTTTACGGATCGGAATAATTTTAGCAACTTTGGTAGAGGTTGACCCAAGGAACATCTGTACCAATTTATTTTAAAATCTGGCCAGTAGTTTTGAAGAAGATGATTTTTAAAGTTTTCATTTTTTTTCTTTTTGTTGCCATGGCAACCAGAGTTCTACATGGATCAACTTTATTTTAGCAACTTTTGTGAAGGTTGACCCAAGGATCATCCCTGCCAAGTTTAATCAAATTCTGTCCAGTGGTTTCAGAGGAGATGTTGTTTAAAGGTTTCTCTATATACATATAAGGCAAATAAGCCCCGCCCCTGGCGGCCATGTTTTTTTACGGATTGGAATAATTTTAGCAACTTTGGTAGAGGTTGACCCAAAAATCGTCTGTACCAATTTATTTTAAAATCTGGCCAGTAGTTTTGAAGGAGATGATTTTTAAAGTTTTCATTTTTTTTTCTTTTTGTTGCCATGGCAACCAGAGTTCTACATGGATCAAGTTTATTTTAGCAACTTTTATGAAGGTTGACCCAAGGATCATCCCTGCCAAGTTTAATCAAATTCTGTCCGGTGGTTTCAGAGGAGATGTTGTTTAAAGGTTTCTCTATATACATATAAGGCAAATAAGCCCCGCCCTTGGCGGCCATGTTTTTTTACGGATCGGAATAATTTTAGCAACTTTGGTAGAGGTTGACCCAAGGAACATCTGTACCAAATTATTTTGAAATCTGGCCAGTAGTTTTGAAGGGAGATTTTTAAAGTTTTCATTTTTTTTTTTTTTTGCCATGGCAACCAGAGTTCTCATGGATCAACTTTATTTTAGCAACTTTTTGAAGGTTGACCCAAGGATCATCCCTGCCAAGTTTAATCAAATTCTGTCCAGTGGTTTCAGAGGAGATGTTGTTTAAAGGTTTCTCTATATACATATAAGGCAAATAAGCCCCGCCCCTGGCGGCCATGTTTTTTTACGGATTGGAATAATTTTAGCAACTTTGGTAGAGGTTGACCCAAGGAACATCTGTACCAAATTATTTTGAAATCTGGCCAGTAGTTTTGAAGGAGATGATTTTTAAAGTTTTCAAATTATTTTTCTTTTTGTTGCCATGGCAACCAGAGTTCTTCATGGATCAACTTTATTTTAGCAACTTTTGTAGAGCCTCACCCAAGGAATATTCCTGCCAAGTTTCATTTAATTCTATCAAGCGGTTTCAGAGGAGATGTCGTTTAAAGCAAATTGTTGACGACGGACGACGCACGACGACGGACGCCGGACGAAGGGCGATCACAAAAGCTCACCTTGAGCACTTTGTGCTCAGGTGAGCTAAAAATCAAAGCAGTGTTCAAGAACAAGCAGTCAAATTGCTGATCAAAGGGTCTCAAAGTTGCATGGGGTGATTGAAAGTTTGCACTTCCAGCCCTTGTGTTTCTGATTGGTATTGGTTCCTTCCCACAGTTCATTTTTACTTTTGGAAACTGGTATATGATGTGTACACAAACAGATAATCTTGGCTATCTATCAAACGCAATATCCGAAATGTTACAAAAACGATGATCTGGGCATCACAAAATGAAGTAAAATAATGGCTTGAGGCCCCAGCCACAAGCTAAAAACATGTGTATTAAAACTTTAACTTGTGCCATTACTGAAGGGTAATAAATGCACCTACCAAATTTTTGTTCTAGGTCACATCAAAGACTTTTAAAGCAGCTCATTCACAGATGATAGGTAGAAATTAAAATAATAAAATTCTAACTCTCCTTCATTAATATTGGTGAAGTATTTGTTTCTTGACAATATGGCAACTTCACCAGTTTATGGTAGTGATTTACAAGTTCAGTCTATGAAGTTGGCGCATGCACAAAGAGTGAATATGATCAGCCAAGTAACATCAAAAAGGTTTCATAATTTTAAATATTGTTTCACTAGTCTGTGACAGTATTGCCTGTGATGGGGGGAAACCACCAATTTTCTTTACAATCATGGATGGTTACATTGGGTGATCATGCATCTGTAGATGGGTATTGATAGACGTAATACACACATTAAATATCAAATTCTTAGTCATTGACCATCAATGAATGATCTATCAATTCCATTTCCCTATATCAAGCAGCAGTGACAGTAATCCCATCAATAACAGACTTGATCCACACTTTAATGCTGAAGAAATGTTCTAAATTAAACTGAAACACCATATGATGGACTTGAGGTTTTGAGTGAGGATGTGAGGCAATGTGACATGTCAGTGTTAGCCCCCACTTTACGAAGTGCAAATGGGATATGAAGATGGAGTGTGATGTGAGAGAGGGTCAGTCATTGGCTACCTTGAGATACGCCATGGTAAGAAGTGGCAGCAGGGTGAAAGGGACCAGATACAGTAGGGCAGGCTGGGCAGCTTTGAACACTTCAGATGACACAGTGGCTGTTAATAAACCTGAAACAAAATGAGAAGAACATATAGTTATGCTTCTTTCTAATACAAGATTAAGTTATATAACTTTTCAGCATTCATCCATTACCTCATGAATATTCATGTATAAAGTTATAGCTTGATGAATATTAATTCCTTGAACTAATTACTTTATGTCATGCAGTCTGAGCTGTAATGTTGTATAAGCAAACAGAGGAGATCCTAAACATATAATCATATAGCTCACTTTGGGAGCTGTCTGATCTGGGTCTGCTCTGTCAAGGTTTCAAAATGCCTCTATATGAGATAAAGGGTTAAATAACTTGTCATACATCTGATGGAATATTTGTTAACCATTCCTTCCAAAATTTGATATGGTTCAAAATGAAACAAAAAGTCACAAAAGCATTCATGTAACATGATACTACTATGCTACAGTTTAAAATGGCAAGTAAATTCCTTGCTAAGTTTGAATCATTTCACTGTGTAAGGTTATTTCATAATGGGTCCCAAAGAGCTTACAGAAGGCTTCCCGGAAATTTCTTGCCAGGTACTAGCGTGTGAGCAATAACTTCCTTTGGCAAATACTCACCACTGATGAGACATGGCTATTATTGCATGACAGGGCAAACACAACAGTCTTGCATAGAGATTGTGCTAGCCATCCTTAGAATCTCCAGTTTTCATCCACAAAAATGGCCACCATGGAAAAAGATTTGTTTGAATTTATGAGAACTTATTTTGATATCTATCTACATAAATGAAGTTTAACTTAATAGTGCACACTGTACCTAAAAAGTAGCCAATCAGAGAACAGTGGAAGTAGGTTATTTTCTGTATATAGTTTGGGGGAGGAGGGATGCCCTGATCCACGGTGGTCAACTGTAGCCTCTTGTAGGCGTCGTACCGCAGGACAAAACATAATAACAACCCTGGCATCACCTGTAGTAGAGATATATCAGGATAACGAAGAAATGGATAGCATGTTAGACTAAAAAAAGAGATGATCTGAGAAAGCCGTAGGATTTTTCTCCAAAATGATGCAAGGCAATGTGTCTATGCAATACTGATGTCCTGCTGGCATAGGTTGGTCACCACCAACTATTTGCTAGTTTCTTAAATAGTTAATACATTGACACGCATTTGTTGTTGTTGTTGTTGTATTGGGGTTTACCGTCGCTGCGATAGTATTTCAATCATATAGCGATGTTCAGCTAATTACAGGTGGAGGAAGACCCCGAGTACACAGAGGTACCCGGGTAGAACCACCGACCTACCGCAAGCCAGCTGGAAGGCTTCCTCAGACACACATTTATATCAAGTTTCATGATGGTCATAGATAAAAAGCTTAAACAAAGGTAAACCTGATTTTTTTTTTAATCTTAATCATTTATATTTGGTTGCAATTTATATTGGTATACAGGTATGTGTATCAGTCATTTGAAGATGGATTGCTATCTTAAAAATTAATTTAAAAATGATAGGACAAAGCACACATATACTTACAATATCTCCTAACCCAAGCATTGAAAAGTGATTAGAGTTCTGCATGCTGAAAAAAAAAATTCTGAGTGAAGGAGAAAATTTCCTGGGGTTTATACCTAAAGTGCAGTCTAAGACAAAACACGTCATGCTTACCAATCTCTCTAATAATCATGACAATTGAATTATTAGTTAAATACAGAGAGAAAAGTTGTGAAACACAATTTTATTTTTTAGTTTGATATAATATAAAGCTGACATGAAGCTAATCAAACGTCATAAAAATTTTTTAAAAAATGTGAGGTTCACACACTAGAAAATGTGTACCGATATTTATGTTATTTTAACCCTTTCCCTCATATAGACTCATTTTGACGCACTCAATAGGTACCACATAAAGCCTGATCTGCAGAAAACCACGTTAACCTTACCAAATTTAATTATAAAGTCCTCATTTCCAGACCACTGAGGAGCAGCAAACAGCATAAAACCTGATCAGCCTGCGAGTTACTCGCAGGCTGATCTGGTTTTATGTTGTTCACATAGGTCTTTTCATGGTTTCCTCTATGAGGGAAAAGGGTTAAATGCCAATATGAAGTATTTCTTGCTTAATTTCACATGATAATAAACTTGACTTGACTATTTGGGTTTACCTTCGCTTTGACAGTATTTCAGTCATATAGTGACATCCAGCAAATTACAGGAGGAAGACCCCAAATGCACAGAAGCATCCGGGTAGAACCACCGACCTATTGCAAGCCAGCTGGAAGGCTTCCTCACATGAAAATCCAAATGACCAATGCCGGGATTCGAACCCACACGGTGAGGGGCTGAGTGAGTGTTAAATTCAGTGACTTTACCCTCTCGGCCACAGAGGCGCCTCACATGATAATACATTTGTAATGTGATACAGGAAATGCAAGGAGGAAGAAGCAAAGAAAGAAGAGAAGGCAACACAGACAGAGAAAGCTTCTTTTTTTTTTTTTTTTTTTTTTTAGAAAATCTATTCTAATCACAACAGGCAAGTTCAAGTATGTGAGAGGAATCACTAAATATTGGAGTTCTGTTCAGTACCTTGGAAACACCAGCTTCCCTGGCAGGGACAACTTTGGAGCCTCTCTCATCAGACCAGTAAAGTGAAACTTCTTGGCTAACATTCCCACCTGCAACACATAAAATTCACAAACATGTATTGTTATAACAGACTATACAAATACATGTATTGTTACAACAGACTGTTCACATATATATTGCTACAATAGACTATATACACACACTGCTACAAAAGATTGTACTCACATGTATTGCTATATAAGATTGTACAAACAAACACATATATTGCTAAAACATGTAGTACTCGTACATGACATTGTATTTCTACACAAACAAAAAAAAACAACAACAAATAACCAATATATGAGGGGTGATCATTATATCTGAGAACTTTTACAATAAAACAATCTATTTCAACCACTGTTAATAAAACTACTCCTTTCCAAAGTAGACCCCGTGTAACCTAATGCACTAATTACATCTCTCCAACCATGAATCAAGGGCATGACGTAAGCTGTCACGTGACAACACTCAACACTGCCATAAAAGCACTACCAAGCACCTCCTGAGCCCTGTAACTGATCTGTAATATTTGGGTAGAGAAAGAAATAACAGACAGCCAAATCTGCAATATATGGTGGGTATTGTAGATGTTTGATATTTAATTTTGTCACTGTAGCCCTTACAAAACGGTATGTACAGGGGGCATTATCACGGTGCTAAATGAAACCCAACCTGGCAAGTTCTGGGCACTTGTCTTTAATAGCCTGATGCAGATTGGTACCATACATGCAAAAAGAAATTGAATTCTAACCACTGGTTTCATAGAAGAAGACTTTAGAAATATTTTATAAGGAGCATATAAGGAAACCAGCAACCCCCTAGGGGCCTCATTTTCAAGGGATCAACTTTATTTTGGCAACTACTGTAAAATGATTATATTTCGTTGGGGACTAATTTTCGTTGTTTTCGTGGATGCCTTTATCCACGAATATTTGTCCCCACGAATAAGTTTAAGGCAAAGGTCATAACCTACGACGATGACCTGTCGACACTGATATTCTACCTTACCCCACCCACATACCAGTTTATGAACATTATGATAAGAAAAATAGTGTAAACAATGAAGAAAATATTTTGTTGTGATGTATATAAATAGATAACTTATTACTAAAAATGTTATTATTATTATTATTATTATATAGAAATATAACAATCCCGTACGTAATTTAATAAGTTATGGGTTACGTTCATGTTTTAAGTACCAGCCGATTATAGCGTGGGTTATGTATTGTACTCTACTGTACATAGCACTTACGCTAGAAGTTGTAATTATTTTTCTGTCATTTTGTCTTTTGCTTTTTTTTCTTTTAAATAAGATATATAACAAGAGGGCCATGATGGCCCTGAATTGCTCACCTCATTATAAATGAGCAACATATGTTGGATTTTTCATATTGACCTACTTTTTGACATCACATGACCCACTTCCGAACTTGACCAAGATTTAATGGAAACAAACATTCTGACCAAGTTTCAAGAAGATTGGGCCAAAAATGTGGCCTCTAGAGTGTTAACAAGGTTTTTCTAAGATTTGACCTCATGACCTACTTTTTGACCCCACATGACCCAAATTCGAACTTGTCCAAGATTTTATGGAAACAAACATTCTGACCAAGTTTCATGAAGATTGGGTCAAAAATGTGGCCTACAGAGTGTTGACAAGGTTTTTCTAAGATTTGATCTCATGACCTACTTCTTGACCCATGACCCAAATTCGAACTTGTCCAAGATTTTATGGAGAGAGAAACATTCTGACCAAGTTTCATGAAGATTGGCCAAAAAATATGGCCTCTAGTGTGTTAACAAGCCAAATTGTTGATGACGAACGACGCACGTCACACGACGGACGAAGGGCAATTACAAAAGCTCACCTTGATATGTTGTGCTCAGGTGAGCTAATAATAGAACCATATGAAAAATAACCCCCGCAAGTAAAAGTTATAAATTGTTTTATTATAATGATTAAATTTATGTTCTGTGCGCCGTTATGTAGCAGTGGGATACTCTCATATATGTGTTGTACCCTACTGTACATAAAACTTAACTTTATTTTTCACACCTCCCAAGCTGCCCGATATAATAATACTCCCTGACCCCTGTCCCAGCACCTGTTGCCCCTGTTCCCCTTGAAGCCACATAATATCACCTGGTTACATCCTGTCAATAATTGGTTAAAGTTACTCCATTTTTTTCCAATAGAAAAACTGTCCAAAATATTGCAGAAATGAATGGGACATAATTCTTGCAACTTTTACGTTTGTTTTCTTATGCAGGGTGAGGGAGTTAGTATAATTACTAAAGAAATAAATAGTCATAAATCATGGATAAAATTTTAAGGTAAATATCAAAAAAAGGATAATAGAAATATTTTGATATTAGCTGTGTTTATTTTAAAAACAAAAAATATGATCAAATCTTTCTCCCAGAAAAACATGAATCCACGAATATCTGTCCCCACGAACATGTTTTGGAGAGTGAATCCATGAAATCTAATCCACACGAAATATAATCATTTTTACAGTATGGTAGATAGCCATGTTTGACCATTTGTGCAGAAGGAATTTAATGCTGACCATTGGTCTAACAGAAGCAGAATTTTGAAATTTTCTATAATTAAATAGAATATAAGGAAACTAGCCAACCCTCTACGGGACTCATTTTTCAAGGGATCACCTTCATTTTAGCAATTATGGTTGAGCACTATGAGGTGACCATTTGTGCCAAAGGAAATTAAATTCTGATCATTGGTTTCAGAGAAGATTTTTGAAGTTTTTAAAGTAAAATTCTGTTGGTTGCCATGGCAGCCAGGGTTCTGCATGAATAAGTTTATTTTAGCAACTTCTGTGGAGTTTTACCCAATGTTGATCTATGACAAATTTCTTCAATATCTACTCAGCGGTTTCAGAGGATATGTCATTTGAAGCAAATTGTTGAGGACGCACGACACATAACTCAAAACGGATGACAACGGACACATGGGTGATCCTAATAGCTCACCTTGAGCACATTGTGCTCTGGGAAACTAAAAAAACCTTTACATATTTCAGACATAATTCTTTAGGTTTTACTCATAAAAGGAAAATATCATTGACAAAATACAAACTACTTTTGCCCATGCTTAATGATAATACCTTCACAATCTGTGTATCAAACAAGAGACTTGGGGACCTATACCAATATCAGACCCTGCAATGTATGTTTATAAAGGGCAGGGTTATAAGCAACAAGCCCTCATGGCAGTTGCTCTACTGACTGCTCAACAAAGACTGTTACATAAGAGATCAGTATTTTTGCTTTCTTCTAAGACCCATTGACATTATTTAAGATATTTGGGAACTTTGTCTACATGAGACAGATACAGTGCTGCCTATTAACCACATGACATGTTATCCTGACACAGGGATCTAGGGTATAGTATTGAGACAAACTTACAGGGTTGTCTGCAGGTCGTGTGGCAACTTTCACCATCACATTGGCACTGAATATGTAGGAAGAGAAAAACACCTGGAAAACATAAAAAACTGGCATAAGAAATGATATACCAATATCAATTACTCTAAAGGCAGAAAACAAGTCATTTTCAAAATAAAGCGATGGTTTTATATATTACTTTATGCATGTTAATCATCATATTATATCCTCATTAATAAAGAAAAAAGAATGAAAAAAATCTTTTTTGTGACTAGATGAGACAAAGAATGATTAGCTACAGGTCTAGATCAGAGGATTAAATGTCTTCAGATTTTGATGCTCTGGTAAATAATATAAGCTTCAACTTCTACTACAGTGATCAAGGAATAGGTAGGTAAAGGTAGAATGTTAAGAGGAGAAAGTCTTGACAAGGGAGCCATTACTTACCCAGAATACATCATAAATAAGAAGCCCGACCAGGAGGAGGGTGGAGACCTTAAGACTGGGAAGTCTCACCAGCGCTATGAATGCCACACACAGACCCATACCTAGTGCTGTAACACACATACACATAGTCTATACAAGAAATGTGCCTTGAACTCATGTGTCAACTGCAGAAAGAAACTTGATAAAGTGTGACAGCCAGACAGAAGCGAGAGAAGTGATCCCTCTGTGTCACCTCTGCTCACAGCAGGTGACATAAAACAAGAGGGCCATGATGGCCCTAAATCGCTCACCTGAATTCAACTGCTAGAGAGAAAATGCTTAAGCATACGTTTCCTGAAAATTGTTTCGTACATTAATAAATAATTGTGATAATAGGGTGTAATATTAGAAAAAAAATAATAGCTTACTAATTTTTCCCCTTTTTTTCAACTGACAATGACTGCTAAAAAATGAAAAAATTAAAGTTCAAACAGAGTGAAACCTTGCAATTTTCAACATTTAAAGGGGCATAATTCCTGACATAATAAATTGATTAAAGCCATCATCAAATTTGGCTAAGATATTCTGGTCATAAACAATGTCTTAAGGTTTAATTTTAAGAAATAAAGATGCTAGAGTGCAAAGAGCAATCTGGATTCTTTCAAATTTAAAAGGGGCATAACTCCTGACCTTATGTGTTGATTCCAGTCATAATTGAACTTGGCCAAGGTATTATGGTTTTAAACAATGACAAAAAGTTTGAAGGCAATTGCATAAGAAATAAAGATGCTAGAGGGCAAACAAAGTGAAATCTGGCTTTTTTTCAATTTTAAAAGGGGCGTAACTCCTGACCTAAGGGTCCAATTTCAGCCATAATCCAACTTAGCCAAAATTTGATGGTTATAAACATTGTTATAAAATTTAAAGACAATGACCTAAAAAATAAAGATGCTAGAGTGCAAACAAAGTGCAATCTGACTTTTTTAAATAATATAAGGGGTGTAACTCCTGACCTAATGGTCCGATATCAGCCAAAATTGAACTTGGCTGAGATTTTTTGGTTATAAACAATGTCGTTAAGTTTGAATGAAAGTCCTAAAAAATGAAGATGCTAGAGTGCAAACAATGTGAAATCTGGCTTTTTTGAATTTTAAAAGGGGCATAACTCCTGACCTAATGGTACGATATCAGCCATAATCGAACTTGGCCGTGATTTTATGGTTATAAACATTGATATAAAGTTTGAAGTTAATTGCTCATGAAATGAAGATGCTAGAGTGCAAACAATGTGAAATCTGGCGTTTTTGAATTTTAAAAGGGGCATAACTCCTGACCTAATGTTCCGATATCAGCCATAATCGAACTTGGCCGAGATTTTATGGTTATAAACATTGTTTTAAAGTTTGAAGATAATTGCTCATAAAATGAAGATGCTAGAGTGCAAACAAACAAATTGTGGACGACGGACGGACGGACGGACGGACGGACGACGGACATTCATCGATCCTAAAAGCTCATCCTGAGCACACGTGCTCAGGTGAGCTAAAAAACAAGAGGGCCAAGATGGCCCTGAATTGCTCACCTGAGAAATATTGCTTTCATTGCCTTTTACAACATAGTCATACTGAATACAAAATCCATGCAGAAGAACAGCAATGTAATCTTAATTCCACACAAAAAGTTTACATGTGGTCCATAAAACCAAGTTAGCCCTAGCGTGCCTCCAATTTTGACCCCAGGGCCATGATTTTAACAAACTTGGTAGATGTCCATAAGGTAATGATACACACCAAATATCTAAACTCCAAGCCTTGTGGTTTCTGAGAAGAAGGTTTTTCGAATTTTTTTCCTATATAAGCCTATATGAAATCAAGTGAACCCTGGGACGGGGATAATTTTGAACCCAGGGTCATGATTTGAACAAACTTGGTAGAGGTCCACTAAACAATGCTACACACTAAATATCTAAGCTATCTAGGCCTTGCAGTTTTGCAGAAGAAGATTTTCAAAGTTTGCATTTTTAAAATCTATTTTTAGCTTCTGTGACCTACTTTAAGAAAATAATTTGAACAATCTTTATAAAGGGCATCATTAGGATGATTCCTGTGAAGTTTGGTCAAAATCCATTCAGCGGTTTAGGAGGAGATATTGTTTATAGGAAATTGTTGACGCCGGACCGACGCAGAGACGCCAGACAAAAGGGGATCACAATAGCTCACAATAAGTACGTTGTGCTCAGGTGAGCTAATAATTGTTTGTCTGATATGTGTGTATTTCGTAACTTCTATCCTTTGAGACTTCCTCCTTGTAAATAAGTTATGGCTGTCTAGCTGCGACTTAACCCTGAAATATTTATGTACAAATATATGACATGATGAATATCAATTTAATGAACTTAGAATGACATATGAAACAATTTTTTTTTTTGCCTTGAAGATCATGTAGAATCTGAGCCAACAAAGGAGACATTGATCAGACAGCCCTGGAAAGAAGCTGTCTAATCTGGGTCTGTGTTACTTGTTAACGTGTCAAAACCTCTATACACTGTATTGGTATAGGGTTACTGTCAGTGACAAGTACAGCTTTCCACAAACTAATGCCACATCAACATCAGGCCAATTTGTCCAAGACTTATCTTTATCTGCTTAACACCATAGATTAATAAATACATGTATATACATCTCTTCCATGCTTTTGGTGAAAAGACTGACAAATACACACAGGAGAAAATCAAATATTTTACAGCAAAGAAGTGACACTATCCCTAAGAAGGGGAGAATAAGAAAATATAGAACTCTCTGAAAAATCATCAAATCAATTGAACATCTTTTTAAAGAACATCTATTAATTTCTTGTTATATTTTCTTTTACTTGTCTTGGAAAATACATATTTTCACTTGTGGCTTTGCAACTTGTGAAAATACCAGTAGTTTCTATGATCTTACAAAAACATATCAAATATCCATATATTTTTAAATGCTGTAAACTCAAACCATACCATAACAAAAGCAGTTCAAATGACTCAAATATCTCACTGAAACCTTTTATTATTTTCTATGTCACATTGCCTTTCTTTTTAATCTCTCTTATTGGTATTATATTTCTTTCTCAATGAAGTCCCTAGAAGCAAAAATAAATCTGATTGGTTACTTACCATCCATCAGCAGCCAATGGCCAGTGAGCACCCAGACACACACCAGAATGAAAGACAGGAAGAAAGACATGAGCTCAGCTGCAGTGAACCGCCCACACAATCCAAACGATATTCTGTAGAATATAAGTCACAAGTGTTGTACTGGTTGTGAAAGGGATGGGACACTGTCCCTAAATGATGGACAGGCCATAGTTGTACTGAATACATAATCCATGAGATCATTTCAATTCCACAAACCAAACAGTAACTGTGGTCAAAATTTGGGAGTCAAACTTGACTGAGAGATTATGGCTTTAAACATTGTCGATATTCTAGAGTGTAAACAGTGAAACCTGGCGTTTTTATTAATTAAAAGACCATAACTCCTGACCTAATTAGCCGATATCAGCCATAATAGAACTTGGCTGTAAGAATATGGCTATAAACATTGTCATAAAGTTTGAAGATGATTGCTTCAGAAATCAAGATGCTAAAGTGCAAACAAGCTAATTGTGGACGATAGACGGACAAATTCATTGATCCTAACAGCTCATCCTGAGCACATGTGCTCAGGTAAGCTAAAAACAACAAAACAAGAGGGCCAAGATGGCCCTTGGTCGCTCACCTGAGAAAGATGATTGCTTAAGAAATAAAGATGCTTGAGTGTAAAAGTGAAATCTGGCTTTTTTTATGGTGAAATGGGCATAACTCCTAAATTTACAAGTCAATATCAGTTATAATTGAACCCGATTGTGAGATTAAGGGCATAAACATTGTCTTAAAGTTTAAAAATGATTGTTAAAAAAATGAAGTTGCTAGAGTGTAAACAACGTGAAATATGGCTTTTTTTATATTAAAAGGGGCATAACTCCTGACCTAATTGACGGATCTCAGCCATAATCAAACTTAATTGAGACCTTATGGTCATAAGCATTGCCATAAAGTTTGAAGAGGATTGCTCAAAAGATGAAGATGCTAGAGTGTAAACAACTTGAAATATGGCATTTTTTGAATATTAAAAGGGGCATAACTCCCAATCAACTTGGCCGTGATTTTATGGTTATAAACATTGTTTTAAAGTTTGAAGATAATTGCTCATGAAATGAAGATGCTAGAGTGCAAACAATGTGAAATCTGGCTTTTTTGAATTTTAAAAGGGGCATAACTCCTGACCTAATGTTCCGATATCAGCCATAATCGAACTTGGCCGTGATTTTATGGTTATAAACATTGTTTTAAAGTTTGAAGATAATTGCTCATGAAATGAAGATGCTAGAGTGCAAACAATGTGAAATCTGGCTTTTTTGAATTTTAAAAGGGGCATAACTCCTGACCTAATGTTCCGATATCAGCCATAATCGAACTTGGCCGAGATTTTATGGTTATAAGCATTGTTTTAAAGTTTGAAGATAATTGCTCATGAAATGAAGATGCTAGAGTGCAAACAATGTGAAATCTGGCTTTTTTGAATTTTAAAAGGGGCATAACTCCTGACCTAATGTTCCGATATCAGCCATAATCGAACTTGGCCGAGATTTTATGGTTATAAACATTGTTCTAAAGTTTGAAGATAATTGCTCATAAAATGAAGATGCTAGAGTGCAAACGAACAAATTGTGGACGACGGACGACGGACGGACGGACGGACGGACGGACGACGGACATTCATCGATTCTAAAAGCTCATCCTGAGCACACGTGCTCAGGTGAGCTAAAAACATAAGTCAAAGGGTAATTGGTAGTCTGTTCAAATACTTTCTCATGGTACTCAGAATTTTATAAATAAGAAACAGTTGAATGATTGATAAATAATTTAGTCAAAATATTTTGTCACTGATTCCCCTATACTTACTTCTGGCCTGTGGTGCAGGGCCGCATCAGATACTGGCACATGGGCAGCAGCAAGAAGGCAAAGGCCACTGTAGCCAATACTGTAATCAAACAGGAAATGTACAGAGGTCAACAAGGTAACACCAACAACACTGCTACATTCTAATTCATTCTCAACAACCTATAACAATCGATGGATAAAGGAATGCTAGTAAAAGGTGTTGTTTCAAGTTCTCAACCTTACTTCAAACTGATAGCACAACCGGCTGCCTTTCCCATTGATGTCCAGGTTGACTGCTAACAAACACGTAAGTCTTCTGTGTTCCTGTAAGCCATGTCAACTAATGACAAACTATTATCCCAGTGTAACTACTGTACAACCGGACTGTCAATTGTAATACACATGTTAACACTGATAAGGTCCACACTATGTATTTGGTAAAAACTCAAGGAAAATGACAAAATCATTAAATCATGTATGTAAGTTGTAAGTTTTTCCTTAAAGTTAATAGTAAGTATAACAAATATATTTGAGGAATTGGTGCAAAACTTTTGAACAGTTAAGTCTCGATACAACAACGCTGTTCGTTCCCAGGAAAATTGTCGTTATAATGAAAATGTTGTTATATTGAAATAAGTAAGATGTCAAACACTTTCAAGAAAGTATAGACTATATCTTTTAAATACATGTATTCTTTGCACATTATTTAATACAGAAAAGATAATCATACAGACATGTTTAAAAATATATTTATACTTTTAACCCTTTCCCTTATAGAGGAAATCATGACAAGACCTATGCGAACAACATAAAACCAGATCAGCCTGCAAGTAACTTGCAGGCTGATCAGGTTTTATGCTGTTCCCTGCTCCTCAGTGGTCTGGAAATGAGGATTTTGTTATTAAATTTGGTAAGGTTTAACTGTGGTTTTCTGCAGATCAGGCTTTATGTGGTACCTATTGAGTGCGTCAAAATGAGTCTATATGAGGGAAAGGGTTAAAACATAAAAATGCATAAAAGTGCTTAAATATATTATTTAAAAGAAACTAAAACACAAAGGTTTCTTCAGTAATAAAACATTAAAATAACACACACAGTTTGTTTTATTTACTTCAAAATAAAAATGAAATTTTCACAGCCTGTTCATGAATACATAGATCTAACACAAATTTGCATCAATCGATAGTGAGATTTGTATTTACTCAATTGAACGTCGGATTAATAATCTCCTTGTTTGCCATTGTTACGCACGAATAGAAATGTCCAATACAAACAATTACATATACACAGGTTTTGTTTTACACACCAGTAGATTTTCCAATGTGTATCAACCAATATGGCTATTTTTAGCGACAACCATTTTCCAAAAATGAAGTTTCAGTAAATGTCAGTCTTTTTATTTGCCATTGTATTGCACACTGAAATAAGAACAAAAAAGAACTTTCATTCCCGATTAATGTCAGTGTCGGAATCGGAAAATTATGTAATATATTGAAAGAGTTTTGTTCCCGACCATTTTGTCAGTAAGTGAATATTCCGTTCTAATGAATGTCGATGTAACGAGACCTGACTGTATTTACCATAGTTTTACACTAAGCACTTAGTATGTGTTCCCTGACCAATGTCTTACCTGCAGTACATATAGCAAATACCATCTGTAGAGAGTCAAAGAAGAGGAACATGACCAGAAGGGATATTGAGGCTCCGATAGGAAGGAACGCAGCCTGACATGTGTCTATCGTCTGAACATCTGGAAGATAAAACAAAAAATTAATTCATGGAAAAAGTCTTGATCCAAAAGTGCACTATCTTCTGTAGCTTTAAGATCCATATTCTATGTACATGTACATTTATTAAACCTAAAAAGGCAAAAATAAGTTCATAATAATTTTGATATTAAAAGAGGCATAACTCCTGACTAGTCAACCGATCTCAGTTTAATCAAACTCAATAAAGATATTATGGTCATAAACATTGTCATAAAGTTTGAAGATGATTGCTCATAAGATGAAGATGCTAGAGTGTAAACAAATTAAAATCTTGCATTTTTTCATATTAAAAGGGGCATAACTCCTAACCTCATTAACTGATTTCAGCTATAATCAACCTCAAACAAGACATTATGGTTATAAACATTGTCTTAAAGATTAAAGATGATTGCTCAAAATATGAAGATGTAGAGTTTAAACAAAGTGAAATCTGGAATTTTTTTAAATTAAAAGGGGCATGATTCCTGATGTAATTGACCGATCTCAGCCATATTCAAATTCAATCAAGATATTATGGTCATAAGCATTGTCATAAAGTTTGAAGATGATTGCTCAAAAGATGAAGATGCTAGGGTGTAAACAAAGTGAAATCTGGAATTTTTTTATATTAAAAGGGGCATAACTCGTGACCTACTTGACCGATCTCAGCCATAATCGAACTCAATCAAGACATTATTGTCTTAAAGTTTGAAGATGATTGCTTGAGAAATGAAGGTGATAGAGTGTAAACACTAAATTGTTGACGACGCACAACGCACACTGCACAACGGACACTCATGGGATCACAAAAGCTCACCCTGAGCTTTGCTCAGGTGAGCTGAAATCCTGTTTTTGTAACACAGTGTTTGTGAGAATTCAACTTATCACCTTGTGACCTTGACCTATAAGATCAAATGGGGTTTCCTGTTACCTATAAGCAACAATTGTGCAATATTTGATACAAAAGAGTATCTTAGAATTAAATTTAGAGTTGCTTCCTTACCACAGTGTTAAAGAGAATTTAATTTATGACCTTTGACTTACAGACTCCAATATCTGTAGGGTTCTTCTACTAGTCATAAGTAACTATTGTATAATGTTTGAGACCTAGGAGTCAATTTGATTTTGAGTAATCAGTCGGATAATGCTTAATTTACACAGTGCTTGAAAGAATTTATATAACTGATTAATATCTTCTGACCTTAACCTTTGAGGTACAAATCCCAAAATCAATAGAGGTCTTCTTTTAGCTATAAGCAACAACCACACCAAGTTTCACTGATTGAGATCTCAGGGTCAAATAGAACTTAAGTTATCACTCGGACAAGACTTTCATATAAAAATATGTTAACATGTGACCTTGACCTTTGAGGTATGGAAACCAAAATCAATAGAGGTCTTCTAATAGTCATAAGCAACAACCATACTAAGTTTGATGGTCAAATAGAACTTATCTCTATAACAAGGTATGGTCTACTGACAGACTGACTGATGAACCAACATATGCAAAGCAAGTAATCACAAGTAAACTTTATCTCTATAACTCAGTCATAAATACATGTATATTGTAATAGATTACTCTTATAATTTATATTCATTAAATCAATTATTATTATTCCAAGTCTAAATCTCAGTTCTGTTAATTTATATAAATCTGGACAAAAACAAAAGTGTGTTTGAGTATGTTCCACACCTACTGTCAGCTGAAGACTTAATTTTAGAAATCAAGATAATAAACATTTGTATTACAGGCATGGAAACCCTAGACAGTCTTTGCAAGTTTTTGGACAGAAAACCCCCAGACTGCTGCAGGGAATTCCACAAAAATATTCCTAACACACATATAGCGTAAATCACACTTCTCATATTGATTTTGGAATCAAGGTGCTGCTATTCTGATTACCATGGTAACATAAAACAAACTAATCATCTAAGACAAAGAGACTCAGATAATATCAAACCAGCTGTAGTGAATAAATTTATCTGGCAATTTTGCCTTATTTTCACAAGATGCAATGAAAAACTTTTTATCATTTTATTATTTTCTCTCTCCTATCCTCCATCTCCCCCCCCCTCTCTCTCTCTCTGCCACATCCCTCCCTTCCTCTCTCTCTTTCCCATCCTCATTTCCCCCTCTCCCAACACCATTTCCTTCTCTCCCCCCTTTTTATCTCTCTCTCCCTTCCTCATTCTCCTTCCCTCCCCCACCTCCCTAATTCCCTTTCCCCCTCCAATCCTCATTCCCTACTCACCCCCATAACTTTCCTCCATTCCCCTCTCCTTCTCCCATCCCCCAACTCCATTCCCTTCTCTCCCATACCCCTCCCTTCCCCACTCATTCCATCAGTACGCCCATTTACCCAACACCCTCTTTACCCTAACAAAATTGGCCATGTACCCAAAAATTGTAGGGACTCTTAATATGACTGCGTACACAATTAATTAAAAACAGCAACTGTACCCCAAGTTACATAACTCAGTGGCACCCTGTTCTATTCCCTTCTCTCTTTTCTCTCTCTCTTTCTCTCAAACCTGCTTTCTTTTCTGCTCTGAGTACCCTCTGTTACATAAAATTAATGTTTTCCTTTTTATTCACAACCATCCCATAAGCAACTCATTCACAGGATGACTGTTCAACACTCAGCTGAACAGGAAACTAATGGTTCAATACAGGGACTCACTTTGCTCCGATTCTGAAGAGTAATTTTTGTCCTTCTCCTTTTCCTTGTTCTCTTGCTCAATCATTAGTGATCTGGGGAAGAAAAAAACACATATAGAATAAAATATGCTGATAAGCCAAATGAGACTCGTGTTGAATGCAAGTTATACCCTCAACATAGCAACTTCATACAAGAAAGTCAGTAGAACTGACAGATGCTCCCCGAAGAACGTCATTGTTACAAATAAGGCCTTGGTCAATGGGTGGGAGGATATGTTAAGGACCGGAATGGGATCAGCACATGCTTATCATGTATAGAATCCAGGTAATGTCCTCAAATTCGAAAAACAGTAAACCATATTATATATTCTTGTTCCTTTTGATGAGACAGAAGATAAAATGGTAAATACTTTGGTGTCCCCCAAGATCACACAGGGGTCAGGCCCCACCCCCAAAATTTTACTTAGGACCTTTCAGCTCAAAGCTGTTGAAATCCCCATTCCTAAATCATATCTATTCTCCTCATCAGATGAGATGTTTTACCAACTCTAATTTGGAGACTTAGTAACAGCTTCCTATTTAATATGATAATACGTGTTACTCATCAGATCTTTCATTGATTTTTTTAAAGTTTTTATACTACTGAAAATTAAGTCATACATTTCAATGTGTGCTCATATCAAAGAGGTTAACCAACACTCTTGACATATGACTGGATATTTGAAATAGTGTATAATGGCCTAAACAACAATTATCTGACATGATTATGATTGACATTACTAGCATATTGAATTTTGTGGGATTTTGTTTAAATGATATCTCCTGTTAAATTAGGCAAATGACATGAATATCAGTCAACAACATGGTAGTAGGGGCCATAACTCTCTTAAAAATTGAGGAACCAGGTCACGTCGACGATATGCGTATCTACTCTTGGTAATAAAGCTTCCCATAAAGTTTCATTGAATTCAAGCCATTAGTTCCTGAGAAATAGCCCGGACAAGAATCATGCAACATGAACTATAGGCCAAAAAGTCAAGGGGCCATAACTCTGTGAAAAATTGAGGAACCAGGTCACGCCAACGATATGCGTATCTACTCTTGGTGATAAAGCTTCCCATAAAGTTTTGTTGAATTCAAGCCATTAGTTCCTGAGAAATAGCCTGGACAAGAATCATGCAATATGTACTATAGGCCGAAAAGTCAAGGGGCCTTAACTCTTTGAAAAATTTAGGAATCGGGTCATGCTGACGATATGCGCATCTCCTCTTCGTAATAAAGCTTCCCATAAAGTTTCGTTGAATTCAAGTCATTAGTTCCTGAGAAATAGCCCGGACAAGAATCATGCAATATGTACTATAGGCTGAAAAGTCAAGGGCCATAACTCTTTGAAAAATTTAGGAACCGGGTCATGCTGACGATATGCGCATCTCCTCTTGGTAATAAAGCTTCCCATAAAGTTTCGTTGAATTCAAGCGGTTAGTTCCTGAGAAATAGTCCGGACAAGGAAAGTGTGACGGACGAATGGACGGACGGACGGTCGAAGCGGCGACTATATGCGTCACCTTCGGTGAGCATAAAAACCAATGATAAATGGGACACAAATAAGTCTGGTGGAGGGGTACAAACTGATTTCTTCTGCAATGAGTCTATGCCAGACTATACATGAACATAAGCCAAAGTTTTCCTCATCAAATACTCCACCTTTCACAATCCCTGTCGAAAGCCTCAAACACATACCACCGGATATCATTACTGTCTCCAAATTGGCGTCATTAAGATTTGGCTGACATGTCACTTTAAAATGTGCCTGTAGGAATTACAAAATAGCAAATGTCACCATCTGTCTCTGGGGAAATAACCAGCTTATATTTAACCCAAATTCTTACTCTTTTATCCAAGAACTTGAAACAAACTAAATATCCAATGTCGCTAATCTAATTAAAATCTACATCTACATGTAGCTATAGGCCTATTCTGGTTAGGCCTTTGTTGAAATTTAACATTAAGACATGACTTAGAGCAGTTTTTCTCATTTTTGTTTCCCTAGAAATAATAAAGTGCAAATTATTAACCAGCACAAGACTCTATAGATTTCTCACTTCATCTTGGAAATTTCATTACTGGAGAAAATGAAATGATTGAAAGCTACAGCTTCCCTGTTCTGGTCTTTAATTAGCATATTCAATAACATTTTGCCATTTTACCTTTGATTTTTTATCAGTGTTAATCCAATCAAGAACCTTCAATTATGAACAAAAATCAATGATAATGAATTTCAATTCTACTTTTAACAGCTGAGTGACCATTTTTCTAAGCAGAATCATTTTAATCAATAATTGAAAAGCTTGCTCATGTTTTGAATCAGCTTCAGGATTGCTATGGGAAGTCAAACATTCAAAACTGTCAGAGTTCACCATCACATTAGCTGGAGAATTGGGTATATATACATATAAAATAATTTCTAGGCGTTATTAAAGATTTCAAGAAAAGCTTCCCATTTTCTAAGAATCTATTTATATAACAAACCCTTCACTGAGGCTTGTATAACAGCAGTTTCTGATGTTAAAGTAGTGCACATCCAATATTGCAAATATTGACAAGACAATTTAACAGGACAGCCACAAGATTTCCAGTATAGATATCCTTAATTTTTATCACATTCTCAACAGAGACATCTTTACCAAGGTCACTTGTTTCTTGGCAGGTATAAGGCTCTGCCAAGTCTGTGACAGTTAGCCAAGGTTCTGTCCAGTCTGTGCCAGTTAGCCAAGGCTCTGTCCAGTCTGTGCCAGTAAGCAAAGGTTCTGTCCAGTCTGTGACGGTTAGCCAAGGTTCTGTCCAGTCTGTGAAGTTAGCCAAGGCTCTGCCCAGTCTGTGACAGCCAAGGTTCTGTCCAGTCTGTGCCAGTAAGCAAAGGTTCTGTCCAGTCTGTGAAGTTAGCCAAGGCTCTGCCCAGTCTGTGACAGCCAAGGCTCTGTCCAGTCTGTGCCAGTAAGCAAAGGCTCTGTCCAGTCTGTGAAGTTAGCCAAGGCTCTGTCCAGTCTGTACCAGTTAGCCAATGCTCTACCTAGTCTGTGACAGTTAGCCAAGGCTCTGCCCAGTCTGTGACGATTAGTCAAGGCTCTGCCCAGTCTGTGACAGCCAAGGCTCTGCCCAGTCTGTGACGATTAGTCAAGGCTCTACCTAGTCTGTGACAGCAAAGGCTCTGCCCAGTCTGTGACGATTAGTCAAGGCTCTGCCAAGTCTGTGACACTTAGCCAAGGCTATGTCCAGTCTGTGCCAGTTAGCCAAGGCTCTGCCAAGTCTGTGCCTGTTAGTCTGTGCCAGTTAGCTAAGGCTCTGCCCAGCCTGTGCCAGTTCTTGATGTAAGGGTGTCCCTTACATATCAAACATAACATAGGATTTGACTTGCACATCTTATATTCTAACAAGAGGGCCAAGATTGCCCTTAATTGTTAACCTGAGAAACATTGCTTCATTGCCAATTATTGTATTACGAGTCCTACTGAATACACCATCTATATTCCACACAAAAACTGTACTCGCCATCCAAATGTTGAAGGTCATAGCTCTTATAAGTCTATATAAAATCAAGCGACCTCTGGGGTTGGATCAATTTTGTAACTTGGGCCATGATTTCAACAGACTTGGTTGAGGTCCACTGGTAAACATCCTTAACTCAAGGCTTTGTGGTTTCTGAGAAGAAGATCTTTTGTGGGTTTTCCTATACAAGTCTTTGTAAAATCAAGTGACCACTAAGGCAGGAACAATTTTGACCCCAGGGCCATGATTTGAAAGAACTTGATAGTGGTAAACTAGGCCATGTTACACAATTGATATCTAAACTGTAGGCCTTGATATTTCTGACAAAAAATTTTTTAGTTTTTCTTAAATAAGTCTATTGAAATCAAGGGACCCCAGGGGGGGCAATTTTGACCCCAGGGCCATGATTTTAACTAATTCAGTAGAGGTCTACTTGCCATGTTACACACCAAATATCTGAATTCTAGGCCTTGTGGTTTTTGGCTAGAAGATCTTTCTAGTTTTTCCAATGTTAGTCTATGTAAAATCAAGTGACCCCATGGGCGGGGCTAATTTCAACCCCATGGTAACTTCCATAAGACAATGCCACACACCAAATATTTAAGCTCTAGGCATTACAGTTTCAAAGAAGGGGATTTTTTAAAGATTTCACTTTAAAAATCTATTCTTAGCTCCTGTGACCCAGATATGCAACAGACTGAAACCATTTGAACAACTTTTGATATGTCACTGCATGTGAACTGTCTTGTATAGGGGATATGTCACTGCATGTGAACTGTCTTGTATAGGGGATATGTCACTGCATGTGAACTGTCTTGTATAGGGGATATGTCACTGCATGTGAACTGTCTTGTATAGGGGATATGTCACTGCATGTAAACTGTCTTGTATAGGGGATATGTCACTGCATGTGAACTGTCTTGTATAGGGGATATGTCACTGCATGTGAACTGTCTTGTATAGGGGATATGTCACTGCATGTGAACTGTCTTGTATAGGGGATATGTCACTGCATGTGAACTGTCTTGTATAGGGGATATGTCACTGCATGTAACTGTCTTGTATAGGGGATATGTCACTGCATGTAACTGTCTTGTATAGGGGAATGTCACTGCATGTAACTGTCTTGTATAGGGGATATGTCACTGCATGTGAACTGTCTTGTATAGGGGATATGTCACTGCATGTGTACTGTCTTGTATAGGGGACATGTCACTGCATGTACAGGGCGTTCGCTTGACCTGGCTCCCGGGTTTTGACCCGTGAAAATCTCGAAAAACCCTTATTTGACCCACAGAATAAATTACTGAAGTGTCACTTTGACCCGTGAGAATTTCCGGTCGTGCGTCATAAAATTGTAAATGTCAATCAAAAAAAGCATACATCATTAACAATTGATGATGATAAGCTAAAAATACCGATAGGCGGAGCACGCATATTAATGAGCAGCCTCATATTCGTTATTAACCAATCAGAGACGAAGGTGCATCGGCTAGTGGTGTGATTGCGGTAAACGGATGTCGTTTTTGAAAGTGTAAATTGGTAAACAATCAAAATATGATCGGCATTGATTTACTCTGTAAAGGGAGTCATTGGCACCCTGCTGAGAAGGATGTCATCAAATTTGTATGTCATTATGTGCGCGGTTTAATAACTGGCACGGCGGCAGTTACTGTAAATGGAAAACCGCGAAGCGGGGTCGTCGAGTAATGTTAATTTGAGGTACCGTAAGTTGTTTTTTTTTATCCGCCGAATTGAATAGATTTACTCATCACCAATTGTCCACTTTTTACGCAAATGAAATATAAAAATAATATATATCCCAGAAATTTCGTCAGTCAAAGTTAAACCTTCGAAACATCGCCTTAGTCGATTGTGCAGAAGTGAAAAATATGTGTAAGTGACTTACAAGTTGGGGGGAAAAATGGCACAAAAAAGCTTGTTTCATGTAGGTTTTCGAGGTGGTCAGAAATGGTCAAGTGAAAGTGAATGTGTAACTCCTTCAATGCAAACACAATTTTACTATTTATAACCAATTGGTGGCCTTTTTCAAAATTTGATATGATTTGAATTCCTTACTTACAGATGATTATAATACTGGTTGTGCTAAGAAATGATCGTCATTTGATGTGATATAATCTGTGTTTGTATGAAATTTGTTTGATTTAGGAATTGAATTCATTTGTTGTTTTTTCCCCATACCAATTATATAATTGAAGAGTTAAGTTACTTCAAATGTCCTTTTTACAGATGTTGTTTGTGATTATAAACATATACATGTATGAATAATAAAATAAAACAAAAATGCATAACTTGTATAAATGTTTAGTTTTTGCCCTTTACAGTGTGTGTGTGTGTGTGTGTGTGTGCGTGTGCACAATAAAAATGAATTAAGCATATATAAATATATACACATACATGCAAACACACAAAACAATACAAGAAAAAAAAAAATATATGAAACACTTATAAGTATTAAAATTTGACTCATGAAAAATGAAATTGACCGTTGAAAATTTTGGCTGAAGAGTCAATGACCCTTGAGTCTCGGAATCTACTGAACACCCTGATGTAAACTGTCTTGTATAGGGGATATGTCACTGCATGTGAACTGTCTTGTATAGGGGATATGTCACTGCATGTGAACTGTCTTGTATAGGGGATATGTCACTGCATGTGAACTGTCTTGTATAGGGGATATGTCACTGCATGTGAACTGTCTTGTATAGGGGATATGTCACTGCATGTAAACTGTCTTGTATAGGGGATATGTCACTGCATGTGAACTGTCTTGTATAGGGGATATGTCACTGCATGTAACTGTCTTGTATAGGGGATATGTCACTGCATGTGAACTGTCTTGTATAGGGGATATGTCACTGCATGTGAACTGTCTTGTATAGGGGATATGTCACTGCATTTGAACTGTCTTGTATAGGCAATTTTTCATGGAATGTGACCTGTCTAGTATAGATATGTCACAACCTGTGAACTGTCTTTTATAGGGTGAAATAAAATCCATTTATTCTCCACATTAAAAGGTTGATTCCCTTACAATTAATCATTCGCCTTAATATGTAAGAAAAACACATTCTGGATCAAATGCAGATACCACCTAGAAATTTGTCCATAGGACACGGATGCCCTGCGATTTTGATTATTAGATTAATATTTTTGTCTGTGAATATGAGAAACAGGAAATATAAAAGAAGGTAATTTAAAAGCAAATGAGCATTGTCACATGACCCTGACCTCAACCTTATGATATATGCTTGAAACTAGCAAACTGGTCCTTGTTTACAACACTTTGTTTTGTCCTAAGGATGGCTTAAGTAATTGTGCCAAGTTATTTCAAAACATGACAATACACAACAAAGATATAGCCCAGACAGGACTGCTTTCACAAATTTTAAACTGAACAACCATACAAAACCAGAGCTTCATATTGTTTATAATTATTTTCATATATCATCTCATGTATCGTGCATCAGGAGTTTCATTTAAATCACTTGTTGCCTCATACTCAAAAATCTCACATTAATCGTGCTGAGTGAGGAAGCATTGGTGTGTGTGAGATTCACGAGTGAGCACAATTTATTTCAATCAAATTGTGATGCACATGTGTGCACGTGGAAGTGTGGCTTCAATAGTATTTTCCTTTTCTCATGAAATTTGTACCATTCTATTGTATTAAGTCGTTATTCAAGCCTCTGTCAGTCAGCCAAGCTGTGCGTCCGAGCATTGTATTGTTGATAACCACAAGGAGGAACAACTGGTAAATATAATATTAGATATTCACTTGTTAGATATTTCATAATAAGATTCTCCATTACTAATTGTTCTATTGAAATACAATTGTTTGTTAGACCAGCTATCTGTGAAGTAGATCATGCTATTTGTTACCTAAATCATCTAATTTAGGCCCATTTTGTTTAAACTGATTTATTATATTTGTAACCTAAACATTTCCATTCTAGTATTTAGATTCCATATTGTATACTGAATCTGTTTTTATATTTCATTTTGTAGAGTTCTTTCACTACTCCATAAAACCCAACTCAACTACACGGGAAAACTATGTCTTGTTTTATCTTTGGACACCCGGTTACAATTAGTTATAGCTACTAAGGACATGATTTCTTGCACACACAAACACTCACACACAGACAGGTGAAACATTATATACCCATGGCCATTTCATTGTGGGGGCTTAAAAACCAGGAAATATTTTTTTCTGGATATTATGCTCTGTATACAAAAAGATGACTCCTTGCCTTCAGAACGGCTGCTAGAAGCACACAACTTGTTATCTTTTTCAATATATATAAAATTCTAATACGTTTCATTGCGAAAGCAAAAATAACAAATCATCAACTTGAACATATGTGACCATTGGAGATTTGGGTCCATGAATTATTACAGAAGCCAATGAGGTATGATTTTTTGTCAATGGCCAGTGGGACAACACAAGCTATTGATGGAACATCTGTGTAGAGTATAACTCATCTCAACAGCTGGTCAGTGATACAATACACAATAACAAACAAATTAATCATTCTCTTACAAAAGAGTTGCAGTGTTTCTTTAATCCTTTCTTTTTTTTTTTGGTATCAATTAACAATTTTTGTTCCAACTTATTATAATTTATTATGTGTACATTGTAGTTCATGAAGAACTACATGTATCTTCTTCTATTATTACACTAAAATTTAAAATAAAGGACACTCAACTTAAACTTCATAAAACCATCAACTAGATTTTTATTTGTATTGCCAAATCCACATCTCTGCTATTCCATATATAATATAGAGATTTTACCCAGCTCAAATAAATACATTTTTCATTTCGTTAAAATGTTGCTACTATGTTTACACTATAGCAATTAACACTTTTTCAAACATCATACGATGCATTAATGCTTGTCATGGTCATTTCTTTTTACATATACAAAGAAGGTTATTTCACAAAGCCATGGTAGAAAATTAATCCCTTATTGTAAGAAATATTCTTTAGCTATGTAACCAGTATAAAGTCAAATCAGCCTAACTAACAAACCATGAATTATTCAATGAGTTCAGACACTCTCTTTCAGGTACACTTGTGCAATTTGGCAAACAGGATAAAAATAGTTCCCATTCAATGCCTAAGGCAAGAATATTTCATTTCTTTCCAAGCAGTTAAGTAATAGTCTAGCCTATGACCTGTTAAGAGGGATAAGCAATAGTCATAAAAAGAAATGTTTAAGATTGACAAAATAGTTTTGAACATACACTGTTCAGCATCATTTAAGACCAATGCAAAACCAGATCAGACTGAAAACAATTCTTAGCCTGGTTTTTACAATGCACCTTTACCTTCTCATTTTTATGACAAGAGGCCCATGATGGCCCTGAATCGCTCACCTGAGATAAATAGGTTGACCCAAGGAACATCTGTACTAATTTATTTTAAAATCTGGCCAGTAGTTTTAAAGAAGATGAGTTTTCATATTTTTTTTCTTTTTGTTGCCATGGCAACCACAGTTCTATATGGATCAAGTTTATTTTAGCAACTTTTGTGAAGGTTGACCCAAGGATCATCCCTGCCAAGTTTATTCAAATTCTGTCCAGTGGTTTCAGAGGAGATGTTGTTTAAAGGTTTCTCTATATACATATAAGGCAAATAAGCCCCACCCCTGGCGGCCATGTTTTTTCACGGATCGGAATAATTTTAGCAACTTTGGTAGAGGTTGACCCAAGGAACATCTGTACCAAATTATTTTGAAATCTAGCCAGTAGTTTTGAAGGAGATGATTTTTAAAGTTTTCAAATTATTTTTCTTTTTGTAGCCATGGCAACCAGTTCTTCATGGATCAACTTTATTTTAGCAACTTTTGTAGAGCCTCACCCAAGGAACATTCCTGCCAAGTTTCATTAAATTCTGTCCAACGGTTTCAGAGGAGATGTTGTTAAAAGCAAATTGTTGACGACGGACGACGGATGACGCCGGACGAAGGGCGATCACAAAAGCTCACCTTGAGCACTTTGTGCTCAGGTGAGCTAAAAAGTGCATTGTTTGTTACTATGTAAATTGTTCTGGTTTTATACTAGTCACAGTGGTAATTTCATTTGGAGACTTTGTCTACTAGAGAAAGATATAGTGCTGCAGATATAGTGCTGCCACACTGCAGTATCACACCACAGACATGTGGCATACAACACCCAGTCACATTATCCTGACACTGGGCACAACCCTACATGCTGAGCGCCAAGCAAGGGAGCTATACCAGTGCCATCTTTTAGGACTTTGGTAGGTCATGGCCAGGGATCAAACCCACAACCTCCCAAGGTGAATGCTCTAAGCAAAAGTAACAGCAACCAATGAAGGTTAATATGTAGATGGACTACCTGAAGCTTCCGTACACAATGAGCAGTATTGAGATGATGAATGTAGACAAGCGTGAGGAATCCATCATCGAGAATGTCCTGAAAATAAAAACAGCAGGGTCAATCACAGTCAATCATAAGAAATATCCTGGCCAATTAAAACAAGCATCATGGAATATAACTGCTAAAATCACTAGCATCATTGCTGAACAAAATAAGTATCACGGTCATTTATACACACACACAAATATCATAAAATAAAATCATGGTCAATCACTTAAAAAACCTTTGCATATGAAATAATATTAAATAAAATAAAATCATGCTTCATTTGTTTCATTTTCTAGTGGCAACCACTTAATGACTTTAAAATCTTCTTCAGTAACTTCAAACAGCATCTTCTTATCTTTATTTCCTTGTTTTACCTCCAAATTATTTCTTGCCTTACTTAAGCAATTTGACATCAGAGCAAATTTCATTATACTTGTTCCTTAAACAAGAGGGCCATGATGGCCCAAGAATGCTCACCAGAGTACCATCAGGTTAATAAAACAATGAAAAGCAGTCATATATGGCTTTTAAAAAATTGTACCATTCTTTGCATTTTATATGGTCTTGATTAGTTGTTTAAGTATTTTCCTGTGTAATTCTATACATTGGCCACAACTCCTGACTGAATTAGCTGATATCAGTCATAATTGATTTTAGCCCAGCGATTACGGCTATAAATATTTTCATAAAGCTTGAAGAAGATTGCTTAAGAAATAAAGATGCTACCATGAACACAAAGTGAAATTTGGCATATTTTAACAAGAGGTCCATGGTGACCTTAGATCGTTCAAATGAGTACATAAGCTTATTTAAAGCCATTCAAATCATTTTATATTACTACTTGCAACAGCAACCAGATTCAAGTTTCTGACAGAAAAAAATTAAGTTACTGGTAGTCAATCATCTGGGGGCCATGTTTTTCATGGGATCAACTTTATTTTGGCAAATTAAGGTAGACAGTCATGAGGTGACCATTTGTTCCAAATGAAATAAAATTCTGGCCACTGGCTTCATAGAAGATTTCTTTTTTAATTTTCTTTACAGAGCTATATATGGAAACTAGACAACCCCCCTGGAGCCTCATTTTTCAAGAGATCAACTTTATTTTAGCAATTACAGTAGAGTCATGAGGTGATCATTTGTGCTAAATGAAATTAAATTCTGACCAATGGCTTCATAGAAGGAGAATTTTGACATTTTATATACAAAGTATATATATATGGAAATTAGCCAGCCCCCTTGGGGTCTCAATTTTTAAGGGACCTACTTCTTTTTAAAAATTATGGTAGAGCATTCAGGTGACCATTTGTGCCAAAGGAAATTAAATTCTGACCATTGGTTTCAGAGGAGAAGATTTTTGAAGTTGTTAAGGTAAAATTTGTTAGTTGCCATGGCTACCAGAGTTCTGCATGGATTAAGTTTATTTTAGCAACTTTTGTGAAGATTCACCCAAGGATCAACCCTGCCTAGCTTAATCAAATTCTGTCCAGCGGTTTCAGAGGAGATGTTGTTTTAAGCAAATTGTTGACGACGCCGGACACTGGTCGATCTGAAATGCTTACCTTGAGCACATAGTGCTCAGGTGAGCTAAAAAGGGTGATACCAATAGCTCACCTTGAACATGTGCTCTGATGATCTAAAAATCAACAAATCACCAAATACTTTATTTCATAACAAAACTAATAATGCCAGTTAAAAATTCATTTCAATTTTGTCATGCACTTGAATGCTCTAGGAAACATTAAGAAGTTGCACTTGGTGCTAAGCATTGTTAATGGAATTCAAGCCAGGTATTTTCAAAAGCAAAAGGAAACTAGAGCTATAAACACTCCTGCTACACTGTCTTGATTTAACAATTTGAAAAGTGGTCCAGGGTAAAAATACATAAACTTACCCTGCACTGACAGTGCAACGTAAGAAATTGTGTTTAAAGGCAAAGTTCCAAAGTAAAACAGTGAAACAAAAAAACTACCAGTAATGAGGCATCTGATCTAACAGCCTTTCAAACAAGAGGGCCAAGATGGCCCTAAAGACGCTCACCTGAGGACATTTGTGCTGACCAAGTTTGAGGAAGATTGAATCAAAATTGTGGCCTCCAGTGTGTTAACAAGGTTTTTCTAAGATTTGACCTACTGACCTACTTTTCAATCGCTTTTTAGGTCTATTAGATTAATGATCTTCGATAATTTGTTGAAATTTCTGAAGAGAATCGTATACCTACCAAACTGAAACCGGAAATGGAGGGCTGAATAGTTTTCTAATTTTTCATTGGTTAATAATATCATAACCTAAAACGACCGAATGTGTTTTTATTACCAACAATACGATTATCTGTACTTTCATATCTTTCTTAAAGAAAACCTTTATTTAATAAACAATTGACACAATATATTCTCTTAGTCTTTTTATCATTTTATTTAATCGTAGATACTGATTTTAACATAAAACATATATCAAGTATGTAATTTAAAGTAAAAAGTGATTTAATCAAGGGCCAAATTTTAACCATTATCTAGACATAATCTCTTAAACTAGTAATATTGCAAAATATTTTTTTTTATGACTGGTCTATATGAATTATGTAGGTACGGACCACTAGACAATATTTCACATCAAATCTATAGATTAAGCTCTAGGTCTTTTCCTATGTAACTCTATGTGAAACAAGTGACCACTGGTGCGGGGTCATTTATCACCGTAAGGCTATGATTTGAACAACTGAGGTAATGAACCATTATATGATGCTACATACCAAAAATCTAAGCTCTAGGCCTTCTGGATTTATAGAAGAATATTTTTAATGATTTTCCTATTCAAAATCTATGTAAAACAAGTGACCCCTGGTGCGGGGTCATTTATCACCGTAGGGCTATGATTTGAACAACTGAGGTAATGAACCATTAATGATGCTACATACCAAAATCTAAGCTCTGGCCTTTGGATTTAAGAAGAAATTTTTTAAGATTTTCCTATATAACTCTATGTAAAACAAGTGACCCCTGGTGCGGGGGCATTTATCACCATAGGGCTATGATTTGAACAATCTTGGTAATGAACCATTAGATGATGCTACATACCAAATATCTAAGCTCTGGGCCTTATGGATTTACAGAAGAAGATTTTTTAAGATTTTCCTATATAACTCTATGTAAAACAAGTGACCCCTGGTGCGGGGTCATTTATCACCATAGGGCTATGATTTGAACAATCTTGGTAATGAACCATTAGATGATGCTACATACCAAATATCTAAGCTCTAGGCCTTATGGATTTATAGAAGAAGATTTTTAAAGATTTTCTTATATAACTCTATGTAAAACAAGTGACCCCTGGTGCGGGGGCATTTATCACCATAGGGCTATGATTTGAACAATCTTGGTAATGAACCATTAGATGATGCTACATACCAAATATCTAAGCTCTAGGCCTTATGGATTTATAGAAGAAGATTTTTAAATCTATGTAAAACAAGTGACCCCTGGTGCGGGGGCATTTATCACCATAGGGCTATGATTTGTACAATCTTGGTAATGGCCCATAAGATGATGCTACATACCAAATATCTAAGCTCTATGCCTTGCAGTTTTGCAGAAGAAGATTTTCAAAGTTTGAGTTTTTAAAATCTATTTTTAGCTCCTGTGACCTACTTTTTCAACCAATCTGAATAATTTGTACAACTTTGATAGAGGGCATCATAAGGATGATTCCTGTGAAGTTTGGTCAAAATCCCTTCAGCGGTTCAGGAGGAGATGTTCTTTAAAGCAAATTGTTGACGACGGACGGACGCACGCACGGACGACGGACAAAAGGTGATCACAATAGCTCACCTTGAGCACTTCGTGCTCAGGTGAGCTAAAAAGTAAAACAAGAGGGTCATTTGGCCCTAAATAGCTCACCAAACTAAACAAGCAACTGGTGTTGCACACAACACAGGAGACCCCTAGCTACCAGTGAGGTGCATAATTTTCCCATAACCATAGCAACCAAAATTTTGATCCGAGAAAAACAAAAACAAAGTGACATGCAGAATCTCCATACTGCCATCTATTCATGTACCAAGTTTCATAATATTATCTTAAATGGTTTTTACTCCACCAGTAGAGGACTAATAAGCTAATTAAAAACTATCAAAGACACTTGATTAAAGTTGATTTTACCTGGATACCTCCAGCAGCAACCAGATTCACGTTTCAGATTCAAAGTTCTTAAAGATGCAACACTACAGATACGTCAATTCTGCTGGTATATTTTAAAACACTCATTTTGTAACAAATCATGGACATTTAGCATCTATGATGGACCTTGGTAAAGAAAATGTTCATAAAAACTCGCCTGATCCCTTATACTACCTAAGGATTATCTAAATCATATCAACAAGTACGGAATTTCATGGCCACCAATTTGACTGTTTTTAACAAGTTCCAAAAACTGCATAAATATAAATACACGCCATCTGAAATTAGAAGTGCATGCACCATTTCATCTGGGAGTATAGTGCTCTACTTTATTGAAATAAACAAATGTTATGCAACTAAAGAAAACTTCATTTTCTTTGAAGCCCCCCCCCCCCACCCCAGGTCCATTTCTGGTCTCCCAACTAACCCCCCCCCCCCTTTTTTTTAACAACTGACCCTAAAGTTCTTTTTTACCTTTCTGCCTTTTAAAAAAATACTTCCATTTTTTTTTACCTTTTGTTTCATGTAAAAATATCCAAACCTACCCACCCTCATTTTTATTTGCTGGAGACCAGAAACTGATTTTTTTTTTGCCCAACAGGTGCCTGACACATATAGTATAAACACACACCTTAACATTCACAAGGGAATCGTATGGAACGCCATGACTGTCTTATGATGTGCACCTGTCTTTATGTTTGGTACATATGTCTTTATGTGCAGTGGTTAACACTTAATGAAGAATAATGAAGAAAGCACTGAACATAATGCAATAAGCACTACATATAAAGTCATGTGAACTGAAAATAATACAAAATCAACAGAACATTAAAGCGCTCTTTACCACTGAGCATAAAGTTGAAATCACTGCACATTAATACTTTTTAACTGCATATATTAAAGGACAAACTGCATATAATATGTTCATAAACAATCGAACATAATGGTCACTGTAGTGAACATAACGACAAACCAACTGCATATAAAGTCACGTGGACCGAATATAAAGCACAATGAACTGAACATAATACAAAAAGACTGCATATAAAGTCAGACGTACTGCAAATAATGGCAAGTGAACAGCACATAATTACATATCTACTGAACATAACGATTTTACCACTGCATATAATGTGTTAACCACTGAACATAAAGACATATGTACCAAACATAAAGATAGGTGCACATCATAAGACAGTCATGGCTTTCCATAGAATCGTGTTAGACATGGGGACACTTGCCAGACACCTGTTTGTTTACAAACACTTATGATTATGCATGACCAACGAGGGCCAATCTGACTACATGACAGAGCTTGATCGATTGCGGAATTCTTTGTTTTAGCATTTGGAAAATCTTCATGAAGGGTTAGAGGAATTACTTTCCTACAGTCATTTAATATACTGGAGATTCTATCAACATCAATCTGGCTAATCATTTGACCTACAGAGGCAATATTTTGCAAATTGTCAAAATAAAGATTTAATTTTCACATTTCCCCTTATTTTCTATATTTATTGCACTGATTTTGGGCAGCATTGCAACTTTAAAGTTAGTCAATCATCTAGAGGTCTCATTTTAAAAGGGATCAGATATGCTGAGGCAATTATGGTAAGGAATCAAGAGTTTATCATAAATAGCAAACAATAATTATTACTGAGCATTAGTTTCAAGTGAAGAAGTTATCAACCAAACTTAAATTTCAGATACAAAGAATTCCAAAGTTTCTATATAGATTTTAAAGGCAAACTAGCCAACCAGTTGGGTGCTTTTTTTTTTTCATGGGATCAAAACTTTATGTTGGCAATTATGGTAGGCAGCAATGAGATGACCATTTGTGCAAATGAATGAAATTCTGATGATTGGTTACATAGAATTTTCTATATAGACTATACATACATGCCGAAGAAATTGATCACTGGTTTCATAGAGGAAGAATTTTGAAATTTTCTATAAGGAATATACAGTCGGCTCTCGAAAGTTCGAACACCCTCGGGGACAAAAAAAATGTTCGAATTTTCGGTAGTGCGAATTTTCCAAAGTAAACAGAAACAAGAATGTTTGACATGCACCATAACATTTATCGCCGGTTTGTTGGCAATTTCATTTGTATATGCATTAAAAACAAACTGGCCACACATACTAACATGTACTTGTATATCTACAATTATATTGATAAAAAAATGAAAATAAAAAATTAAATTTTACGTGTTTAAACTATCATTAATTGCTGCAATTAACAAGCTGATTAGTCACACACTTTACACTCACTTTACACGCGGAACTAACATGAACCAGTTGTCAATCAATTAACACGCGTCACAACAAACACACTTACACATATGTCTTTGTTTACTATTCACACATTCGTCGGAGGTGTTAATTCGGGGTGTGATTAGGAATTCAAATTTACAGGTATAAATAACGTTGATTTAATTGTACTGGGACCTCAGATCTTGTTCGAAAATTCCAATTATCACGGTTCTGATTATCAGTACCCGAACATATGAATTTATATAGGAATTCTGCCGAGACCAAGAAACGTGTTCGAAAAACCTGTGGTGTTCCGAAAATCCGGATTCTAACTTTCGAGAGTCGACTGTATAAAGAAACTAGACAACCCCGTATGGGCTTCATCGTTCAAGAGATCAACTTTATTTAAGCAATTATGATAGAGGGCCATGGGATCAACTTTAATTTGGCAATTTTTGTTAAGGCCCAAAAAGGATGATTCATACCAAGTTTCATCAATGTCTACCCAGTTGTTTCAGAGATGTCTTTTATGGCAATTTGTTGAAGATAGACACAGGGTGATCCTAATAGATCTGGTGAGCTAAAATGCTTAAACGCAAAGATTCACCTGAGGTGCGACAGACTAACAATCTGATGAATTAATAAGAATTCTGAAAAAAAATGCTTAGGCAATACTAAGTCCCCTACCGGCAAGTAGAAAACTAAGAACCCCTGCCCATCAAACCTAACTTGATCTGTAACTCATGGTGGTAGACTGACATACCAAATATTAGATCAATATCTGCAAGACTTTAGAAAACTAGAACTGTGTCCAAAGGACACGGATGCCCCCACTGTGCAGATGTGCTCGTAAACAAGAGCAGCTTCATTTAATGTCTACAAAATTCTGTTCTTATTATAGCGTTTCAGTTGAAATTTCCTCAATTATGTATTAATGATAAAAAAGTTACCTAACTCTTGAGGCATCATATTTGGTTTCTTTACAGATGGAATACAATATTAGTGTCTGAATAAAACAAAACTTTGAAACACATGTCTGGTCTCCTAAAACTGCAGGAACACAATGCTGTGATCAGAGAAATATGTTGGGTATACAGTTACTTTTGGCTGTGGCAACTCATCTTTTACATAGACAAGATCAATAATAGATCCACTTAAGTGTGTTGGTAATGTCACACACTGGCGATAATTAAGCAGAGATTCAGATAGTCTTCTGTACCAAACTGAATCAATTTAATTATTTATATGGTATATAGTGAACAAATCAACAAAGGGCCATAATTCTGTTAAATTTGGTCGCCGCAAAAAATTACTTCCTTTACTTCCATCTACACATTAAGGTTATTCATCACTGGAAGTTTAAGCAAAATCTGCCATCTGGTTTAAGAGGAGTTGCTTTAAAATTTATATGGTATATAGTGAAAAAATCAACAAAGGGCCATAATTCTGTTAAATTTGGTCGCCACGAAAAATTCCTTCCTTTACTTCCATCTACACATTAAGGTTGTTCATCCCTGGAAGTTTAAGCAAAATCTGCCATCCGGTTGAAGAGGAGTTGCGTTCACAAAATTTCTATATGGTATATAGTGAAAAAATCAACAAAGGGCCATAATTCTGTTAAATTTGGTCGCCACGAAAAATTCCTTCCTTTACTTCCATCTACACATTAAGGTTGTTCATCCCTGGAAGTTTAAGCAAAATCTGCCATCCGGTTGAAGAGGAGTTGCGTTCACAAAATTTCTATATGGTATATAGTGAACAAATCAACAAAGGGCCATAATTCTGTTAAATTTGGTCGCCGCGAAAATTCCTTTCTTTACTACCATCTACACATTAAGGTTGTTCATCCCTGGAAGTTTAAGCAAAATCTGCCATCCGGTTGAAGAGGAGTTGCGTTCACAAAATTTCTATATGGTATATAGTGAACAAATCAACAAAGGGCCATAATTCTGTTAAATTTGGTCGCCGCGAAAATTCCTTTCTTTACTACCATCTACACATTAAGGTTGTTCATCCCTGGAAGTTTAAGCAAAATCTGCCATCCGGTTTAAGAGGAGTTGCGTTCACAAGATTTCGGGACGTACGGACAGACTGACGGACTGATGGACTGACGGACTGACGGACGGACGGACGGACGGACAAGTGCAACGCTATATGCACCCCACTTTGTGGGGGCATAAAAAGTCTGGAAAACTGCTATTTTAAAGAACAGCTGGTGGTAGTTGAAGTGAAGTGTTTGGAGTGGTGGTAGTAGTAGTGGTAATAGTTGAGTGTTGGTAGAAGCTGTATTAATTTCATCAAAAGTCAGTGGACCAGAACGAAATTGAACTTGATCTGAAACTCATGGTGGTTAATTCACATACCAAATATTAGATTATTATCTACAAGTATTTAGAAAAAAGTTCGGAAAACATATGTGACTGATGAAAGGACAGATAGACAGAGTGCAAACCTATAGTCCCCTTCAGCAATGCCGGTAGTGGATTAAAAATCTATATCCCTCCTGCCAAATGCAGTTCCCAGGGTATAAAAATTTAGGTCAGCTCATTTATTTTGAACTAGATGATATAGAACATAATCAGACCTTAATTCATGACCACAACTGACTTGTCAGGAAGTTCAGGTTATTTCATCTGAACTGATTTATACTGATCAGTATCTAGAGCACATATTCACATATCACCAAAGTTTGATCAGAGGGAAACATGACTTGGGGGATGAAAACATTACCGCTCCCATCAAACATTCCAATACAGTTTGACGGATGTTAGGGGGGTATTTTCTCTGGTTCAACAGATCATTGCCACTGGAAGGCTCTCTGTGAAGCCTGTCAAAAGTATCTGAGAACAATGAAGTATAAACAGCTAGGCTGCTACAGCAGCTGGTGATAGTGGTAGTAGAAGTCAAGCACTTGGAGTAGTGGAAGTAGTAGTGGTAATACATGTAGTAGAAGTGTTGGTAGAAGCCGTATTAGAAGCTGTAGTAGCATAAGAAGTAGTAGTGGTAATACATATTGTAGAAGTGTTGGTAGAAGCCATATTAGAAGCTGTAGTAGTCTAAGAAGTAGTAGTGGTAATACATGTTGTAGAAGCGTTGGTAGAAGCCGTATTAGAAGCTGTAGTAGCATAAGATGTAGTAGTGGTAATACATGTTGTAGAAGCGTTGGTAGAAGCCGTATTAAAAGCTGTAGTAGCATAAGAAGTAGTAGTGGTAATACATGTAGTAGAAGTGTTGGTAGAAGCCATATTAGAAGCTGTAGTAGCATAAGAAGTAGTAGTGGTAATACATGTAGTAGAAGTGTTGGTAGTTGTTGTTGTTGTAATGGGGTTTACTGTCGCTTCGATAGTATCTCAATAATTACAGATGGAGGAAGACCCCAAGTACACAGAGGTACCCGGGTAGAACCACCGACCTACCGCAAGCCAGCTGGAAGGCTTCCTCACATGAAAAATCCGAAGTCCCTTCGGGATTCGAACCCACAGCGGTGAGGGCCTGAGAGATTTGTAGTCCACAACTGTAACCGCTCGGCCATGGCGGCCCCAGAAGTGTTGGTAGAAGCCGTATTAATACATGTAGAGAGTTTGGTAAAGATATTAGAAGTTGTAGTAGCATAAGAAGTAGTAGTGGTAATACATGTAGTAGAAGCGCTGGTAGAAGCCGTATTAGAAGCTGTAGTAGCATAAGAAGTAGTAGTGGTAATACATGTAGTAGAAGTGTTGGTA
>CM037780.1:5344656-5394656 GCA_021229015.1 Solen grandis | reverse complement strand
GAAGCCATATTAGAAGCTGTAGTAGCATAAGAAGTAGTAGTGGTAATACATGTTGTAGAAGTGTTGGTAGAAGCCATATTAGAAACTGTAGTAGCATAAGAAGTAGTAGTGGTAATACATGTTGTAGAAGTGTTGGTAGAAGCCATATTAGAAGCTGTAGTAGCATAAGAAGTAGTAGTGGTAATACATGTAGTAGAAGTGTTGGTAGAAGCCATATTAGAAGCTGTAGTAGCATAAGAAGTAGTAGTGGTAATACATGTGTAGAAGGTTGGTAGAAGCCATATTAGAACTGTAGTAGCATAAGAAGTAGTAGTGGTAATACATGTTGTAGAAGTGTTGGTAGAAGCCATATTAGAAGCTGTAGTAGCATAAGAAGTAGTAGTGGTAATACATATTGTAGAAGTGTTGGTAGAAGCTGTATTAGCAGCTGTAGTAGTCTAAAAAGTAGTAGTAATAGTAGAAGTGGAAGTCTAAGTAGACTTGACTTGACAATTGGGTGTGTTAGTAGTATTGGTTGTAGCAGTAGTGTTAGTAGTATTGGTAGCAGCAGTAGTGTTAGTAGAATTGGTAGTAGCAGTAGTGTTAGTAGAATTGGTGGTAGCAGTAGTGTTAGTAGTATTGGTAGCAGCAGTAATGTTAGTAGTATTGGTTGTAGCAGTAGTGTTAGTAGTATTGGTTGTAGCAGTAGTGTTAGTAGTATTGGTTGTAGCAGTAGTGTTAGTAGTATTGGTTGTAGCAGTAGTGTTAGTGGTATTGGTAGCAGCAATAGTGTTAGTAGTATTGGTAGCAGCAGTAGTGTTAGTAGTATTGGTAGCAGCAGTAGTGTTAGTAGTATTGTTTGTAGCAGTAGTGTTAGTAGTATTGGTTGTAGCAGTAGTGTTAGTAGTATTGGTTGTAGCAGTAGTGTTAGTGGTATTGGTAGCAGCAGTAGTGTTAGTAGTATTGGTAGAAGCAGTAGTGTTAGTAGTATTGGTTGTAGCAGTAGTGTTAGTAGTATTGGTAGCAGCAGTAGTGTTAGTAATATTGGTTGTAGCAGTAGTGTTAGTGGTATTGGTAGCAGCAGTAGTGTTAGAAGTACTGGTAGTAGTAGTAATCGTGTTAGTAGTATTGGTAGTAGCAGTAGTGTTAGAATTTGTAGTAGCAGTAGTGTTAGTAATATTGGCAGTAGCAGTAGTGTTAGTAGTATTGGTTGTAGCAGTAGTGTTAGTAGTATTGGTTGTAGCAGTAGTGTTAGTAGTATTGGTTGTAGCAGTAGTGTTAGTAGTATTGGTAGCAGCAGTAGTGTTAGTAGTATTGGTTGTAGCAGTAGTGTTAGTGGTATTGGTAGCAGCAGTAGTGTTAGTAGTATTGGTAGCAGCAGTAGTGTTAGTAGTATTGGTAGCAGCAGTAGTGTTAGTAGTATTGGTAGCAGCAGTAGTGTTAGTAGTAGTGGTAGCAGCAGTAGTGTTAGTAGTATTGGTAGCAGCAGTAGTGTTAGTAGTATTGGTAGCAGCAGTAGTGTTAGAAGTACTGGTAGTAGTAATCGTGTTAGTAGTATTGGTAGCAGCAGTAGTGTTAGTAGTATTGGTAGCAGCAGTAGTGTTAGTAGTATTGGTAGCAGCAGTAGTGTTAGTAGTACTGGTAGTAGTAGTAATCGTGTTAGTAGTATTGGTAGAGTAGTAGCAGAAGTGTTAGTAGAATTTGTAGTAGCAGTAGTGGTAGTAACATTAGTAGTACTGTTAATGGTAATGTAAGTAAAAGTAGTAAAACAACAGTAGTGGTAGTAGCAGAGTTAGTGGTAATAGTAGTGGTTGAAGCATTAGTAGTAGTGGTAGTAGCAAAGGAAGTTGTAGTAAAAAGCTGTGGTGATTGCATAAGGAGAAGTTGCATGAGACCAGTAGAAGTTATGGTTAAATTAAGGAGTGGACCAACCTAGTCTAATATTGTAGAACATGTGGTCCAACTCCATATTTATGTTGCATGTTATTTATTGTACCTACATAGGAAAAAGTTTTTTATAGTTCAAACAGCATATTTGTAGTAGTTGTAAAAAGGTGATTATATGGTATTGTAAATAAATGGTGGTGGTGGCAGTTGTAGGAAAACAACAGATTTTAAATCATTCTTAGTCACTATTGTCCATGTTGCAGTCAGTAAAGCATTTAGTTTTAAATGTCACTGTATTAAAACAATGACCTCCAGGTTAAGTTTGTTATATTTCAAAGTGGGGATTCCTAAACTAATGTGCTTACTCACAGGAACTGACAAAAAGTAAGCGATCATATTATACACTGGAATAACAAAACCTAACATATGTATGAATACTGTGCAATCTACCATAGCCAAGTGGGCATTATTAGATACAGTATAATGACACTGGGCCAGCCAGTTCTGGAACAATACTCTTATATATATGTTAAGCACTGAAGTATGGAGATATATCAATACTATTTTTAAAGCCTTTATGTTAGAGTCGCAGAACAAAACCTACAACCTTCAGATTCTAAAATAAGGGGTGAAACCTCTAATTAATCTATTAAACTTTTATAAGATGAGACTGAGAACAATCAAATCTCTAGTGACACCAAAATATTTTCAGTTTGATCCAGCTTTTCTTTGGTAAACCATAACCACAGTGAAAACTGGCATATCTAAGTGGTAATAGCAATGACTTACGAGATGTTGGCTCCCTCGGCCAGCTGTTCTTCTGCAGCCCCCATCTCTGCCAGGTAACTCAGTCCCTGCTTGTGTGATCAACGCTTCAGTGCTTCTGAAAAAAGAAAAAAAAAAGTTTTTGTGAGTAACAGCTGCTCTATCATTCCTTGTATATTGGACTTAACAGCTTGTTTAAAACTGTGAGTGAAAAATCAATATTATCCACCTGAGATCCAATGATTGATTGGCAAGTGATGCACCATGTGAAGATGGCTGTACACAACACTTGGAATTAATATTAAACCATCTTCTTTGTGATACTGGTTTTTACTGCCTTTATTTTCATATAATATACATCCAAAATAAATTGCTTATCTCAATTTTACCTCTTGCTGAAGCCTCAATATCATCAACTTACATTTACTTACATAAACTTACTATGGGTTTACCGCTACATGGAGAACATCCAAAATGTAAATCATTTTGTCTTATTTTTGTGCATATGCATAAAACTGTCTACTTGATGGTTAAAAATCCTACAGTTGATGAATGGAGGTAACAACAATTTACAAATTGACCTTGGGTGTTTGATGATGATCATTACAGGCTGATCAGGTTTTATACTGTTTGCCGGCTATACATAAGTATCTTTAAAATGAGAAAAAAATTACACAGTAAAACCTGATCAAACTAAATGTAATGACTGCTGTCATTCTGGTGCTGTGTTCTAAATGTATTTAAGTATGATCTCAGGCCATAGTGAAATCTCAGTTGAAACTAATTGGTATAGCTCAAGTCTGAGAAATTCCAACTATAGCACCATTTTAAGTAACAGATCTTTTTACTTTCAAAAATGTTGAACCCAAGTGATGAAATGAATAATGACCCTGAAGAGAGACACACAGTTTACAGCTCAAGAGAAACTGTAAGTATAAGGACAGGAAATCCCTCTCTCCACTTAGAATCAGTAACCTTTAATCTCCACATTATGAAGAGCAGCCAACAAACATGAGAGGAGGAAAAGAGGATCCTCTTCAACTGAAAACTCACTAAATAAACTTTTCAACTATTAACTTTGTCTTAAGAGTTATAAATAGATGTTCTTGTGAGTACATTGTACTTGTAAACAAGTAACACTTCCTGTCATTTGTTGATGAAGTCTGTAGCTTTGTCAATCTGAATATGCAGATTTTCTGTCATTCAAGGTATGACAAACAATCAAACTGCTCCATATGGAATACTTCCAGATTCCAAATTTGGCATTTTATATGACTATAGGTTTAAAACAGTCAACTTTATCTACCATCCTTACAAAAGGACTGGCTCATGATGAACACATATTTAGACTGTATAATTTATGACCAGGAATTGATTTATATAAAAGCCCAATTATATTTCAGGTAATATGGAAATGTATTTTGTATATTTTCTTTGTGATTAAATGGGATTGATTTTGTTTTGATAAAGAACAAGAGTTTTCTTTGGAACACATGTGTCACAGTCACACTATCACAAAACAATTGTCACTACAGAAACTGCAGGAATTCAGAAGAAATGCATAATTATGTGTCAACTTCTTTATAGAAAGATATCTAAGCTTATCTTGTCAGCCAATTTAGAGAGAAATTTTAACTTTAAGATTGGAAAAACTGTTTTTTCAGCATAAGCTGTATTAAATGGATTTTGACCTATTTCTTGAACCAATCTAAACTTGGTTAACAACCAAAGAGTTTAAAAAAGCACTCTTTTCATTGGTTTGCCTAAATTATTTTAGGATATTCCATCATAAGATGGGAGTTTCAGCGTGCATATCTTTCTGCATGATTGTCAATTGGCAAATAACAATTCAAACTACCTATTTAAACATGAAAAACATCCAGTTGAAAATTCAAACATAAAAACCAACCAGTTGAAAAAGTAAACACTTATTGGCTTCAGAAAACGTAGTTAACCTTGACAGTGGACTTGTCCCTCTAAGTCACAACCTGCAGTATATGAGTTAGCTAACATGAGCTGCATATATCAACAGCCCCTGTAGTGCAGTTTGTAGGGTGCTTGATTGCTATACTAAGGGCCCTGAGATCGAGTCCCACTGATGGCACTTTTTTTTTTTAATGTTGCTTATATTACATTTTTTCCCTTCTTTGCCTTTTTTTTTACTGGCTTGTACATGCATATTGCATTTCCTAAATTTAACAGCAAATACGTTTCCTAGCATTACTTTAAAATCACAGACCATTTAAAACTTGCCAGCATTATTATATTAAATATATCATTTTGTAACACTTTTACTTTTTTTTAACTTTCATACCTTTTTTGTTTTTTTTCTTACGCCAGTATCTTTTTTTTTTAAAGATATTTCTTTTTTATTTATGTACTGTATAAACAATTATACCCTCTCTTCTTCTGTTAAGAATGCAAAGAACCATAAAATCTTTACATCAGTCGAGCACAGCTGACTGACAGAGATTTTCAGTGAATGGTGGGTAATCAACTAGCCCAGGAGGGGTGTGTGTTATATATAGTCCATTGTATATATACAAGCTGGCTCGACCTTGACCAATCCAATATTACCTTTGAGAGGTGGTTTATAGGACTTATATACTGGATACTGAACTTTGTAATCTCCTGTCATGGGCCTCATAAATTATGAAAACAGTCATAAAGATGAGAAAACCCTTGTAGTAAAAGCGATATCAAGTTAAATTCAGGATGATGACTCCTATCAAAGGAAGACCTATATAAACTTAACCCAATACCTGCAGTATGACCTTATGAATAACATGCAGTCTGAACAGATTTCGAGGTTTTTTTTCTGTGAAGCTGTCTACCCTCACTTTTGAACTATTTACAGATAATCACACAAGATAAGACCAAATGAATATTTTAACAATTTTCATTGGTAGAAACTGCCTATACTTAATAGGGAATTGAGCCATTAATTTTTGTTTGTTGGGATATGTTCTAAGCTGAAATATATGCTACGTACGTTCTCACAAAATTTTAATGAATAACAGTTTCTTTGATGAATATATAGTTGTTTCATTAAAATACTTCTCTTAGGTGTACATTGAGACCTGTTCTAGTTACTTAAAGATATATGCATGATAATAAGTTGCATCCCTAAAACTTAAACCAAAGCATGACCTGTTTCAGGCTGAATTTTATAAACATGTGCACAATCCAAAAGTATATTTATAATCTGTTTCACCATCACCAATATGACTGAGAGACAGTTATAGTCTGCTTCATTACAATGTTTACTTATACAATGATGCTTAGCTTATGCCTATTTTGACTTCCCCATATGAAATGCTTCACAGATAATAATTCATATAACCATTCAACATTATCCATTAATTTAATCCTAATCAACACCGCACATGTTTTTTTTGTTTTTTTTTTAAAAGATATCTTCTTCCTATTGTTTGCAAGTGAGGTTATATTATTGTTAACACATGTTGTGAATATTTATACTTTTTCTTTTATGTGGACCACAGGAAAGATTGGTTTCTACCAAATATATAACTTGCTATCAATACAAACAAGAGCTGTCACTAAGACAGCATGCTTGACTATTCCACTGATTATTAGTTGAACAAAATGTAATTTCATAAGGGTCTATAATGTCAAGGGTTATCTAATTTGAAAGATGATGCCCCTGACACCTGAAGCTTCAAGTCTCATAACTAATTGCTGAGATATAAGCACGATAGTATGTTTAACTGAAACTAACATAAATATCGAAGTCAAAAAAGAACCATACTTGCATTAACTTTAACAGTATTTATTTTACAACTGTTAGCATTTCATGTTGCAAGCCAACTAAATAATGTATGCAAAATGTCGCTAGTAATTCATGCATATCGGTGTAACAAACTATCCATAGCCAGCAATCAGTCCAGAAATACACCAACCACTTTGCATGTTGGAGAAGGTGAAAGCAGCTCAAGATATCAGACAAACCAGTCACGGTGTAGACTATCTGGATTCTAGCAGGGAGGCATGCTTGTAAATGAAAGATCAATAATCTACTAACTAAAAATAGGAATTTTAATGCCCCAGTTTTAACAGTAAATCATGGAGAGATCTTTACTTCAATACAGTGGAATTTAATGAAATTTAACATGTTACCTTTTAATCTGATTAGGCATGAACTTACGACATACATTACAACGTGGCCACTGTATCCTACATCAAAATATTCAAATTAAAAAAAAACACAGGCTATCCATTTAACTATTTAACACCATGGAAAAAGAAAGGCAAGATCAAACTAAAAGCATTTTTACAGCGTTTTTTCCCTGTGTCAAAATAAATGTACTGAGTACCAGTAGTAGCAAACAGTATAAAACCTTATCAGCCTGGATAACCTGCAGGTTGATTTGGTTTTACTTTTGTCACATAGATTGTTCTTTTATAACTTTCATGTGATAAATAATTAATGTGAACATTCTTAAGTATCTAAAATACACTTTTCTTTGCTGATAGTAAAGTGTAGCGCATACCAATTTTCAATGCCTGCAGCTGTAAAATAATACATATTCATTCAGTGATGTGCTTCTGATGAGACGCTGCATTTACATTACAACACTGTACACTGCAGACCACTTAATGACTTATCAACAACATAAAGAGCATTATCTTCAAAGGGTCTGTCTCTCCCCTGCATCTCTCATGATCCATAACCCAATATTTCTCTTTAAATCCAAAACTCAGCACTTCTCTCTCTCACTCATTTAGAAATCCCCATTCTCCCTCTCTCAAATCTCTACCCACCACTCCGTTTCTTTCTCTTTCTCTCATTCAAATACTCAAAGCAATCTCCATTAGAACTCTATCTTGTAACTCCTGGCCATAGCAACATCCACATCCTCCCTTTTTGTCTGTCCGTCTCTAAATCCATCCCAACAATTCTCTCTATCCATAATTCATGTACAGTATACTTGACTATTTGAGTTTACCGCGGCCTCAACAGTATATCAGTCATATAGCGACGTCCAGCTAATTACAAGTGGAGGAAGATCCTGAATGCACAGAGACATCCGGGTAGAACCACCAACCTACCGCAAGCCAGCTGGCAGGCTTCCTAACATGAAAATCCTAATGACCCTGCCAGGATTCAAACCCATGCGATGAGGGGCTGAGTGAGTGTTAGCAACTTTACCCTCTCAGCCACAGAGGCCCCATATACAGTAGAACCTCATAAAACCAAAGTCCTTGGGACCAAGCTGAAAGCTTCAAAATAATTATTATTTGGATTAAAAATCCAACGGAAATTTCAGTTTGTGTGCCTGTCTGCGTTTTCATTACCGGTGCATATCATGGAAATTGTTATACCATGAAAACTACCTATTAGGTATACATATATATTAATTGCAAGTTATGACAGTAATGAAAATATTTCATGATCTACTGAGATGCTTCTGAATAACATAATCTTTCAAAAATGTCAATGTGTGATACATATTTTTGCCGTTTATTTGCTGCTTCTGGTAGCATCGCATGCTGGTGACAAACGTGATGATTTGCCATGTACTCAAGATCTGACACTGACAAGTGCATATTATGTAACCTGTCAGACCTGGATTAGCAAAAATCAACATTTCCAATCGGACACATTGTCCAACCCATTCTTGAAAAGAGGTGTGAAAAATCACCTGAGGCATCACTCCAGGTGCTGCCGCAAAATAAACTTGGTTACTGACCCGACTGATGTTGAGGACAATAATTAGTTCACATAATTTTTAGTTAAAATAAGAAGGGAAGAAATGGTGACCGAAAATAAACTTCGGAATGGCGAGGAATTCGGTTTAATGATGTTCAGTTTGACGAGGTTCTACAGTATTTGAAACAAGTGGTGAGCAAAGTTACAAAAGTAAATAAACATAGCAAAGAAACAAATGTTTAGCTTGTTTATTGCTATGATTTACATTTTTGCTAACATTGCAGCTGACATGATTAAGTTTACCAACATGCAAACATTGTGACAAGCTAGCGTATGCCTGTCTGATATGCCATGTATAATTTTGGACAATTTGACAGTATACATTGCTATACAAAATAATAATTGCACTGATACACACAGAGATCACCTGTTGATCATTGGCTGTAGACTTGCTCCTACATAAGAAAGATACAAAAAGAAAGGACTTGTGCTGCAGACAGAATTCATTAACCCAAGTTAAGACCACAAATCAGGTCTTTATAATAGTTAATGTGTTGCAAAACCATATCTTTTAATTTTTTTCTGAACTGATGCTCTATTTCCTAAATAAGAAACACACCATTTTTTCTCAAGTTTATCTGTCTTTACAAATACATTTCAATATTGGACCACTAAAACTAATAGGTTTATTTATTTCACTAGCATTAAATTAATATCCTGTTTGAACGTACATAGAAAGAACCATTTACATCAATTTGTTTCCAATGTTCTTGAAAATACTGAAGTATGAAAAGTTAAAGTTAAATATCCTACTCAAATCCATGTGAGTTTGAGCTTGAAAATCAGACTTAAGTACAGGTTTTGTTTTTTCACACTAAAAAACCATCTTTGTTATATATAACCAGACCAATAACATATACAGGTTTATGAATGTGACAAACTGAAAGTAGAACAAAGAAAGGCCTATACAGGGCAGATGTTCAAAAAGAAACAAAAGTTTACCACATCACATGGCATCTACAAACACATAACACTGTTTATCAGCCCTGACACTCCAGACAGCATGGACATAAAACAGCCAAAACACAAATAAATCAGCTTCCAGGTTCGCTTGAGAAGCTCTCACACATTTCACAGCTCAAGTCACCCTATGTGCAAGTAAGATATTACCATCTTTCAGATGTGCTGTGTGCAAAAACAGATCTAAATCAAGATAAAAGTGGGGACTAATGTTAAATGATACAGCTTTAATTCTTCTACATACTAAAATACTTTTAACAGTTCATTTGATATAACATGGTAATGTACCTATAAACAGACAGATAGGCTGTGTTATTGACATACTTCTGCTTAACACAAATGAACTAGCAGTTCTTTTAGCAATAAATAAAAAATAAATACTATACAATGTATCTTACATTAGTTCCACTTTTGACTAGAAGTCACTCTCACTGCACATTCTGTACACAATGAATAAGGACCCCCTATCTTGGTCAAATACAGTTTTTAAACCCATCAAGATCACCTGTGTAAAGCATATGGTCTTACTTCCAGATAAGAAGTTGTACAAATCATACAGGAACTTAACAAATATGGCTTAATCCTAATACATTATTTATACCAAGTGTGGACAGAAATAATCAGCTAATAGCCCTGAGGTCTACACAGTGCAAACAAACAAAACTGGCTTTCTTTCCAGCAGGGTGGTCACCACATTGGCACAAGATAAGGTCTTGAGTGCAATGGTCAAATACCAAACTGTTTCACAGACATGTCAATACTTCAGACAGTAAATATTGTGGACATTTACAAGGCTTAATCAATACAGAAAATTCTAAGTCGAAAAAGGCTATAGCTGTGCCAAAATGATTTTTTGGGTAACCTGCTCTTTTTAAAATGGGTTCCTATTTTTTTTAGTGATCATGTAATCCAAATTTGAATGGAATATGACAGATAGTTTTTGTGAAATAGACGGTTAGACATTACAAAAAACTTAACCAGTCATGTAAATTTTTAATCAAACAAGTGCTACGTTCGAATGAATGGGTGCGGGGCTTATACCTTGGGGGTCTAGGTCATTTGAAGGTCACCTGGTGGGTAATGCTCATCAAGGTGCATGCAGTGGAGTTTGGGAGGCTGCAAGTGCAAGGACTTCCATGTTATGGTCAAGGTTAAGGTTTTGTGACAAACAGCCAGACAGACAAACAAACAGACAGACCAAAAAACAAATGCCCTGATCCATCGACCCATGGACATAAAAGGGCTACAATGCTGCCAAAACGATTGAAAGAGTTACCTGTCCTTTTGAAATGGGTTCCTTTTTTGATACAAGTATTCCAAGTTTGAAGTGACTATGTTTGATGGCTATGGAGAAATGGACCTGAACATAAAAAATTACTGCATGGGATTTGTCTGTCATTCTACAGTGTATACCTAACAGTAAAAAAAAATTCAATTCAACTTTGTTCACATTTGAGATCTTGCTTGTCAGTTTGTTGGGTAAAATGCCCCACAAACAGTCATTTGGAGACTTTGTCTACTTAAGACAGATATAGTGCTGCCACAATGCAGTACCACGCCCAGTCACATTATTCTGACACTGGGCCAACCAGATTGGGAAATTTACTTATATGCTAAGCGCCAAGCAAGGAAGCTTTGGTATACAGTGGCTGGGGAACAAACCCATGATCACCAATTCCTGTGATGGCTGATCCTCTAACCACACTGCCACCAGGGACAGTCAAGCAAGAAAACAGAAGCCAATTAAATAGTAACAGTGAATTCTGATGGTAGGAAAGAGCTCAACTGGTACTGGAAAATGGCATATGTTTCAGGGAAAATGATCAAGTCCATCTATATTTAACACAATGAAACATGACTGTGTACAAACATAAATTCTCCAGATATATAGGGTAACCTGATTTATCTGCACTGACAGCCTAGATATGTCTCCATTAATTTAATCCAATTTAAAATTCAATGGTCAATAGTCAAGTGAGAGCATCCAATAACAGCACTGGAGGATTATAAGTTTTTTCACTAAAACTGAGAAAGAGCTTTTCCTATAAAAATATAGGAGATATATACCTGCTGATTTTTTTTTTTTTTCTTGTGTAAAATACTTTTTGAATTTATTTTTGCAATTGAAAGATTTTTTTGTATACCAACACTTTCATTATGAACAAGCGCTACATTCAAATGAACAACATGCCCCTACACCCGACCTTAGAAATTGGGGTCAAGGTCAATTGAAGATCAAGGTCACTTGGCGGGTAGAGCTCATCGAAGTGCATACACCTGTGAAGATTGGAGGCTGTAGGTGAGGACTTCCTTGTTATGGTCAAGGTTAAAGTTTTGTGACAGACGGACCAAAAACAATATGCCCCTGATCTATCGATGTGGGGGCATAAAAATATGAAGTGCATAGTTAATAGATATCAAATTAATGAAATATTCTAAAGTTAAAGAATATACAAAATATTCAGATCTGTGAGCTAACCAGTTATCAACCTAAATTTAGTGATGTAAAAAGAATCTCTGTAAGGAATTTCCCAACCATTTATCTCCACAGGAAACCATATCTAAAGACAGAACATTGACAAGTAAGGGGCAATGAACCTCAGAGCTTTCTTATCACAACAATATAACAAATCTTCATATCTGGAACACCTCCAAATACTACCTTACTTAATACATTTTACTGTTTTCTTTTAAAACAGGCTACTTGTCAACAAAGTCTGTGATACGTTAGCCACTGCTTTATTTTTAAAGCAGTTGACATAATCTAATTTCATTATTAAGATGGATACTGGCAGAGAAATACTGCAACCTTCATTTCTATGTCTTCTTCAACATACAATTAACACAACTTGCATGCAATACAATATTTACTTTCACTTTAATTGTTTGTTTTCCATAGTATCTTGTATACTAATAAAAACAAAACAAAAACAAAACAAAAAAACAGGTTCTGTGGCTGATGGGTTAGAGCATCTGCATCACAACCAAGGCTGTTAGTTTCATTCCTGAACATGACATACCATGATCATTGAAAGGTATTTTAGTTTCACACTTTATCTATCTCAAGTAGACAAAGACCTACAATTGACTGGGATACTGTGTGAGGGACATAATTACAAGCAAACAAACAAGAATTGATGGCCCATCTCACTGCTACAAAATATAATGACATTACATCTTGGGCCAGAAATAATATATATGGCTGCCAACACATATTTCAGCAAATTCAATGGGGCATTCATACACCCCCAATAAAACAAGTATTTGAACTAGACCACATAGGTCAACATTGCAAAGATAAATGATGACAGACATTGCATGTCAATAAAGCCACAAGATAAATGTCATTGACAAGATTCAAGCTGGCTACTTATCTAATATCCAGGCTGCTTTAACCTCAGATTAAACATTCCACAGCAATTTCATTTTATCTCAGATATTCAACAGTGTTAAACAATCAATAAGCCAGATCTGGCTGAAAGAAAGTTTCAGTCTGACCAGGTTTTATGGTGTCACTAATATTATAAGTAATGAACTGTGAAAAATCTGATCAGTGTGAGTGACTGAATCATGAGGCGTGATTGCACATGTGTGGCGTATAAGTCAGTGACTGATTTAAGTCCAACATGTATTTAAATTGTACAAAAACAATTAATATTTCAAATTCCTAAGTACTAGTTTACTTAGATGCATATTTTCCATCCTTCATATCCTTATAAACAGACTTAAATCTTTCATCAGAACAAATAGGGTTAGTCAGTTTGGTTCTTTAACTGACCAGTAGTTATTTAATTTATTAAATATTTTATAAAACACTGACAAAGGCGATTCTGCCATATTCAAGACTTAAGGTATGACTGAGTATTAATGGTGGGTGCCAGCTTGGTTTTATACTTGTTACATGCTAGGCCCATAGGTCATCTTTCTACACAGCCTTAAGTAATCACGGCTCTCACTAAGATGTTCTGTAAAATAGATCAGAGTATATACAGTCAGTTTAAGCCTGTTTCTATCTGATACAGCATACAAAGCACTTGAACCGTATTTCCTGAGACAGGCTAGACCTTGTTAATTAAATCACTAAAATGCAGATCTAAACCTCAACATGTACAGCTGTCTCAATCTATTTCAATCATACCAGATATACCAAGGTATAAACTAAGCTGTCACACACAGGTAAGAGAGATTGACCTTGTTCAAGTCTACAAACATCTGTATACACACTCACATGACATAGAGACACGTGACTTGATAAGATTGTTTATAAACAAGATTGACCTCATTTTCATTTTCCTTTTTGCTGCTATTAATGTATAATCTATGTTAAGATAATGGGTTGCTCCCTACTCTTACAGATAAACAACAAAGGCAATATATGAAGAGTAATAAAAAATTTTCACAATGCAAAAGAATAAAACATAGTAAATGCATTATTAAGTTGTACAATTAAGACAGTATATACTGTATTTAAATACAGTGGTAGATCCGAGTCTACAATGACATTGCACTGTCTTCCTGAGGTGCAATCTGTGTAGTACATGATAGTGGTCTAAATACAAGTCCCGGTTCCCCTAGATAAGTGATATTTCATTAATATCTGCGACCTTCATTTGCATGCTTCAGTACATTATCACACTTGGGTACTTTTTGTAGGCTTTTAGCTGCTTGATACAACAGTCATCTTTATTACCCTGTAATAGGCCATTCATACTGGAACTACCCTTATATGCTGAGTGCCAAGCAACACTTTTTATAACAACTTTGGTATATTGCACTGGGGATCAAACCACATCCTCATGGTAACTTGGTGGACATTCAATCAACTTGATCAACAGTACCAGTTCTGATGACTTTCGTCTGGGGCATGATTTTACAAGAAAAAAATGTTTTATGCATTGAATCAAAATTTGCTTGACCATCAAAACCTTCCCTGCTGTTCATCATGCATACCAATACATGTATGACTAAGTCCTTCTTAAAATACTCAAGTAAATATCTGCAGGAAATCATGTGGAATAAACCTGACATATGCTTAACCTATAAACCTGTGGCGAACAATCTTCATACCAATTTAGACATAATATATTTACCTAACTCTATAAATCAACAGATACATTCTGAACAAATCTCTTTGTCCTAAAGATAAAACCACAGTAATCCCAGGACTTGACAGACTTAGAAAATATCCTTACAGTCTTAACCCTTACCATTTCACCAAAACTAAATCAGACTGAAAGCTATTACAGAACAGAAAAACTGGCATGTAGCAAACAGCATAAAACTTGACAGACTTGAGTTATATGCTAGGTTGCTTTATAAAGGTCACACTTCAGCTAAATCATTTCCCATACACTCATTTGTATAAACAATTATCAATTAAGACTATTGATATATATTACCTGACAATAAGGGCTATTGATATATATAACCTGACTATAAGGACTATTGATATATATAACCTGACTATAAGGGCTATTGATATATATTACCTGACTACAAAGACTATTGATATATATTACCTGACTATAAGGGCTATTGATATATATTACCTGACTATAAGGGCTATTGATATATATTACCTGACTATAAGGGCTATTGATATATATTACCTGACTATAAGGGCTATTGATATATATTACCTGACTATAAGGACTATTGATATATCTTACCTGACTATAATGACTATTGATATATCTTACCTGACTATAAGGACTATTGATATATCTTACCTGACTATAAGGGCTATTGATATATCTTACCTGACTATAAGAACTATTGATATATCTTACCTGACTATAAGGACTATTGATATATCTTACCTGACTATAAGGAATATTGATATATCTTACCTGACTATAAGGACTATTGATATATCTTACCTGACTATAAGGACTATTGATATATCTTACCTGACTATAAGGACTATTGATATATATTACCTGACTATAAGGGCTATTGATATATCTTACCTGACTATAAGGACTATTGATATATCTTACCTGACTATAAGGGCTATTGATATATCTTACCTGACTATAAGAACTATTGATATATCTTACCTGACTATAAGGGCTATTGATATATATAACCTGACTATAAGGACTATTGATATATCTTACCTGACTATAAGGACTATTGATATATCTTACCTGACTATAAGGACTATTGATATATCTTACCTGACTATAAGGACTATTGATATATCTTACCTGACTATAAGGACTATTGATATATATTACCTGACTATAAGGACTATTGATATATATTACCTGACTATAAGGACTATTGATATATATTACCTGACTATAAGGGCTATTGATATATATAACCTGACTATAAGGACTATAGATATATCTTACCCGACTATAAGGACTATTGATATATATTACCTGACTATAAGGACTATTGATATATATTACCTGACTATAAGGACTATTGATATATATTACCTGACTATAAGGACTATTGATATATCTTACCTGACTATAAGGACTATTAATATATCTTACCTGACTATAAGGACTATTGATATATCTTACCTGACTATAAGGACTATGGATATATATTACCTGACTATAAGGACTATTGATATATCTTAACTGACTTTAAGGACTATAGATATATCTTACCTGACTATAAGGACTATTGATATATCTTACCTGACTATAAGGACTATTGATATATCTTACCCGACTATAAGGACTATTGATATATCTTACCTGACTATAAGGACTATTGATATATCTTACCTGACTATAAGGACTATTGATATATCTTACCTGACTATAAGGACTATTGATATATCTTACCTGACTATAAGGACTATTGATATATCTTACCTGACTATAAGGACTATTGATATATATTACCTGACTATAAGGACTATTGATATATATTACCTGACTATAAGGGAGGCAGATATAAGCAGTAACTTATCTATGTTGGAGGTCAAAAAGTAGATCTAATGGTCATGCAAACCCTCAGATAACCTTCACGCCAAGCCTACTAGAAGTATTTTGTAACAGAAAACAAGCTTTTGCGTAACTTCTGATAATTCCAGCATTCAGTGAGAGAAAAACAGACTAGCCAGGTTGAGGTCAAGGTTAAATTTAGTAATTATCAGACTAGCGTCTTGTCTACTTGAAGCCCTTCGCCCTAATCCCCCAACATGAGGTCCTAGATGATAAACTACCGGTACTACTAATCTCTTTCAAATCTTGACTTTTGTTTTCACAGGTGTCTTGGTCCCTTCTTTGTTTTCAAAACTTATGATTACCTTGTCAAAAAGGTTGACCTGAAACCATTCATCAATGCATCTATCTACTGAAAAAATGCCTGTGATTGATTTTCTGATATGTAATTATTCAATCCTTAGAAAAGTAACAGAACTATCCACAAATGAAATATATACTGTAAAAAAAAAAGAGTAAAAACTGCAGAAATGTCTTAATTTTTCTAAATCATAATTACACTTATAGTTCTATAAGTGTTGATTGTATACACTAAATACTAACTACTGGGTACATCATGTTTCTCTTTTTGCACTTACTTAAAATTCTAGCCTTCCCAATTGCTCATTACAGTGGTCTTGTGGATAGGATTGGCAAAAAACTCGCCATATTCGAAGAATCATTCAAAATTCAAATCTCAAAATTCAGTGTTAACATTTGTTGATATATGTCTTCATAAATTATTCTGCCTTTAGTATTTTCAAACACAAAATATGTTTTAAAAGCAATATTTCAAATACTTGTAATTAACATCAAATATTAAGCTACATGGTTTGTTTGACCATGTGCAGCTCCTTCTTTTTCTATCTACCTTCCACACAAACAAGCCAAATTGGCTCCTTTAATGACAGCTGATTAACCAGGAAGATCTGTAAAAATTTGTTACATGATCATTGGGTAAAAAATACAATTTACATGGCCATGTTGATTTTGCAATTCACCTACCAGTACTTGCTCTCTAGAGATTTGACAATATGTGAAAGCAAATACAAAACCATCTCAGTCAAGGTATTCATCACAGATGTCAGAAGCCGGTGGTCACAGGGCCTGGTTGCAAAGGACATACAGGTAGATATGATAAGGACTTCCAAGAATCGCACAGAAATTATATAGGATATACTTTCTAGAGACCAAACACACAGCAATGGTGAAAATATGTTATTATGTAGCTACAGATTGTGTCATTTCGACAGTTGATATCCCAAGAGACTAAAAGGTGGTGTGAAATCTGGCCCAGCTAAACTCAGTTTGAGACTGAAATTTGGTTTGCTTATTTTATGTATATCAAAACAAATTGAGTAATTTTGATAGTGAATTCATGTAAATTGTAGTAGGGGCTAATTGTGGAACAAAGAAATGTATAGCAAAATTTGAAAAACTTAAATGACTAGTACAATTAAACTTTAAGCACAAACTCGAGTTGAGGATGAAAATGTTTATAACCTCGGGACCAGTTCAATTTCCCAAACCTAAGACAAACTATGAACAAGAGCTGTCAGGGAGACAGCGTGTTCAACTATTCTCAGTGCTTTATAGTATAAAAAATAAAATTTATCCCGTTACACAATAATGACCCCTAAGACATGTGTGAAGTTTCAAGTGTATTTCTTTGGTGGTTGTGGAGATTGAATTTGCATGCATAATCTTAACAAGGAATTTCTAAGTTCACAAAGTGGAATTATTCAGTAACTAGAAATGTGTCCAGAGGACACAGATGCCCCCACCTATCGCCTTTTCCAAAACAAAGGTCAACACCCTGGAGCACAAGTCATGTCCTGAGTAATATATCCATGGAAGTCTGTAGCACAAATACCTTCAGAATTACCTGTGTTACAGTTTTCGAATGGACTGACAGACAAAGGCAAATCTATTGCCTCACTTCTTGGTAGGGGGCATAAAAATACCCAGGCGCACAAGTTCATGTCTTGATTAGTATATCCATGAAGTTTCAAGTCTGTAGTACAAATAGTTATTGAGTTTGGTGGGTCACAAGCATAAAATTCCATATTTTTCAAAAACAAAGGCCCATAACTCTACTAATACTTTCTGAGATATGTGCGTCACTAGCATAAAATTCAATATTTTTCAAAAACAAAGGCCATTGAATTACTCTGTCAACATCAATGGTGGTTCAATGAAAATACCCAGGTGCATAAGTTCATGTCCTGAATAAAATTTCCATTAAGTTTCTAGTCTGTAGTACAAATACTTTCGGAATTATGCGTGTCACAAAGTTTCGGGACAGACAGATGGATGTACGGATGGACAAAGGCAAATCTATATGCCACCCCTCCCATTTTGGATGGGAGCATAAAAATCCATGCTAGAGTTATGGGTCTTGGCCAGAGAGTAGTAATTATGACCCCAAATATATTTAAGAAGTTTTAAGTGGATATCTTCAGTGGTTGTGGATATATAAGAAGATAGAAAAACTTGCATATACCTTAACCTTGAGTGTTATGCCAACGTCAATGCCTAGGACAGCTGTTACTATTCTTGAAACAGTCAAGCAAAGAATGTCTTTGCTGGATCAAGTTGTGTGGGAGATCTCATATCAGTTAAATGAAGCTAAAATCAACTCAAATCAGTATATATGCACAAAGGTTTGTATTTAAATCATTTTTTTTAAACTAAATGTCATATATTTGAACACTGTCTAATCAAGAGACAACGTACACCTTTGTTAAAGTGAGCATATCCATAGTGTGCATACAAAAGGGTCAATCGCAAGACCACTGTAATTAACCTTTAAATTCTGATAAAATCACACACACACACACAAAAAATCTGTATGGCTGAAAGATTTTGGAATATCTCTAGAAAACATCACAATCAAAGGACATACTGAATTCCAACAGAAAAGGAAGTTCTATAGAACAAACTATTGGGGGACTCCATTATCTGGAGATATCTAACGTCCATGCAGACTTTCAAAAACTTATTGATGCATGACTCCACATTGTGTCAGGTAGCCTTCCTATCCGTTGGTAGTTCTATAGCATTTTAGTTGTGATATTTACTTTTCAGAAACATTTGGTTTACTTACATTTTATAACTCCATGAACTTCAGCCAGCTTGGGTTTTAGAAAGGTTTCCTGAATCAGGATCTAAAATCATTCTCTTTCAACAAGTTTATAATTCCTGCATGACATGTTTGTATTTTTAGCAATGATATTCTTCCCTGTAAAAGCACTCAATACTGTCATATGAAAATATTTAAATGTCCCAGCAAGACTCAGTACAATGATAAACAGCCAGTTCTCTACCATACCTGGAATGATACAGGTGTTACATGAATGAACTGGTCTAAGCCAGACAGTTAAAGATAATGTCAATAGTAAAACCGCTATATAGGTTTTTCAAATTAATCAATAAACCTAATTAATGTGCCTTAGAATGGCATACAAAGAATTTCTAATAGCTTCTGAGTCCCATTGGAGGTGACTGTAATCATAAGAACTGGTTAGTGACTTCTCCAAACCAGAAATGAGAATGTATTACATTCATCATATTTTAACATGATATGAAATATATCCGGAATAGGAGTATGAGACCAGTATAAAACCAGACCAATAAGACATTTTGTAATGAATGACTAGATTTTATCCAATATCCTACCAGGAATGTTTCCAGATGAGAGAAAGAGACTTTAGAGAGAGAGAAGAGAAGAGGGGTTGAGTGCTTAATGCCATCCTTTTGGAAAACACACACACATTTGTTTTATATTTCTGTGGAAAGAATAGCACATCTGAGGAAAATTGCCTTAATTTGAAGAAATTTTCAGAGGAAAAGATGCCTATGAGCAGCCCTGTGTATAGAAAGATAACGTTTTTTCTTTTACTGTCTAAAGCACAATTTGAATTATTCATGATTAGATTTTAGAACAGTATTAATTAGCATATGGTTTTCACAATTGAGTAATTGACTGAATTTCTAAAGAAATAAGTTGCCATGTCATGATGAATGGTGGTTGTTAGCCTCATCTGTCTCCATATTATTTTATCATGGAATCTGTCAACTGACCAGTCTGTGAAACTGGCTTGTGTATCAAATTTACTTCAACAAAACTTCACATCACAGCAGTGGTAGACACTAACTTTTTCGACAGGTGTCCCTTGGGCATATTTTAGCAAAATCAGGGACACCTCACTATTTAAAATAATGAATCCCAGGAGTCCCTTTTAAAATTTTGGTGTCCTCGGGACCCCGGGACACTGTTAGTGTCGACCCCTGCACAGTACATCTACCTGTGTGACTTTTGGCAGAATGCACATATCAAATGATGCCCAAGAGGATGCAGATTTGAGACCAACCACTATAACTGTTAAATCACTTCAGTAATCCTGAGATAAATGAAGTTAATTAGTAGAAGTTGTACATTCTGATTTTACATTCTGATTTTCCTGTCACAAGCATTCTTCTCCAAACACGTTTCATACCGAGGGGTGAGAGCTAAACTAGGCTAAGTGCTAATATATTTATATGCACTTAGCATAGATTCGCTTCACCCCTTGATACAGATACTGTCATTTTCATAAATTATAAATCAATATGATTTATGGCCTGAGTAAATATTTAGATTGTTAATGTATTATTTGATCTTCATTGATTTTATAACAGGAAATAGCAAAATAATATATGTGACAAGAAGTTACTTAACCCCTTAAATTAACACCACACATACGTGTGAATGAACCTTTTAATACATGTATTACCTACATGTGAATGACCTCTGCCACCTATAACTGATCACATCCTATTTTGTGAGGGCTATAATTCTAACATAATTCTTGAGTCAGTTATCTTCATTTGTCTGCTGATTGGTCTTATATTAGTCTTGATATTGGTCTTATAACTTGATAAATTATTATCGTTATTCCAAATTTCAGCATTTTATATCATTATAATGATTTAACTAACACTGATATATAATGAGCAAAACTACAAGAAAGAACTTTTGGAGAAGAATATTGGAATATCAAGTCCCCCCCCTCCCCATTTAAAATCCTATTTTTTTCTTTACAATTAAATTATGTTTACCTTATATGTATAACATCCCATTAAGCAAAATAATACATTTTAACAACCTAACCATAGGCTAACTAACCATAGGCTAGCCAATGCTAGATGAACCTATTGGCTGTCTCTTGTTTTAAATATGGGAGTGCAATACTTCCTGTCTAGATAAATATGAAAGAGATAAGAAATCTATCACCTAAAATGAATTCACCTTCTGGTCATTTTTTTTTAATTCCAGGATAGCAACCACCTGAGAACAAATGTGTTGAAGGCACTACAAACACCCTTTAGGTCTTAGTGTTATTTACATAGTTAATCACCATAATTATGATCATGTTGTCACCCCACAAAAAAACTTAATATATGACATGACTGATACAGTATCTGATCTCAGTATGATCTGTTAAAACAGATTATCAAACTCTTCAATTTGTAACATCATATGTTGTCATAGGTAACCGCAAAATGATGACAAATCATGTACCTATTTTATCTTTGGATAACAGTTTTAGCACTAGCCAAACGTTCCATCAAAGTTATCAAAAATTATTATTTACTTTGTTTTACTAACCATAATAAATATGACAACTTCTCATTAGATTAAAAAATGCTTTTCATAAACTCACTTTAAAACTTTGATCATACAAGTTACAGCTAATAAAAGACTTGATGTATAAAGCCTTTACAGGTCTTTGTTTGGGCTGATTCTATGATTATCAGTTAATATTGATAAAGTCAGTCCTGTCATAAATATAATGTGTTACCCTTTGATGATAAAGTGGTTATTCTCTAAAGGTGGCCCTTCAATATCTGACCTGAGTCAGTGCCGATGGGTATGCTAAAACAGGTCAAGCTGCTTTGTCTAGATGAAGACAGTATGAATGGATACAAGTGAAGTACAATATCTGAACATAAACAAAATGAAGAATGGGCAGTTGTTTCAAATGCTTGTTTCTTCATATTCATAACTACTATATCTAAATAATAATGAAAGATCGTATGTTATAGACTCACTAAATACCTTAGTGTCAATCATTAGTTTAATTTTTGGAAGATGTATCCTGTGAGGACCAATTATCATAGTTCTTTAGAAGCAAATAGCAACATAAACATAATATTAGATCAAGTAAGACTATAGGATAAATAAAGATCATTCAATATATCAGAAGCTATTATCAGGGTTTGAATTTAGTCAGATTTTCTATGTGCAATTTTCTTTGCAATTTCTAACATTTTAAATTTTTTAAATGAAAATACAAATCACATTTTTGAGAATTTATTATAACTTTAATTCTAAGCAACAAAAGTCAAAATCTACCCTGCTGTTCATCAAGCATACCAAAACCAGTACAAAGTAGTGCCATATGTCAGATATACAATCTAGAAACTGTGTCTCTATATGGCAGATTAGTGGGTCTTAAATTCTGTCTATGTCCAGGCAACCATCATCCTTTCACTGGACTTAAAGGTTTTTACATTAGTTGGTTATTCACCCTTGGAACTAATGAATACAGGTGACTCTCAACTGTAATTTGACATTCTTTTAGTTTTTAAAACATCAATACTGAACTCCTTAATCTGTTCCTTTACTGATTTTTTTTTTATCCTTGAGAATACACACTGGGGTAAAGTATTTTGTGGTTCAACTTTGATCCCCACTCCTTATCATAGGGACTTGCTCCTTTATTATTAAAAAATCTATACATAAATATCAATTTACTGATGTTATTTTTTTTTTTACTTTCTTACTTACTAAATTTATTTTTTAATCTCTTTGAAGCATAAACCAAGTAATGATTGCAGCCAGTCATATAAATACATGCTATATAAATGGATCTATTATATTTCAGAAAATCCCAATGCATGCGGTAAAATTCATCAATACAGTCATGGAGGATTATGGGTCGTTTCGCCCCATTTCCCTTTCACCCTCTACCCTTTCGCCCTAAAATGTGAGTCTGTTCACCCTATTGTTATTTTGCTGGATTTGAATGAAGTAATATATAAATGTTTGTGTATTCGGTTGTATTGTTTTTTTGTATGTATGTTTGAATGAGTATATTGTCTATTATTATTAAAAAAAAATCTATTACATATTTTGGTTCCAGTCCTACAATTATTGCTTCGGAATGGCAGTTTCAATTTTTGTTTTACATCTAATATACACTTACATTGGCGGTGTATTTATAATTAAAGAAATAAATAAATTCACTGTTTATTTCGTTATTAGCCCTTATTTAATTCATGTTCATCCCTACTTATCATAAATGAAAGAGACCGGGTGTAAAAAATAAGTATGTTAAATGAGACAATACGAACGCCGAAAATACTGTAGGTTGTACATAATTAACATCTAACCCTGCTATGGCATGTGTTCACACCTACAGCACGTGTGTGTTTTCAGAAGGAAGATGTCACCTTTATTATGATCATTACACCTATATACTTTGTACTTTATACCTATACTTGTTGAATGAATAAAATTATATTTATTCATCACCAACCGTAATATCCATTTTGTTTATTAATTTATAACTTTACTAGGGCGAATGAACCCACTATGTGGGCGAATGAACCCACATTGTAGGGCGAACCGACTCGGGCGAAAGTGTACTTGGGGCGAATGAACCCGATACCGTCATGGAGTTGTCATGTGTAAAGACATACACCTAAGAATCAAGATATGTACCCAATGAATCGTGTTGATTGTACAATTGAAAGTATGCACATAGACATTCGGTAGAACCATGAAAATAAACTATCACAATTACATGATATGTTTTTTGAATGACCACGATAATAATTTCAAGCATGGTATTTGAATGACCACAAGCAGCAGCTAACAATAACCAATAAATGACCTCCGTTTGTTAATTAAATTGTGTTACATTAAAATGCAATATTACAACACTGTTATTCATTCTTATAAACCTGGTGTCTGACAATGAAAAAGACAATTTTATAGCCAGAATAGATTCATATGATGAAAACAAAGAAAGACAGATAACATGTGAATAATTATAAGAACAAATATTTCATTGCAAAAATAAATTAGGCTACATTGCAACCTTTATATCCACATTATACATACCGTAAACACTATTTCATATAATAACACACCTGCTGGACAGTGAGCAGTTGACATCTATCATGCACATGTAATAGTTTGGAAGAGCGATACCAAGAAGTGTGATTCAATGGAGCAGACACTACTTTGTTTTTGTTTTGAGGATGGCACCATAACCGAACAATGCACTACTTATGTATAAATGTAGTTCCTAAATTAAAACTGGATTGAAATAGTTATCATATATGTTTTTGTTCAACTAATGTATAAGTAATGTAAAATTAAAATTAAGTGATACGTATGATTAAAAAATGAGGAAAATAATCTTAGATTTTCAGTAACAAATCTTTTTTAATTGCGCGTAGTAATATGTAACAAATCGCAACATTTCGGTTAACCCAAATATCAGCTGATGTTAATTATTATGCAAACATACATATAACCTACAGTATAATAATATCATGTGAAATAAATGAAATGCATTTAAGATATGTTTAAGATTGTTCACGTTAATTTATTTAAGTGTGAAAATATGTTATTTTACAGTAAAAACAGTAAAAACACATAGTACAGTACAAGAAGAAAGTAATGTGTCACCCGAGCACGGTCTCTCTCTCTCTCTCTCTCATTCTCTCTCTCTCTCTTTATATATATATATATATATATATATATATATATATATATATATATATATATATATACTTCAATTTGACAAAGGGGGTTCAAATTCAAAACGGGAAATTCCCTTCTTTTTTTGCGTGTGTCTTTCCTCTGGCGACCGGATGTAGAGATAGAAGGGCCTGTTTAAGCCCAAATTCTAACTCTCGCTTTAATCAAATACCATCCTCTAGCTATATAATATAAGCCTCCCTCAAAAACATCACTATAGTGCTGTTTGAGGTCCCCCTGGTCTGACAAAATACAGTATCCAAATATAACCCCGCCCAGTATGGCTGACTATTTGAAACACAATCCATTTCTGATTAAGTTTTATTTAAATGGCTATAAAGATAGGTATACATCTACTCTGTAGACTACTTGGAATTTTTTAGCTTATAACACGCTCAAAAAATCATAACCTTTTTAATCTTTTCCAAAACAAATTCGCTAATTTTACATACCTGAAAGTTCACAAACCTGGCAAAATCTTTGGATGTCAATTACATTTTAATGTCCAACTTAGTTGTTGTTTCTAGTGACTTATTTTTCGGCAGTTTTTCGTTTTGCTTTCACCTGAACTTCCTGTCCAACACTTAAAGGTGAAGGTCACTAAACAGCTAATGAATACTGTAAGTTTTAATTGGTCGACATAAAAATCGAAAGTATCCCTCTGGAAAAGAGATCAGCTTGTTCACTTTCTATATACATTCCTTAAACCTCGATTTTTCGACAGTAATATATTAATATATGTCTTCACGTTCAAAATAATTAATTCAACTTCACAAAATAATAATAATAAATATCTAAGGGGCGTATTATGTTCGTCTGTCCGATCATCAGCATATCATCGTATCCACTCTTTATATTTTGAACGCTTGAAAGACACTCACAATACATTGGCCAAATGTGCAGAATAAACACTAAATATAATTAATACACCATGTGATGTGAATGGAAATTTATCCTCCTATAGCCAGACTTCCTTGCGCACGCTCGGTTATTTTCTTAGTCGTCGATTTTTGCTCTCTCGATAAATTTGGGCGATATTCGTTGATGTAGTTTGTTGGCAACGCATCGGTAACTAAGGTCAGATCTGAGACTTACATAACCGAAAGAGATTAATCAAGAAGATATGCATTTAAATTATCTTTAATTTGTGTCAAGTTCCAAATAGCTGAAATTTACCTTACATAGATATAATCTTTCTTCATTAATATCTTAAAATAATTTTGTAAAATGCCTGAATCTTTATAAAGGTATGATGTTTTCTGTACATAATTGCGAAATTGGTCCTGTCTTTTAGATTATGAGTTTCAGATATATATGTATACTGTTTGTATCAAGATTGTTTTATTTGAGTTAACATACTGTCATACGTGTTAAATCACGATGTTTCGTTAGCTTTACTTGAGCAGCATGGGTTTGGTGAAATTTGGTTTCATTCAGATAATTTTAACGAAAAATCATTTATATCTATATTTAAGCAGCGTTTAATTGACAACTTTATACAGAAATGGCGGTCTGACATTTATAACAGTCCTGTTCTTAGTATACTATATTCTAATTTGCATAATACTTTTGAATTTTCAAAGTATCTGAATGTTTTAATTTGTAAGAGCAACAGAAAATATATTACTAAACTTCGAATATCTGCTCATGATTTAAGAATTGAAACTGGTAGATATGGAAATAACAGAATACCTTGAAATGAAAGACTGTTTACTTTGTAATTCTTAAGAAATTGAAGATGAATATCATTTTGTTCTAAAATGTAGTTTTCTTTCTGATATACGAACTAAATATATTAACAAGTATTATTATAAAAAGCCAAGTATGTATAAACTTATTGAATTATTATGGTGTAATGTAAAATCAATACTTATTAATGTCTGTAGATTTCTTAAGTAGGCAAGTGAAAGACGTAAACAAGCATTATTACAATTCAACACAAATGTTTAGATGTGACATATATATTTGTTCACGTATTTGTTAGTTAAATTATTCTCCGCATTTTATTATAGGGTTCTATGTAACAAATAAATTATCCCGCATATAAATATTATTCCAATGCACGTAAGGCTACCTTTAAATAATCAATTTACACATTCTCCATATATAATTTTGCTGACTTTCTTATTTATTTATTTATACATTTTTGTGATTCTATTAATTCACCTTTTGTTTTGCCTTGCTTCATGTGACCATGTATATATGTTTGCAACGAATTGTATTTTAGATGAGATGCTGTATGCATAAGTCAAAAAATAAAATTCTGTTCTGTTCTGTTCTTTATTAGATTCCACTGTGTAATGTTTTTCACAAGGACTTTCGAAGTTGTTGGGAACAAAAGGGGATATAGTCTTAGAACAAGCCGATATGTGAATATTAAAATAGTGCTACCGGTAATTACTACAAATAATGGATTGCGGTAGCTACTTGATGTTAAATATTAATCGAGATCTGTTTAAAACATCGTCGATTGACCCACGTTCGCTCAATACGCTTTGCCCCTTTATCGGCCGTGGGATATAACTGGAGTGATAACGGAATATATATCGTGGGGTTTCGACGTTGATTTAGAATTGATCGAGATCAATAAGCGGTGTCTTTCTCTCAAAATAACCACACTTATTATTTTTAGTTATAAGGTCTTTGTAATCATCCAAAATTTTCTTGAAATACTCATACTAAATTCAAATCATGGCTGTAAACACTATTGTTATCATATCTAGTTCCTAAGGTGCATGAGGACCTAAGGCGCATGCGTCGAAGACAATAGACGTCAAATTTTGAAAGCTCCAATATTTCTTCAAAATACGACATCCTTTGCAAAATTCTATATTTTTCGTTAAGGTTATTATTTTACAGACATCCTTGATGATAATGTCTTACTCAGCTTGTACAAGAACCAACAAGAAACGGGGCCTCCGCGGCCGAGAGGGTAAAGTCGCTGACTTTAACACTCACTCATCCCCTCACCGCGTGGGTTCGAATCCCGGCAGGGTCATTCGGATTTTCATGTGAGGAAGCCTTCCAGTTGGCTTGCGGTAGTTCGGTGGTTCTACCCGGATGCCTCTGTGCATTCGGGGTCTTCCTCCACCTGTAATTAGCTGGACGTCGCTTATATGACTGAATTAATGTCGAATTGACGGTAAACTCAAATAGTCAAGTCAATAGTCAAGCCAACAAGAAACAATAACACTCTTGTTCTCCTGATTACAAATAGCTCTACCAAAATCATGAGAGTTATGCCAGGAATCTCAGACCATGACATTGTATACTCTGAATTTAATTCAACCCACAAATTAACCATCAGAAACCTAAGAAAATGCCACTATATAAAAAGCAAAATGGAACAGCATTAAGGAAGACATGAAAATTTTACATGAGAGTATACAAAAAGAAAGCAGAAGCAAAAAAGCAAATGTCAACACACTTTGAAATACTTCAAAGAAAGCATAGAAAGAAGCACAAACCAATATATCCCATCAAAAATATGCAAAATTGAAAATAAGAAACCTTTGATAACTAAAGAAATAAAAACTTTGATAAGGAGGAGAGACAGAGCTTACAAAAAAAAAAAAATCAAACCATACTTCAGACATTAAAAAATAAAGAAATAAAACAGATGATACAAAGAAAATCCAGACAAGCATATGGGAGATATATTGAAGACATTATTACACATGAGGACACAAACGACAACCTTAGGGTCTGTAAAAATGTTGTATATAGATTTAGAAAATATGGTTGTGATTATTAGTACATGTTGTTGTTGGTTTATACTTCACCACCTTAAGGATTGCTGATCACTCTAGACTCATCATTTTAAAGACCATTTTAGCCCATGAGCCTATGAAGCAGAGGGTCCAGACCAGCATTTAACTAGATAAGCCACTGACAGACATGTGCAACCCTGATAGGGAATATTTTGGAGATCAGTATGGAAAATTTTCTTGGAGTTAATTACAGATATTAATTTTGTTTTGGCGCTAATTTTTATGGACAGGGTCAAATTGGGGAAGTTTGATTGGTTGGAGGTATTGGGAGAAAGCGTCTTGAGAGAGGGGCGAGAGTCAGTTGGGTATGAGCCTGTAAGGAGAGAACAATATTGAGGCCCGTGGGAGTGGTTGTCATAATCGAGGGAAAGTCTAAACACATCGATGTTTGAAAGACTAAGGAACGAAGGATGAAAGGAAAGTTATAGGAAGGAAGAACAAAAAGGTATGTGAGGATATGTTATTATATGAATTGTATTTTTTTAGTCTGATCTTGATAGTTATGTACATGTTTTAGAAAGCAATGTTTCATGAAGTTTAATTTGAAATAGGAAATCTAATGCACTTTATGGTTGTATCCTACATATAAATGTTAAATTACGGTTATTAGTTAAAGTCTATGTAAATCTCAGACAAGTAAGAATTGTCTTACTTGTAGATCCAGGGGACCGGAGGCAGAAGGCCTAGAAGGAGGACAGCCAGGTCAATGATAACGGTTGGATAAAGAGAAGATTTATAAACTGTGCACCCAACAGAAGACTGTAAACATTAGTGAACCAGAAGACTAACATTTGTTACTTATGAAAGACCTGCTTATGTTTGAAAGATCATTGTGTAATCAGCATATAAATATCTTGTCAACTTGTTTTTTTGTTTATTAAATATTATTGTAAACTACACTGTATCAGTTCTGGTTGCATCTAACCCCAAAAATTAAGTCTTCCACTTCATCGCAAGTGGCATCGTGACAGGGTCACAAAAAGGTTCTGGACCTACATCAAACATAAAAAGTGGAGTAGCACCGCTGAGAGCAAATTGCAAACTTGAAACTGGTCCAAAAAAGAAGGCAAACTTATTTGAAAATTCCAGTCAGTTTTCTCACCAGCTAACCCCATCAGCAGAAGAGAATTTTCTAAGCAGAACTTCATGATAGACACACCGGGTAAGTATCCAGATAGTGGCGATATTGAAATCACAAATAAGGGAGTAGGAATACATTTAAAAATCTGAAACCACATAAAGCTGCAGGTCCTGATAACATCAGAACAATGGTAATCAAAGAACTTGCACGTGAAATAACCCCTATCTTAACAATCATTCTCAATGTCTCAATGGCAACAGGATAAATGTCTAATGACTGGCAAACTGCAACTGATACACCAGCATATAAAAAAGGTCAAAAATATATACCAGCAAATTATAGACCAGTTTCCCTGACATGTATCTACTGTAAAATCATGGAACACATTGTCACAAGTAATATAATGAAACATGCTGAGTCCAGCAATATACTTTACCCACTTCAACATGGATTTAGGAATAAACGCTCATGTCAAACACAACTACTTGAATGCATAGATGACCTGACAAAACAACAACAACAACAAACAAACTAGAAATGGGAAAACAGACAGACCTCCTCATGCTGGATTTTTCAAAAGATTTTGATAAGGTGTCCCACAGCCTATCACAAACTCCATCATTATGGCATCAGAGGAAAGACAAACAACTGGATTGAAGCATTTCTGTCAAATAGAACACAAGTAGTATTAGTTGATGGGGAATCCTCAGACAGAGTCAAAGTAGAATCTGAAGTTCCCCAAGGATCTGTACTAGGGCCGAGCTTCTTTTTATTCTACTTAAATGACCTACCAGAAACACTTCACTCAACTGTTAGATTATTTGCAGATGATACTGTAGTTTACCTTACTATTACATCAGATAATGATTCCCATAAACTCCATTCAGACCTGGACAAACTATCAATGTGGGAAAAAATGGAGTTTCATCCGGAGAAATGTAGTGTTATGTCAGTTACTAAGAAAAACCCAATCAAATGGAATTATAATCTTCATGGACATACACTTAAACACAGAACGCCAACAAAATACCTTGGATGTACAATCACTACAGGTTTAGACTGGAGTGAACATACCCAGAACAAGCAAAGCCAGTCGAAGCTTGGATTCCTGCATAGAAACTTACGAATTAACTCCAAATCTATCAAAGAACAAGCACACAAATCGTTAGTCAGACCCCATTTAGATGAGATCCATACAAACAAAACCAAATTGACAAAATCGAGAGAGTACAAAGAAAGCCGCAAGGTACGTCACAAGCCGCATAGGAACCGTTCAAGAGAGAGTGAAATGCTACAAGAATTAGGATGGAAAAGTCTCCAAACCAGACGAAAAGAAGCTAGGTCTATCATGTTTTATAAAATAGTTACAACATGGTCGCGATAAAAAAAGAAAATTACCTTCAAAAGCCAAATAGACATTCAAGACATACTAACAGTCATGCTTATGCACAACAAACCGCCACTAAAGATTGTAAAAAAAAAAGGTCATTTTCGTAAACACCACCAAGGACTGAAACAAACTGCCGCTGGATATAGCCTCAGCTGAGTCACTAGAGATATTCAACAATCGAGTGTCATCACTCACATATGAAATCCCTAATTTCTGTTTTTGTCCTTTTTTCTTTTGCCAGTATTTTCAAAATGTTGAATGTGGGCAGTAAACGGAAGAAGAAGAAGGAGAAGAACTATGAATTCATCAGAAGAAGAACTAAGAATTCAGATTGTCTGTCTTGTGGCGTTTTAAATGTGTCGGAGTTAATTAAATGTGTCGGAGTTCAAGTACACAGGGCGTATTAAATATGTATTATTTAGATAATACGTCTGATACAAATTGAAATTATGTGTGTTTGTGTTATATGCCTTTCAAAGTATGTCATGCTCAAAGTGGAATATCTTGTTCATGTCTAGCTTGAGAATACATATATGGTGAGATCTGAATCCTTGAGGATACTTACTAAGCTGTATTAATCTTGATTATCTCATCATTTAAGACCCGTTGTCACTTAAAATATCAATTCCCAAAAAGGTCAAACAAATGTGTCATTTTAATCTAAAGAGGTAACGTACCTTTCTATTGCTTCAAAAATGTAATGCCTGCCATATATTAGTTTCATTGGCATATTGTATGAATGAGAAAATACTACCTTTGTTTACGTTCTTTATTATAAATATACGGACCTCTCCCATAAACTATTTGTCTGCATGTCAGCCTTTACACATGTCTTGAGTGCTACATATGGTTTTATCACATCTTGCTTGCACCATGTTTCCTGCAAGACTGTCAGAATTGGCTCAAATGCAGAGAGCATTTGATATTCATATTTCAAAGGACAAGAAAAACAAATATTGTAGAGAGACGTCACAAGATTTGCAAGCATTTCCAACGACAAATCATTGAGCTGTAAGGCTTCAGAAATTGGATTTAAAACCAAATAGATACAGAACTGGTTACTCCTATGTATAAATTAACATTAGCTTTACAGAAACATTCAGAAATTTTCCATTAAATCTGTTGAAAATAAATGTGACTGCTGTCACATCACGAATTACACTCACATTACATGAAGACAAGGTAGGGGTATTATCACATTTAAAGTTATTTCTGTGGGTTTTTTTCTCTCTCTCGAATGGAACCACCAAAGGGGCAAACACACTATTTGGATGTTGTTGTTTTAAATCCATCAGGAATATTGCCTACCTTGTAGACTGTCAGATCAGGTCAAGTACTAGTCATTATCTATATACTATCTTGTGATGAAACACATATTATGACTGATAGATGCTGGTCTCAGTTTTCATTAGTTGAAAATATGCATTGGAGTGGTGCCTAAGAAATGAAGTTTTATCAGAAATAAGAATTGTTGATTTTACTCCAGGTAACTGACATTATCAAGCTTGGTGATTATCATCACATCAGTGTACTGTAGCAGTCAAGTGATCTTCTCTTGGATTTCCAAGTTGGACAACACTGACTAGAACCCCACCAAAGGGTCAGTGCTAAGGTATGTAACACAGTTACTTCTATCAGTATATACACAATGTTTAGAGTTTCCTATAATTTTGCAGGCCAAGAGTTTAAAGTCCCTGACTTTAACACTCGCTCAGCCCCTCACAATGTGGGTTCGAGTCCCAGCAGGGTCATTTAGATATTCATGTGAGGAAGCCTTCAAGCTGGCTTGCAGTTGGTTGGTGGTTCTACCCGGATGCCTCAGTGCATTCGGGTCTTCCTCCACATGTAATTAACTGGACATAGCAATATGTTTTAAATACTGTCGCAGTGACAGAAAACTTAAAAAAATAATCAATCATATAATTTTGCATGGTTCTTAAGGTCTAGATCAAGTGCATTTGTTAAAATTGAGTTTCCTGTAAATTATTGAATTTTTTTTCTTTGCTATAGAAAATGTAATATCAAAGGCTCTGTAAAGCTCAATTTAGGCAATACTATATCAATAATATATCCTGTAGACAAACTTCCCAGATTACTGGAATATTTTTGACATGCAACAGTCAAGTAATCTCATAATTGTTGTAACCACATGAATGAAATGTGTGCTTAATTGACTGGTGGTATATTTTGCTTGGTGTTTAGCACATTAGGGTTGATACATGTTCCGAGCCTGGTTAGCCCAGCAGGTGGTTAATCGTATTTGCCTACAATGTATAATCTCAATTCCCAACAGGCAATGCTCAGAAATGACTGGCATATCTTTAGTTGGAAGATAAAAGTTAGAAAACATTTTATTGAAGGATGCAGTGGTCATGTGTGTGTTTATTGCAACTTATTTTGTAAGGTCACACTTGGGTCAAGGTCTCTTAAGATATACAGAATGTTTTCTATCATAAATATAGTAGGATTTAGTATGTTAAGATGTTGATCTTTTGGTTGGTGGATAGTGATCGTTCTGAACTTCTCATATTCCAGAAGCTCAGTGGTTCAGGATGCTTCCTAAGGATTCACACAAGAAACAGATTGTGGAGAAACTTTCCCACTACATCCCCACATTTACAGACATTTTTGATGAGGAGTTCTTCTACATCTTCGTGTTTATCTTGGTGTTTATTACTATTGGGCTGGCGGTGGTCCTGTCCAGAAGGATAGAAATTAAAGATGCTGGACATGTTGATTAGGACAACATGTACAAACCTTTCTTCACAAAACTTTTTTTCCTTCTACACTTTTAGAGTGGGCATGGTGTTACAGATGACTTACCCAGAGTTTCCAAAACAAAAATTACTAGCTATTAATGAAATTAAAAAAAGATATCCAGAAAACTTTTCAAATAACTGTTCTAAGCTTTTTTAAAAAAAACAAGCAAACAAAAAAAATCAGGTTAACATTTTCTGGATTATGCCATATTTCCATTTTTTTCCTGGCCTTCAGACTGAGGGTTTTAAGGAGCTTAAGGGTTCTGACTTTTTTTTTACTTTGACCTCTGTTTAGTTTTAAGTTTTTAATCTTTAGAAATAGAATATGAAACAAGATGGTACAAAGCCACATTCCAGTCTTGTGATTCAGTAAACATGATTTTAGAAGTATCTTGTTCATGATTTGTTCAATTTAGATACAGGTAGATACACTTGATCTTTTGATAGTTTTCCAGTGATTAGGAAAGAATTTTACTCAATGGGACATAGCCCCTTTCTAAGGCAAAATCAATGTGACATTTTCAAAATCAAATGTGACATTTTATGAAACAACACATACAATCTGAAGTGCATAATATTAATAACAAATTCAAACCATGATAAAATTAAAACTTTTGAGAGAAGACATTAAATCATTAAGTGACAAAATAATATTTGTATTGTATTGGGTGACACTGAAAAATCTGAATGCGACAGGGGCGCATCAAATGCAAAAAATAATGAGACAGCTCGATTTTTAATGTAACTATGGCACATGGCGCATGCCTTTCCCGATCACTGGTTTTCTGACCAAAGCCATCGTCAGACACCCATGGTCAATTCCTTATGTTACTCCACAGTGGACCCCAGGAGGATGATGCCAGTATTCCTATGAAATCCAAGCTTGCATAGTGACCCGTCATTGAGTGACTTACTGTAGTATCCTTACACGTCCAGTCTGTGTTTCATAAAGCTTAGCATTGAGATTTAAATTTTCCTCAACTCAGTATGAGATTTTAAAGAAATCAAATAAAATTTTCTGCAAGATCATGCTTAAAATAACATGCAAATGTAAGCAAGATTACTTTTCAAGTTTAACGAAGGTGACATGTCTAAAGTTTCATAATTTTGAGTAGAGGAAGGTCTTAATTTGAGATGTCTTGTGATACACAGGGCAGATTGATTATAAAGTATCAGATTATATTCAAAGGTTTAAATTTATGTTGAAATTTTTATTTTGTATATCAAGGTTTTTAAAAGTGTGTTGTGTTTAAGGCTGAGTTATATATATAATTTTCTCATATGCAGCCTCAGATTTACAATATGACATGATTTTCTTTTGATTTGACTTTTTTAATATTTTTTTTTTACATTTTAAAATTTCTTAAATAAATTATTATTTCTTATCAAGTTGTTTCCATGCCTTGATGTTGCACTTTTGTCATAATGCTTGTACTATCCTGAACATGTAACTGGCCATTATTCCAACAACACTACCCCATGCATAATCCGTGCACGGTGTGAATGTTGAGGTGTGTGTTTATAGTATATGTGTCAGGCACTTGTTGGCCAAACAATTTCACCTCTCAAGCCAGTAAAGTTGTTTATAGAAAATGAATTAATGTGTTCTCTAGTTGCATAATATTTGTTTTTCATAGCAGAAATATTTCAATAAAGTTGATGCACTTCTATTTTTAGATGATTTGTTTTTATATTTATGTAAATAAGGTAGTTTCCGGGATTTGTCAGAAACAGCCAAATCGGTGGCCATGAAATTCCGTACTTGTTGATATGATTAGGGTATTGTAGACAATCCTTAGGTAGTATAAGGGATCAGGCAAGTTTTTATGAATATTTTCTTTACTGAAGGTCCATCATAGATGATAAATGTCCATGATTTGTACAAACTGAGAGCTTCAAAATTTTCAAGCTAAACTGACGTATCTATAGTATTGCATGTTTAAATTTTACTTAATGCTAAGAGTTATTGGTGGAATTTGACCCTGTTCAAACGAAAGAGAGAATGTAATATTTTTTTCCTATTTTTATTACAGTGATAAAGCTACTTGTCAACTATGTATGAACATACCCTGTATATGTACACTACCACCATTATAATGCCAAATCTTCTATTTCTGTGCCCAACTGTATTTAGCTTGATTTCATTATATAACTGAAATACCATTGTGGTGATGATTATTTCCAATCAAATACAAATTTATTTCATCTTTCAAGCTGCATTTCCTAGCATTCCATCATCTTCCAGAACATACAGTGTCTGTATAAATATACATTAGTGCAGTTTGACCATATATCACCATCAGTGTGCATAAACAACAGAACCTCAGCACAATGATAAAGAATATGAAGACGGAACAAAATGTTGTGTTTCAGATTTATAAAAATGGGATTTTTTTAAAAACTTTTTCAATCTGTTGTATCATTTTCACAAATAATTTAAAAATGATGGTACATTGCATAATTATAGTCATTTATTTTTATTTTTCACAGGTTTGATAATAAATGAACATAACTTAAAATGAAAAGAAAAATCCAAACAAAACCATTTATAACAAATGGCATACCATGTATGTGTATCATATTACAACCAATTGTAACTCCTTATAAATATGTTTAAACTTTTTTATGCTCCCGGAAAACTTACAGGGGAGCATACGTATGTATAGTTGGCAACATGGCTGTCTATCTCTCTGCACTCACATATAGATACTTGGGTGGCAATAGGTACAATAGACATTAAATTTCCTTAGGTCATTTATTTAAATAGCTCTGTGGCTACAGAGAACAAACGATTAGCTACATGAGAATGTCCATCTGTTTGATTTGTCTAGAGTAAAACTCAAAAATCAAATGACATTTTTTTTAAACTTCATACAATGATAGAAGACAAGAAGAGTAAGTGCAGTGCACAAGAACTGTAACTCTGTCTACCTCTGTTTTCTCCCATTGGTAAATTTTGTTTGTCCAGAACATAACTAGATTTTATTAATATTAAAGATTTTGATAGAGAACATTTAATGAAGTTGATATTGCACACATTGATAGAGGGGAGTAAATGAAATGCAGAGTCTTAGAACTATAACTTAAGTCCTAATTTTGAGTTATCTCCCTTTATGTTTTTGTTAATATGTCCAGAAAATCATAAAAGGGAATTTGTTGATTTTAAAGATATTGATAGAAAGCATTTTCATTAAGTGTAGGTTTGAAGAACTATAGCACTGCCTTTCCCTATATTTGATGTTTTAAAATGCTTGTCTGGAGCATAACTCTAAAAGTGTTCAAGGAATTTAGTTGATAGTAAAGATTTAATAGATTTCAAATAGGGGATATGCTCTTTCATATTACTATAGAAATATTTTAATTTCCTTCCTATATAAGCTCAACTAAGAATAGGTGGGTTATTCTACTCACCCAAGTGTTGCCCCCCCCCCTTCTTGAACTAACACTTACTTGGGGAGTATCCATAGCTTTTACTGATTCTCATTTTTGTATCTTTTTAGCTCACCTTAGCAAAGCTCAGGGTGAGCTATTGTGATCCCGTGAGTGTCTGTCGTGCGGCATCAACAATTTTTAGTGTTTACACTCTATCACCTTTATTTCTTCAGAAATCATCTTCAAACTTTAAGACAATGTTTCTGACCATAATGTCTCGATTGAGTTCGATTATGGCTGAGATCTGTCAATTAGGTCAGGAGTTATGCCCCTTTTAATATTTAAAAAAATGCCATATTTCACGTTGTTTACACTCTAGCATCTTCATCTTTTGAGCAATCATCTTCAAACTTTATGGCAATGCTTATGATCATAAGGTCTCAATTGAGTTCAATTATGGCTGAGATTGGTCAATTAGGTCAGGAGTTATGCCCCTTTTAATATAAAAAAAATGCCAGATTTCACTTTGTTTACACTCTAGCATCTTCATCTTTTGAGCAATCATCTTTAAACTTTATGGCAATGCTTATGACCATAATGTCTCAAATGAGTTTGATTATGGCTGAGATCGGTCGATTAGGTCAGGAGTTAAGCCCCTTTTAATATAAAAAAATGCAAGATTTCACTTTGTTTACACTCTAGCATCTTCATCTTTTGAGCAATCATCTTCAAACTTTATGACAATGTTTATGACCATAATGTCTCGATTGAGTTGATTATGGCTGAGATCGGTCAATTAGGTCAGGAGTTATGCCCCTTTTAATACAAAAAAAAGCCAGATTTCACTTTGTTTATACTCTAGCATCTTCATCTTATGAGCAATCATCTTTAAACTTTATGACAATGTTTATGACCATAATGTTCCAATTGAGTTCGATTATGGCTGAGATCAGTCAATTAGGTCAGGAGTTAAGCCCCTTTTATTATAAAAAATGTCAGATTTCACTTTGTTTATACTCTAGCATCTTCATCTTTTCAGCAATCTTCTTCAAACTTTATGGCAATGTTTATGACCATAATGTCTCGACTGAGTTCGATTATGGCTGAGATCTGTCAATTAGGTCAGGAGCTATGCCCCTTTAAATATTAAAAAAAGGCCAGATTTCACTTTGTTTAACTCTAGCATCTTCATCTTTTGAGCAATCATCTTAAAATTTTATGGCAATGCTTATGATTATAATGTCTCGATTGAGTTTGAGTATGGCTGAGATCTGTCAATTAGGTCAGGAGTTAAGCCCCATTAATATAAAAAAATGCAAGATTTCACTTTGTTTACACTCTAGCATCTTCATCTTTTGAGCAATCATCTTCAAACTTTATGGCAATGCTTATGACCATAATGTCTCCATTGAGTGTGATTATGGCTGAGATCTGTCAATTAGGTCAGGAGTTATGCCCCTTTTAATACAAAAAAAAGCCAGATTTCACTTTGTTTATACTCTAGCATCTTCATCTTATGAGCAATCATCTTTAAACTTTATGACAATGTTTATGACCATAATGTTCCAATTGAGTTCGATTATGGCTGAGATCAGTCAATTAGGTCAGGAGTTAAGCCCCTTTTATTATAAAAAATGTCAGATTTCACTTTGTTTAACTCTAGCATCTTCATCTTTAGCAATCTCTTAAACTTTATGCAATGTTTATGACCATAATGTCTCAACTGAGTTCGATTATGGCTTAGATCTGTCAATTAGGTCAGGAGCTATGCCCCTTTAAATATTAAAAAAAGGCCAGATTTCACTTTGTTTACACTCTAGCATCTTCATCTTTTGAGCAATCATCTTAAAATTTTATGGCAATGCTAATGATTATAATGTCTCGATTGAGTTTGAGTATGGCTGAGATCTGTCAATTAGGTCAGGAGTGAAGCCCCTTTTAATATAAAAAAATGCAAGATTTCACTTTGTTTACACTCTAGCATCTTCATCTTTTGAGCAATCATCTTCAAACTTTATGACAATGTTTATGACCATAATGTCTCGATTGAGTGCGATTATGGCTGAGATCGGTCAATTAGTTAAGGAGTTATGCCCCTTTTAATATTCAAAAAATGCCATATTTCACTTTGTTTACACTCAAGCATCTTCATCTTTTGAGCAATCATCTTAAATTTTATGCAATGTAATCTGATTGATTTTGATTATGGCTGAGATCTGTCAATTAGAACAGGAGTTATGCCCTTTTTAATACAAAAAAAAGCCAGATTTCACTTTGTTTACACTCTAGCATCTTCATCTTATGTGCAATTTATCTTTAAACTTTATGACAATGTTTATGACCATAATGTCTCAATTGAGTTCGATTATGGCTGAGATCAGTCAATTAGGTCAGGAGTAAAGCCGGGAATCAGTTTTATATCGGCTTTGTCTTTACGTGTGTGCCAAAATTTCTACGAGAATGGAACAAAGTGACAAAAAGTATCTGCAAATATGAAGCATAAGAATACAAAAATGTAAAAAGGTGGGTTGGGATCGATTAACTATTCATGCGTGTTTACGTATTTTGTTTTATTTAGAAATTCCCGCACCTCGTTCGAAAAAGAATCCTATTTTTATCGCCCTGTGTCGAGACTGTATGGTGACATTTTCATTTGATTCGTTCGAAAACATGAGAAACACTAGCGGCAGAAAATATTAAGAAAATCAAATCAAATGAAACAAAAAAAAAAAAAAAAAAAGTTTTTTAAATATTGAAATAAGCTCAAGAAGTCTATAAGGTATCGAAAAATGCAAGGTTTTGGCATATTGATCAAATAAATAAAGATCCTTAACTATTTGAAGAGATGAATACATTTCTTGAGAGATTTTTTACCGCTTAACTAAACAGTCTCGAGACAAACCGATAAAAACAAGACGTCCTTTAAAAAAAAATAAGGAATAGGATTATCAAACAAGTTTTAGCCTACCAAAATTTCCTTCCAGGGCATTTCTAAATGATGAAGTATGAAGTGAAAGCCGTTTTTCAGCATTTGCATATATGGAAGAGATAACCTTAGAGTACGAAAAGGACAAACTGTAGGTGCTTGAACATTTCTCTCCAAGTCAAAACTTTCTTATGTTTTTTCTTTCTTTAAGTCATGGTAGCACAAGAAATGAAGCAAGAAATTCAAGGACTTTAATAGGGCTAAGTTCAATTTAGGCTGACATCGTGTTTTCTTAATCGGGACAACACGATGCCGTAATTTAAACCTGCACGCACCTGCTAGACTGACTGAAAATGGTCGATAAAATGGCGTATAAATGGCGCACATCACGTGATATCACGTAATGGCCGTTAAAATGGCGGATAAATGGCGGTTTCTGCTATCACGTCACTTCCGATTGGATCCCGTCTCATCGTAGGTATCATGAGGCAAATCAGATATTAAGCGGGATAACATCTCCGCAGGAAGCGAATCTGAAATTGTCAAGTTGAAATGTATGACTATAGATGTTCCTTCCCATGGGAAGGAACAATCAAAGTAAAATACTAACACAAATATATCTAGTACATCGATCTCAACGTTGTTTTAGAGAGAATCTCGTTTTTATCGCCTGTGTTGAGACAATATGATGACTATATGATGACATTTCATTCGATTCGTTAGAAAACATAAGAGAAGCACATGCGTCAAAAAAATAAAGGGTACCGCATCCCTAAGAACAAGTGTTCATAAATAAGTTTTAATTGTCATAAAATGTTGATATTTGAATCAATTCTTTAAATTTAACACAAAAATGACTTTGTAATAAGTTGTAAAAGAACGCTTAATGCGAGCCGCCATTTTCGTATCATGTGAACTTGTGACGTCTCATTGTTCTCGCGAGATGGGCCGTGCGAGATTACCTTGACGCATTGCTTAAGAGTTTCTACTTCGTCTGTAAAATATCGAAAATTTTGGATATAAAACGTGACAAAGGCAGCAATAAGTGGTTCTCGTTGATTTCTGTTAACTAACGATCATGTGAGTCGTAAAATGCCACAGTGTTAGGCATTAAACAGCAATAGTAGCGCAGGATATGACGTTTGAAAAAAATACTGAAAATAAAATATTTACTAAATTCAAACTTATTGTTTACTTACCCGTGTGTGAGAGTTGCCTTGTCCTCTGACCTTTATATGCCAGGCCGGTGATGAAAGCTACTTCCAAAACGGAATCATTCAGAACTAAGGTATGAACATCCGGATGACCAGAAATGCACGCAATGCCATCTAAATTCCGAGCAACTAAGTCTCTTGAATTGCAACAAACATTGTCCACACTGGATTAGCGCATTCTAACAATTAAAACTCGTCGCATTTTACCGTAATTACCCACTTACATGAAACAGATGGTGTATAATTGCTAATAAAAAATATAATTGCGTTTACTAACAATAACTGTTAAATACTTTAGAGAAATTCAAAGCAAGTCTAAATATTTATTGGCACAAAATAAGCAAAATATATACAACTTTATTGGAATTAATATTTATCACGCCATGCCCAGGTAAATGAGCTAAATAGTGAAAGTAAAAAGTAGTATGACCAAACACAGTCGAAAACAACTTCTTTCATTATGATGTATACGACACACATCAACTAAGTAGTGAAGTGTGACGATGCATCGTCACAGGTATAAATACAATCTCTGACAACTGCGTCAGGGAGTCGACTCTTTGGCTCAGTGGTTAGAGCACTGGACCAGGTTCGATCCTGGGCCGGGTCGAGTTTTTTTTACATTGGTGGCAGCGGTGGGATAGTGTCAACTGCCAGACCGGAGTTGCCTTACCCACATGTTTTAAACTGTCTGTTAGTGCCCATTACTGCCAATCACATATTCACTTATGTTAACTGGGTATCATGATTTTTCCAGATAATTATGTAATTTAATGCTTGTTATCTACATAATTTAACTGACTACTAGTAACTTGAAAAAAGGCGAGATATCCAGTTATCTTAAGTGAATGTATGGCTGGCAGTAGTGGGCACTAACAGGCAGTTTTGTCCTGTTGAGATACCTAAGGCGATAACACGAAAGTTTTCTACTTGCAAACGACAAATTAGTCTGGTGGTACCTTAGATATCACTCGGCAAATGTCTGTTAATGATTGAACGTATCATTCAATGCATACGCAGTGCCCTAAACGCGTGCTTATCACACAGTCATGGATGACTGCCGATTCGGATTACCTACACATTAACAGTAGGGGGCCATACGAGCGCTCGTGGGTATCCGACGCTGCTCCACTATCTTTTTGGCGATTCTGATTGGATGATTTAAAACTTCTACCCACAAAATGTTGATGTCAATTTCACGTCTTTGTATACCCCCCCCCCTCCCCCAAAAAATAAATAGGCGTAATATAATTAATTTAATTAAGGTGCATATCTTTTTCGCTGGACGTATTTTTTTTAATTTATTTATCTGGATGGCATTCTGTATTCTGTACCCTCGAGGTAAGGATAGTAACAGGTTGCACTATCTCTGTTATTCTCTTCTTCTCCGCAGCAATGAACCTCTTGGCAAAAACAGCAAAGAAGATGAGTCGGGGTTCAATCACTATCTCAAGGATTCGCCAGCCACCAACAACGGCCATCGTGGACGACATGACGATAACGACAAGGTCGGTTCCAGATAGAAGACCTTGAACGTCTGATATCGTGGTCAAGGATGAAGTTCAAGCCAGCAAAATCTCGAAGCCTTGTCTTGAAGAAAGGAAAAGTACAGGACCGTTTCCGCTTCAAGGTCAATGGAGAGCTAGTCCCAACAGTGACCGAGCAGCCAGTGAAAAGCCTAGGCAAGTGGCTCCGGAGCTCACTCAGAGACACGGAAATGTGGCAGAAAAGCAGCAACAATGTGAAGACTGGATGAAAACCGTGAACAAGAGCGGGTTACCAGGGAGATATAAAACTTGGATATATATATCAGCATGGAGTACTGCCAAGACTCTTGTGGCCACTTTTGGTGTATGATGTACCAATATCAACAGTCGAGGCCATGGAAAAAAACATTGAATGGCTACATCAGAAGATGGCTCTGAGTTCCAATTAGCTTCTCAAGAATCGGCCTATATAGCTCTGGTAGCAAGCTACAATTTCCACTATCTTCAGTCACTGAGGAATTCAAGGTCACCAAAGCTAGGCAAGTCATGATGCTAAGAGACAGCTCAGATAAAAAAAGGTCAGGGAGCCGAGGTAAAAGTCAGTACAGGTCGCAATGGGAGCAGAAAAAGCTGTCGATGACGCAGAGACAAGACTCAAACACAGCGACATCGTGGGGACAACTACATCGGACAGACTAGGGTTGGGATGTGTAACAAGAGCCAGTTGGAGGGCCGCGACGCTTCCAGAGAGGAGAAAAATGGTACAAAAGGAGATCCGGTCAGCAATGGAGGAAACCAGCACAGAATAAGATTTCTGCTACGCTGTGTATGACGTACTGTCAACACCAACCAATCTCCGGACATGGAACCTCTCTGATGATCCTAACTGTAATTAAGCTTTGCGGCAAGCCAGCGAACCTTTACACATCCTGTCACCGTGCAGGGCAGCATTGGCGGACGGAAGATACGGGTGGCGACATGACAAGATCCTGAGCGAGATTGTGGCCAGCCTGGATGCAGCACGAAAGAAGAATCTCCCAGTGCAGACAAAGCCAGCATTCATCAACTTCGTGAAGGAGGAGGATTGGCCCTAAGCAACAAGAGATCAACAGAATTTACTTCTGGTCACAGTAAGAGATTGGGAACTTCTTGTTAATTTGAAAAAGCAGTTGAGATTCCATCTGAAATCGCCAGCACAACTCTACGTCCAGATATTTTGCTGCTGTCTAGGTCTGTCTAGGGTGGCGAAACCGAATGTTCTTCTGGAGCTGACAGTACCATAGGGAGAAAAAATGGAGGAAGCAGATGAAAGAAAGAAAGCCAAGTACCAACCACTGATGGACGAGTGCCGACAGCGAGGATGGAAGACATGGAACCTCCCCATTGAGGTTAGCAGTCGAGGCTTTGCTGAGCTGTCCATGTTTTATTAACAAATCTTTATTCAACTTCTTTATCAAATAAATTGTAAAATTATGATAAATTAAATAACAAGAGGCCCATGATGGCCCTAAATCGCTCACCTGAGATAAATAGGTTGACCCAAGGAACATTTGTACTAATTTATTTTAAAATCTGGCCAGTAGTTTTGAAGAAGATGATTTTTAAAGTTTTCATTTTTTTTTCTTTTTGTTGCCATGGCAACCAGAGTTCTACATGGATCAAGTTTATTTTAGCAACTTTGTGAAGGTTGACCCAAGGATCATCCCTGCCAAGTTTAATCAAATTCTGTCCAGTGGTTTCAGAGGAGATGTTGTTTAAAGGTTTCTCTATATACATATAAGGCAAATAAGCCCCGCCCCTGGCGGCCATGTTTTTTTACGGATCGGAATAATTTTAGCAACTTTGGTAGAGGTTCACCCAAGGAACATCTGTACCAAATTATTTTGAAATCTGGCCAGTAGTTTTGAAGAAGATGATTTTTAAAGTTTTCATTTATTTTTCTTTTTGTTGCCATGGCAACCAGAGTTCTACATGGATCAAGTTTATTTTAGCAACTTTTGTGAAGGTTGACCCAAGGATCATCCCTGCCAAGTTTAATCAAATTCTGTCCAGTGGTTTCAGAGGAGATGTTGTTTAAAGGTTTCTCTATATACATATAAGGCAAATAAGCCCCGCCCCTGGCGGCCATGTTTTTTTATGGATCGGAATAATTTTAGCAACTTTGGTAGAGGTTGACCCAAGGAACATCTGTACCAAATTATTTTGAAATCTGGCCAGTAGTTTTGAAGGAGATGATTTTTAAAGTTTTCAAATTATTTTTCTTTTTGTTGCCATGGCAACCAGAGTTCTTCATGGATCAACTTTATTTTAGCAACTTTTGTAGAACCTCACCCAAGGAACATTCCTGCCAAGTTTCATTAAATTCTGTCCAGCGGTTTCAGAGGAGATGTCGTTTAAAGCAAATTGTTGACGACGGACGACGCACGACGGACGACGCACGACGCACGACGACGGACGCCGGACGAAGGGCGATCACAAAAGCTCACCTTGAGCACTTTGTGCTCAGGTGAGCTAAAAATAACACATACATAAATAAAAGAATGAAAGTATCGATGAAATCCGTTTAAACGTGACACAATGCAGTTATAAAGTATTATAAAATATTTTTGAAAATTCTTGGGGTATATATAGTATGTTTTAAATACAGTTTTTATACATCAATTGTTTTACGTCTGTTAATTTGTATTTGTTTCCTATTGATTTAATCACAGACCTATTAAACAGGAGTGAAAGAGAGGGGGACAGAGTGCTTACTTTGAGCCGTCTATTAAAACATTTTGTTTTAATCTTTTCTTGTTTAGTTTTGGTAGAGCTAGAACTGAACTATATATACAGACTGTGTTCATATAAATATATGCGTACAATAGCTTTTGTACTACCCTGTAGTATTTTACATCGGAATACTCGGATAGTATCGTGTAAATATAAGCGGAAGACTTTGACAATGTCGTAGAGAATTTGTTTTGAAAAAGGATTTTGCGGGTCTCTGGTGGTGGTGAAAATAATTCACCATGGGAGTTGGTGATCAGTTAAAGAATACTTCGAAAGGTCGCCTGGCATACGAAAGGAAAACATCATGTCCTAAGCTTAAGGTACTGCCGATGAAGAAATGACTGCGCCTGTTAAAAGTACATCAGCATCCGACCCAAGATATTTCGAACCCAGATTTATGAAGTCATATAAGACCATTTGATGTATTAAATTTAAATGTGTTCTTAACCCTTTACCTTTTGTACAAATTTATTACATGATGAATATTTATCTACTGAACGTTAACTAGAATAAGAAATAATGGATTCTTCTTCTCATTATGCCTTGCAGACCACAGGCATCTGGTTCACCAGCTCGTATTAGTCCTAATTAAAAGACCTAAACGTAACCTATTTCACGATTATCCTTCATTATATCTGATATTTTACATTTTTCATTCGTCAGGACATCAACTAAAAAGAAATATAAAGCAACAGAATATTTATAGGTAGGACTACTACTCATATATCGTTCGGTACTCTATTCCGACGGATCACTATTCCGACGCCTTTTTTGTTTTGACCTTTTTATTTTTATTATTAAATGGATTCCATGTGACATCATTCTTATAAGTTTTGTTTGTCAACATCCCTTTTAGTGTTAGAAAGTCAAAATGTGGTGAGTTATTGATGCAGGCTATTATTTGGTGCACTTTGTACAAAACACCCACAAAACCTCCTTTTTAATAAGTACTTTTTGTCATCTGGCATATTTTCAGTGAAGCATTGAAATAAAAAAAAAGCTGTGCAACCAAAATTCCCTCGTACATTATTTCTGACAAGAAATTAAATTTTTATTTACATACTGCAATGATTAAATGAAAAACCAATCAGATGCATCATTTCATTGTACTCAAGTGAGCCTCACTGAATTATACAGACATGCACACTAGTGATTTTTCGTTGAAAAAACGATGTCAGCCACTTGAAAACAATGTAAGATTATGAATAAATGATTTAGTTTTACCATACAATAGAAAATTATATTTTTTGTTTATGTTAAATTAAAAAAGACCACTATGTTTTCTTAGGTGCGTCAGAACTGTGTACTCGAGGATATATATTTATATGAATACTGCCACTGGTTATATGATAATACGGTAATACCACTAATCTAAAGCTTCACCAAATTGTCACAGAGTTATATATATATTTGTAAATGGTTTGGCTGTTCCTGATAAACAATTTTAACAAATACAGATGAAAACAAGTTTGGACTAAGAGTTTGTTTGGTGTATTGTTTTTATAACAGCATTCATGATATTATGTGTATTGCGGAATTACGTATATAAACCATACTATAGAAACAAAGTAAACAACTCCCTCTATAGGCAAAGTACTCTGGTTTTGTTCCCTCGCCAATGTTTTCATTACACTCCAGCATACCTCTGTATGCTACATGTCAAACGAAAGTTTGATGAATTAATATGAACATTTTGGTATATTATTATTCAAAACTGTACCATTTAGTTTTTGCAATGTTTCAAACTTGAAGAGTCATTTTTTTTTACTCGAAGGCATGCCAGATGTTCTCATAGAATCTAAGCTTTGACAGTGGCTAGAGCGGACAAAAAGGTGATCTCTTGTAAGACTTTCAGAATGATAGGTATAGACTATATTGTAACTGATTCTGAACTTTCTGGGTACAAATCATGTAAATATACTGTTAAAATTTTAAAAATAAGCAATGTTTCCTATTATTGTATTATTTCTTGATTGTATACCTTACAACATTCGTTTCATTGGCTGATACCTAGTCCAGTCTGGTGATCAGCCAATGAAAATGTTCAAAGTATAGTTATGAGAACATCAGGCTCGCAATTGATTTGAGTTAAAATAAGGGCATGGATTCTCCAAGTTTGAAACGTAGTACAAAATCAATGGTACAGTCTCAGGTAATGGTTAGTATACCAAAATGTTCTTAATTTATTGAACTTTCTATTGACCTAGATCTTACAGATGTATATTTAAGTGTAATAAAAATATTGCTGATGGAATAAAGCTGGTATACTTTGCCGATTGAGGGAGTTGTTTTCCTTGTCTCTTTCGTATATGAATTAAAGTCAAATTGGATTACGAGCTGGATGCCTGTGATGCAGACTAGAATCTGTACTACAAATTACAATATTGTATGAGCAAACAGAGACCCTGATCAGGCCACATTTAAAAATATGTTTGTTTCCCCTCTCCCGACCCTAAATATCAAGGTTGGGTAGGTTGGTAGGTCAAAAAAAATTTTTTTTTCAATAAAAGTATTCTTATTGTACATTTCCATAGCCGTAAACAAATCCTAATACTATAAGGTTTGCTTTTGATATTCTATTTAAAATTTTATTAATAATATGACAGTACAACTAATATTCACAAGTTACAGTTGTACTGTCCTATTCCTAATGATGGAATTTTAAATAGAAAAATATCAAAAGCTTAAAAATACATGAAGTGATCATCCTGGCAGTATTAATTCAAAGATATGAAAATCAGACCTGATGAAATAAAGATTTGTAAATTGTCTTAGTGATTTTAAAAGATTACTGAAGTCAAAATGGTTTAAACTTTTAATTGACTACATCCAAGCCATATTTATGCATTCTGACAAGTCAACAACTGTTCTCATGAACTTGGGACATGTCAGGATACATAATCTAAATTGCTCCTTTACACACACAAAAAAAAATATTAAGATCATTTAAACCTATCAGATATGTTGGGAATGACTACTGTCAGAAAGTCTCATTTTTCATTTCATTGAAAAGATTTGCACACAGATACAGGAATTTTAGACATTGCTTTCAAAAAAAAAAAAAAAAAAAAAAAACAGGGGTTCCCCAATAATTTAATGTTTTATTTCAGGAATATATATGGATAAAAAAAGAAAAGATGGGAGAGGGGTTCGCCTTATCCTAAAGGAACCATTGAAGGAATGAAAAATAAATCTCATGTGGGAATATACTTTACTGTGAAGTTTGCAACTGTTTTGTCCTTTAATTTGGGGGGTTTTTTTTGGTTGTGCTAGCAGTCATTTTGATAGTGAATGCGGACATTTCTGTAGATTTATGTCATTCAGTCTTAGTTGGCCAGACCAACATCTTTGTCTCTATGTATAGTGAAGAGAACATATTTTAATGAGTTGTCAAATTCCTTAACTATTATGATTGGTTCCTCCATATCTGGAGTAAATGTTATAGTCCCCAACAATTTGCTTGAAACACATGTAACAAAAGTGTCTTCACCATCCATAACATCATGCAACACATCATTCAATGATTGTGTCCTCCTCATTAAAATCGTATAAACGATTCTGGCACAATTGTTTGCTGCCATTACCGCATTTAGCCACCACTGACAAACAAAAAGTAAATGTTCCGCCATCCTTATGCGTGGAAAGACACTTATCCATAGCAGACAACTTTTAAATAAATTAAAGGCTGGTTCTCAGCTGAATATTTTAGCACCCTTCTTATGAGGCGGTAGTAAGCAAGCAGCCGGGTACCAGCTTAGAAACTTTGAAACTTTGTTGACTTCCGGTTACACTAAAATCCTATATTGGTAACGGAAACGGCTGCGATTTTCGATTGTTTTTTTGGGAATAAAGAATGCATAGATAGTTGTCTTTCCTTGTTAATAAAAATGGCGGAAAATTACTGTCACATTAAAACCCAAGAAGGGCAATGGATAAAAAAAAAAAAGTTTTGAAAAACGGAATGAAAACTTTTCGGTCAGCGGGAATTTTATCAGTCGGTCGGAAGGGGAAACAAACATATTTTTAAATGTGGCCTCAGACAGCTCCAGGTGTTTGCACAAACCAATGTGGTTCCCATTGTATGATATACAATGGCTTGATATTGTGTCATGAAATGGTTACATGGTCCTATATGATTGTTC
>CM037780.1:5313156-5344556 GCA_021229015.1 Solen grandis | reverse complement strand
TTCTTGGTCACTGCACTCACCCTTAATAAGATCTACCCAAAAATGAAATTTCATCTTGATATCTTTTACACTTTTTCAGTTATGGTACAGACAAAAATAAGTATGGACATATTCAAGGGGCAAAAACTCCAAAAGTATACAACATAGAGTTATGTGTTTTGATCACTGCAAACCCCCCCCCCCCCCCCCCCCCCCCCCCCCCCCCCCCCCCCCCCCCCCCCAATGAGATCTATCTACATATGAAATTTTATCTTGATATCTTTCACACTTTGAGTTATGGTCCGGACAAAAATTAAAAATTAAGTATGAAAATTTTCAAAGGGGAATATCTCCAAAATTAGGCAACAAAGAATTATGTTTTAGGTCACTGCACTCCCCTTCAATGAGATTTATCCACATATGAAATTTTATCTTAATACCTTCTATACATTTTGAGTTACAGCCTGGATAAAAAACAACAACAAAAAACAGCAGAAGGACAAGCTGAATCCAGTATACCCCCTTACAACTTTGTTGTGCTGGGGCTATAATTAAATTCTGACCATTAGATTCATATCATCATCATCATCATCCAGTTTTGATTATCCAGGCCTTGAATTATTCCTTTTCACAAGGGTTAGGCCTGGCTGTCCAGTTGGGAGCGAAGTCTCCCTCTCCATGCCTGGCGATCTTGTGGGTTGGTACAGTCTATCCTGTTTCACTAGGTCGTCCCAAGACAGCTTTGGTCTGCCAGGAGCCCTTTGACCAGTAATGCTAAGGTTACGCACCTGGGATATCCACCCTTGACTGCACTCTACATGGCCAAACCAACTCAGCCTGTTTTTTTGGAGAATATCTGCAATGTCTCTAATGTTAAGCTGAGAGAGAAGGGTCTCAAAGGGGACATTCTCTTCAGGTTTGACTTGGCAGGTCCATCTTATCATGGCTCTGTCATTACGCTGCAGTTTCCCCGAGTGTGGCAGCTGATACAGCCCATGTCTCGGAACCATATAGCAAGACAGGTCTTATGTAAAAAGAGTAGATACCATCTCTGGTAGCAATTAGCAGTTGTTTGCTTGCTAGGATTGGGAGGAGCTCTCTAAATTTGTTCAAGGTGGACTTGCAACGTGTTATTGCAGCTAGTTCACAACCCCCTCCAGATGACAGAGTGTCTCCAAGGTAGCAGAAGTCAGCTACAACCTCCAACTTTTCATCACCAACAGGTACCTCTTTGACTGGTCTTCCATCAATAGGTTGAGCTTGTCCATTGCAGCATGGACACCTGTAGCACAGGTCAGATTTCAGAGGGCCCTTGATACCACTGCATTTCTTGTGGACCCAGTTTGAGCAGTTGGTACAAAAGATGGAGTTTCTGCCTGTGCCGCTTAAGAAAAAAAAAAAAAAAAAAAAGTAATAATAATATTTTTTCATACGTGTTGTCTTTGATTTTTTCCACACTCTGCCGCTTAAGCAAACAGCACAGGGGTGCTTTCCTGTTCTTCTCAGAGAATCAAGATTGGGACATCATTACTTTGGTCTTATTCATGTTTACTCTGAGACATTTCTCCTCCATGCCTTTCTTCCACTTCTGCACTCTCTCTAACAGCACTTCTAAGGAGGTGTCAACAATAGCCAGGTCATCAGCATACAGAATCTCCCAAGGACAGCTTGTGCGGAACTCAGATGACAATGCCTCCAGTACAATTATGAATAGCAGTTGGGCTTAGTACAGAGCCTTGATGAACACCCACATTGACATCAAATTCGTCACTGTAGCCATCACCAACACGGACACTACTTCTAGCATTGGAGTACATTGATTTTGCAGTTTGGACAAGCCATTCTTCAACACCTAACTTTTGCATGGCCCACCATATGACTTTCCTTGGAACGCGATCAAAGGCCTTCTCAAGGTCAATGAAAGCCATATTTAAAGGTTTGCTGGCTACGAGGTGTTTTTCCTGCATCTGCCGTATGATGAAGATGGCATCCATGGTTCCTCTGCCTGGCATGAAGCCAATTTGCATCCCATTAATCTGTACTTGATTTCTGATCAGTTGTTCCACAACTCTCTCAGAGACTTTCATGACCTGGTCAAGGCCATGGTAATTTCCCCTGTTAAGTGCATCACCCCGGTGCATCTTCCCATCATCTTTACCCCCCCAAATGCTACACCAGCCTTGCCTGTGGGCTTGAGCATCTCAGCCACAATGCAAGATGGGCCAGCTGCTTTACCCAGCCCCATCTTATTATACCCCCACAAATGAAATTTGGGGGGGTATATAGGAGTCACCCTGTCGGTCGGTCAGTCCGTCCGTCGGTCCGGCGGTTGGTCTACAAATATTTGTCCGGAGCATTTCTCCAAAACTACTGTACCTATGTTGATGAAACTTCATAGGTAGATAGACCTTGATGAGAGGAAGTGCAGTGCATAAGAACCATAACTCTGCATGTATTTTGAAAGGAGTTATTGCCCTTTGTCATTTTTAATCTTTTGATTTTGTCCGGACCATAACTCCAATACTAAAGTAGCTAGGTTGATGAAACTTCATATGTAGATTGATCTTGATGAGAGGAAGTGCAGTGCACAAGAACCATAACTCTGCATGTATTTTGAAAGGAGTTATTGCCCTTTGTCATTTTTAATCTTTTGATTTTGTCCGGAGCATAACTCCAATACTAAAGTAGCTAGGTTGATGAAACTTCATATGTAGATTGATCTTGATGAGAGGAAGTGCAGTGCAAAGAACCATAACTCTACATGTTTTTTAAAGGAGTTATTCCCCTTTGTTAATTTTTGTCTTTTGATTTTGTCCGGAGCATTTCTCCAAAACTACTGTACCTATGTTGATCAAACTTCATAGGTAGATAGACCTTGATGAGAGGAAGTGCAGTGCATAAGAACCATAACTCTGCATGTATTTTGAAAGGAGTTATTGCCCTTTGTCATTTTTAATCTTTTGATTTTGTCCAGACCATAACTCCAATACTAAAGTAGCTAGGTTGATGAAACTTCATATGTAGATTGATCTTGATGAGAGAAAGTGCAGTGCACAAGAACCATAACTCTGCATGTATTTTGAAAGGAGTTATTGCCCTTTGTCATTTTTAATCTTTTGATTTTGTCCGGAGCATAACTCCAATACTAAAGTAGCTAGGTTGATGAAACTTCATATGTAGATTGATCTTGATGAGAGGAAGTGCAGTGCATAAGAACCATAACTCTATATGTTTTTTAAAGGAGTTATTCCCCTTTGTTAATTTTTGTCTTTTGATTTTGTCCGGAGCATTTCTCCAAAACTACTGAACTTATGTTGATCAAACTTCATATGTAGATAGACCTCATATGTAGATAGACCTTCATGAGAGGAAGTGCAGTGCCTAAGAACCATAACTCTGCATGTATTTTGAAAGGAGTTATTGCCCTTTGTCATTTTTAATCTTCTGATTTTGTCTGGAGCATAACTCCAATACTAAAGTAGCTAGGTTGATGAAACTTCATATTGATCTTGATGAGAGGAAGTGCAGTGCATAAGAAAACCACAATGTAAATTCTTAAAGACAGGTTTTTGCAAACAATAAATATGGATGTGAACCATAATTAGACTGCATTTTTATTCTCCTCAGCTACAGATCTTGGGGGCAAATTGTTTTCTTCTGTGTGTCTGTATGTGTGTCTCTCTGTCTATCTGTCTGTCTGTCAAAACTTTTTAGCATTGTCCAAAACTTTTGAACCATTGCTCACACTAACTTTAAACCTTACATACATGTAGTCTTTCACTCACGCAAACATTTGAAACTGTATTCCTACACATGACAGACTTCCGGTATGGGTATTGATCACCTTTAGTGATAATTTTTTTTTTTGGTATGCTTATAAGCCCAAATCCTATGTGTGAACATTCGTTTTATGTGTCATGTGAATACATCCTGTGTCAAAGATGTGGGTGGGGGTATGAATCACCTTCAGTGATAGTTCTAGTTTATTGCTTTTTCGATCATCTCAGTGGTTATTGAAACACTTGGGCCCTCTGTGGGAGGTTCATCTGAGAGATCATTAGGGTTCCAGTGGAATTCTACATTTAGCAGGTGCTCATAATGCTGCTTCCATGCCACTTTCATAGCTTCCTCATCAAGAGAAAGTTGGCCCTCATCATTCCTAACTGGTTTCTCGCCTGTAACATCTTGATTGTCCCGGTGCATTTGATTGGCCAACTTGAAGATGTCACCAGACTTAGGATTGATGTTTTGAAAAATCTCTTTCTCAGCCTCACTTTTGGCATGGTGCACAACTTGTTTGGCATAACGTTTGGCAGCATTATACACTTCCCTATTGCCACCTGCCTTCCAGGCCTTAAAGCATCGCCTCTTTTCCTGCACCGCTTCCTCCACCTTGTTACTCCACCACCAAGTCTGTTTTCACCATAGGTGCTTGGTTGAGAGTCTACACACCTCCGTTGCAGCCTCATTCAGACCATTTTTCAGCGCTTGCCATAGCTCCTCCACACTTTTAGCCTTGCTGCCCTTCACCTTTGATGCAAAGAGTTCCGCAAACTCTGCTTTTGTGGCTGCATTCTTATGTTTCCACAACTTTATGCGTGGGGTAAACTTATGTCTATGTTTGCAGGGAGACTCAGCCTTGTGTTGAGACGCACATTCTTTGCTGAGGATGACTTTAACATTTGTCACATGTTTTCGGAAGCTGCAACGATACAGAATGTAGTCAATCTGTGTGCTAACATCACCAGATTGGTATGTGACCAGGTGTCTTGGATGCTTCTTGAACATTGAGTTGCCTATCACTAAGTCATTTGCAACTGAAAATTCAAGTATCCTGTCGCCTTCTGCATTGCGCTGGCCTATGGCGTGGCCTCGATGATTTCCCAGATACCCATTGGTTTGCAGCCTATGTGACCATTCCAGTCACCACAAACAAACAGTTCTTCTGAGGCTGGAATAGTTGCAACAAGGCTCTGCAGCTGCTCATAGAAATGATTCTTCACATCATCACTAAGGCCAACCTGGGGAGGCATAGATACACACAACGGAGAAAACTAGCTTTCCCACCACTATCCGTACCAGCATTATTCTGTCAGATAACCGCTTCACCTCAAACACCTTATCCCACCATTTCTCAGCAAGCAGGACTCCCACACCTCCCATGCCTTTATCATTTCCAGACCAGAAGAACTTGCACTGGGTGTCTTTACCAGAATTTTTTCGAGTGCCTTTGTTTCTCAATCTGGTCTCCTGGAGGCAAAGGAGGTCTATTCTCCTATGGGACATGGTCTCCACAACTTCATTTGCTTTACCCCGCATCGTGCCTACATTTAAGGACCCAATGCGGAACTTCTCTGGGCGTTTGTAGGATTTGCCAAGTTGGCCGGACCCTGCAGACCCATGCACCGAGGTCGGCCAAGCCCGAGACACTACCAGCTGCACTATTGCTGCTGGCGCTGCCTGGTTTGGTTCTTTGTAGTCTAGACATGTTAAATATTAGGCGATTTTTACAGCCGGATGCCTTTCCTTGGCTAAACTGAGACACTTATGGCAGTCCAAGGCCTCCACCGTTCCCAACTGACTAGGGCTAGTGTGCTCTGGAGATTTCTCTCCGACCACTGCTGATACACCGTAACATCATTCAAATTGAAGCTCGCTGCATCAGCTACTGCCACCCTGGTTGTGACAGGCTATTTAAAAAGAAATAACTCTTGCCATTTGACCCAATGGCTGGGAGTCTGTTAATTGGCACCAGGGTTTTATCACACACTGATGGGTTTGGCATGCCTTATGTCTTGGGGCAGACCTACCCCGAGTCCCTTACAGTTTAACCTGAGGAAACGAGATGCTCAGTTACCATGTGTCACCACGAAGAGGCACTATATAGGGCTTGGTCATAGACAGGCTATATACTGACAAGGAAGACTTACTCACTCGGCTTCCTTTTCACTAAAACTAGCTAGCCAGTGGTGTGAGCTGAAAGGTGACAAGCACACAAACACTACGCACAACACACTAGATGCTTCACATTATCCATTACGACACACAGAAGAAGAATTTTGACACATGGAAGAAGAATTTTGAAATTTTCTATAAAGAGCAAGAAAATTAGCTAACCCCTTAGGGGCCTCATTTTTTAAGGGATCAACTTCATTTTATCAATTATGGTACAGCACTATGAGGTGACAATTTGTGCAAAAGGAAATTAAATTCTGACCATTGGTTTCAGAGAGGAAGATTTTTGAAGTTCTGTTGGTTGCCATGGCAACCAGAGTTCTGCAGGATCAAGTTTATTTTAGCAACTTTTGGGAGGTTCACCCAGGATGATTCATGCCAAATTTCATCATTTTCTATTCAGTTGTTTCAGAGGTGAAGTTGTTTAAAGCAAATTGTTGACGACGGACGACTGACGACAAACGGCGACGGATGCAGGGTGATCCTAATAGCTCACCTTGAGCATGTTGTGCTCTGGTGAGCTAAAGTTCCACTGAAATGTCACTTGCTCTTTGATTAACAGGCTGTATATGAGCAGAGTGTACTTTACAAGGGTCTCAGTTGTAGGACACATAACATATGATTGCCTGTGTTGATTATATCTCCAAATATCTACTTTTATTGAATATTTCTCGACTCCATCCAAATATCATTGAAATATATGGAAAACAAATATTGTAGTAGTTCAAAACCCATCTAAGAATAAGTGAGGTAACTTTTCTATTCTGACATCTTAAGAAGGAAGTAAGACATAATTATTAGGGCTTTCTGCCATAGAAGAAAGTCCTATTGGGATTATTATGTTTTTTTCTTCTTATTATTATTCTACTTTTTTCTTCCTTTTGAGGTTCAAATTAAAACAGGTTGCAAATGAGCAAGCAGCATGAAATTTTATCAATTGACACAGTGACTTTGGCCCTTTCAAATGCAGCAATATTTTTTTTCAAGTGACATCACGAGGTTTTAAAAAAGCAACAAAATTTGTACGCGGTCTACAGCCACTATTTCTGAGCCGATTTTCATCAAAATTTCACATAATGGGTATGTTACTTTATAGTTGTGCATCTTGGTGTCCATTTTTCAAATTTGAAAAAGCAAAGGTTCTATGGCAAATCCAAGATTTGAACCATTAACATCAAATTTCAAATACCAATAAAATCGCTTCCATATAAGTTAGAAAGCTGACATTTGAATAGAATATAAGTCTTCAAGTCTATTTTACATTCTGAGAAGATGAACGTGATCTCATGTCATAAATTGTCATAAATTGAAAAATAATTTCTGATTTCTACGTGTTAACTTATATTGTTGCAAATGTCCGAGCACCATGAAAATCTAGTAGCATATGCTTCTCATAGTTACTTTTGCATATCAATGATTTTCATTTGCCTATGACGTGTCTTGACGTCAAACTTGACCTTGTCTAAAAAGGCAAAGGTTCTATGGCAAATCCAAGATTCGAACCATTGACTTTAAATTTCAAATACTTATAAAACCACTTCCAGATGAGTTAGAAAGCTGATATTTGAATAGAATATAAGTCTCCAAGTCTGTTTTACATTCTGAGGAGATGAACTTCATTTGACATCATATGGCATCATAAGTTGAAATATAATTTCTAATTTCTATGTGTTAACTCCTATATATTGTGAACGTCCCAAGACGATGAAAATTAAAAGGCATAGGCTTCAGATACTGAATTTTGCATTTAAATGATTTTCATATACCTATGACGTCATTTGACATAAAACTTGTTGTCAACTAAAAAACCTTTGTACGCGATCTACAGCCATTATTTTTTAACCAATTTTCATAAAAATTTCACAGAATGTTTATGTTACATTCTAATTGTGCATCCTGGTGTCCGTTTTTGCAAAGGTTTTATGGTGAATCCAAGATTCAAACCATGGATGTCAAATTTCAAATACGTATAATATCTCTACTAGATGAGCTGATATTTGGACTGAATATTAATCTTCATGTCTTCCTTATATTCTGAACAGATGAACATCTTATGATGTCATATGACGTCATAAGTAAAAAAAAAACAACATTAGTATTGAAATAAAACAATTTTTAAGCCCTGTAGGCTTTATTTTTTGTTTAATTTGCATGAAATTTTTACTGAAGAAGCAGCAAATAATCCTTTGGATCAATGTCACTTCCGTTTCTGGAAATTTGCAAAGGTCAGGGTTATATTTTTTATTATTATTATTATTACTCTATTTTGTTGTTCAAATTAAAACAGGTTGCAGATGAGCCAGCAGCATGAAATTTTCAAAGTATGCACAGTGACTCTGGCGCTTTTGATCGCAGCAATTTTTTTCTTCATGTGACGTCAGGTGACCTCAGGGGTAAAAAAAGCTACAAAAGTTTGTAAGCGTCAACTAAAAAGTTATTGTCTGGAAGTATTAAAGGGACCACAGTTGAAGTTTACCTGTGTTGTACTACTCTATCGAGCAAAATTTAACGGTAAAAAGTACACGATTGCGTTTAACTAGTTTTAATAATTCATATAAATACAACTTTAAAAAGCATTTTGTAGTCCCTTTAACTGACATGAATATCTTTTTGCCAATTTTTGCCATTTTCTTGAGGATTAACTGTCTATATCACAAAAGCCATTACAGATAGGTGGACAAATAACGCAAGAGAAATGTTGGAAATCTAAAGACTTTTCTAATGGTACCTAGCCATTTGAAATCGGACATCAAATAAGGAAGTTATATGAAAATTGAGAAAAAAATTAAAACTGTTCTTTCAAGCTCTTTTGCAGTTGATCCCAATCCTTTGATTGCTTTTTTCTAAGAAACTATTAATTTTTGAAAATAATTTGAAAATAATTTTAAGGACATTCTTTATAGCTTGATGCAATGCTGTTCTAATGGTATGCAGATAATGATTGGATCATTAATTCCAAAGTTATTGTTAGAAAAGTAGTAACTGACATGTACATCTTTTTGTTGTTTCTTGTCGTTACCTTGATGTTTAACCATCTATATCTCAAAAGCCGTTACATTTAGGATGAAATATAAATAAGGTGAAATGTCGGTTATTTGAAGACCTTTGAACGGTACCTAGTTTTCTGAAATAGGACATTACATAAAAAAGTTCCATCAAAAATAAGAAATTCTTAAAGACTGTTTTTCCTAGTTTCCTAGTGCTTCTGCAGTTGGTTCCACATATTGTTCCAAATTTTATTTCCGTTATATTAAATGTATAATATGCTGCTGTAATGGATTTTAATGCTCTGTGCTCCTTTAAATTCAGCAAATTGAAATTAATGAAAATACAAGATAAAAATATTTGGTAGGAAATGAACCTTGTATACTTTTTTTGCATGTAAAGAGGAATAGTGATTCTTCAATCCCCTGCGGGACACCAAGTTTAAAAGTTATAGTCATTTTAAAAAGGTTCTTGAAGAGCCAGCTTCATGAAATAATAACAGAAAACAAAGCTACGTAGTCTCCTTTGAATGCAATGACTTTCATTTTTATATTACGTCATTTGACGTCAAAGATTTCCTCTCTACAGCTAACAATTCTGGATGGATTTTCTTCATTTTTTCACAGATAATGTATGTTAGGATAAGTAATTGAATCTGATCAGGTTTGATAGGGTTTGCAGAGCAGAAAGCCCTATCATTTGTTCAGAACAAACGAAATCTAGTTTATTTTACTGTTGTTATCAGTTTTTCATGTAAAGTTTTATTAATTCCCACTTTTGGAGATGTAGCTCTGACCTTGATCAGGCTGAGCTGAGGGTAAGTTAAAGACCCAAATTGATCTTATCTATCTTGAAAGGAACAAAAACAACTTACCAACTGCAATGGGTATCACTATTTTATATGTGTCCTTAGTATCAAAACCCAATTTGTTTCCTGGAAAAGAATAAATGATATTTCATTTTTATTTTAAAATTTGTTAAAGTGCAATTAAAAATCTAATGATCATTTGTTTGTTTTCTTGGTTTTAATATCACACTGTCAGTATTTCAGTCACTTGGGAACTCTATCTATATGAGGCCTCACTGTGATATCACACTGAAGTCAAGTGACATGATTCTACACCCTGATTAAGTATCCTGATATTAGACAAACCAGTCCTGGTTCTGCCCTTATTAAATTAACACCAAGCAGTGATTCTTGCATCATGGTGTATTGCAGCCAGAGATTCCAGGCCAGCAAGAGCCAGCATGGTTCCTAATACGGTTTTTAATGGCTGCACAGTGTTGTGTGTTTCTCCTGCCTGTCTTTACATGATGTAATTTTGTAAAAGAAAAAAATAATTATACATAGATATGTCTTTCATCTTTTCTTGAAAGAGTCTTTGATATTGATTACGACAGATGTCATTATGTTTTCCTATATTAAAAATTTAGTTTAATGTTTTACATTTTATCTGCTGAGTGTTTTATTGTACTTACACAAAATCAAAAATTCACATACTTGCCGTTTTCGTACTTAAACTTTTCCTGCTAACAATAATAACAACATCTGAGTATAGGAACACAGGTTGTAAACAGATTACACAACATTATTATTTAAACCTTTTGTATTACCAGTTACCTTCTAGAAATATAGATTTTCGATTTAGTCCTGTTGTAATTATGCTGAAATATGAAAACCATTAGGTGCAAACATCAATTATAGGGACCATCTCAAAATGCTGTCTTTTACATGTTGGTTCCCAATGTATTAAGTGAAGAAACAAGTACCAGTAGAGCAGAGAAAGGGATATTACATCATTTTACCGCAATGACAGAGAATCACGCCAACAACATTAATCCTTTGGCCCGATTCTGTAACACTTGTATCAAAGATTTTCTTGTCTGTTTTCACATTCAAATGATTTTATGCCGAGTCTTTCTTGACATTTAAAAGATGCCAAAACCTTCCCAGAAATGTCTTAGTGGGCCTGGGGCAGTCAATCAGAAAATTCAGATACGACCAATATTTATACTGTAATATGTATCATGAGATTTTGTTTGATTTTTCAAGTTGACAATATGTAATTAAAATTCTGAAAAATTTTAAGGTCACAAAACATCTTTCAAAACCTTTTTTTCTGAGCTTTAATGAATTGGGTTGTTTGCAAGGTCCGTTAACCAAGTTTTAAAACGTGGCCTTGGAGTTTAGGGAGAATATGTTGAATTCTTTTTTAGATAACAATAGATGACATGTGTATTTTGAATCTTCTTTTTTTTTAACATCAGTTGATACAAATGAATGATTAATTAAGTGATTTTTCCAACATTTTACATTTACTGGATGCTCCCTTTTTTAAATTAAGCGGCTCCATGGTCAAATTTAAAACCTAATCCATACTGATGCCACATGGAAAAGCAACATCATTGATGATATAAATATATATATATTACAAAAGGTTTGACATGATAATAACTTGACTAGACTTGACTGGACTATTTGAGTTTTACCATCGCTTCGACAGTATTTCAGTCATATAGCGACGTCCAGCTAATTCCAGGTGGAGGAAGACACCGAATGCACAGAGGCATCCGGGTAGAACCACCGACCTACTGCAAGCCAGCTGGAAGGCTTCCTCACATGAAAATCCAAATGATCCTGCTGGGATTCGAACCCATGCAGTGAGGGGCTGAGTGAGTGTTAAAGTCAGCGACTTTACCCTCTTGGCCACAGAGGCCCCGACATCATAATAAAGCTATCAATGAAGATTTTTAAACCCTCTGCTACACCAGTTTAACAAGATGGCCCTAGTGGCACTAATTCACCAGAGTATGTAAATATAATTAGAATAATTCAAGTCACTTGACTTAACCTGCTAACCCCTTCAGCAGCAACAAAATTCACATTTTAGAAATAAAGATTTCTTTAGATAGAAAACAAGTCAAGCAAGTCAAGGGATCAAAAATGCTTAATGTTAAAATACGCTTCAGAAAATAACATATTAAGTATTTTGAATTTAGAGCTTTCTTCACACTTAATGAAAGGAAATTGTACCTGAAAAGAAAAATACTATATAGTTTCACTTAAATCCTGACCCATTTTGATGATGTTAACAGATATAAAACTGACGATTTTCTTGTTCTATAATACCACTGCTTCTGTTCTTAATCAGAACATTCTAATTTTCATACAACGTAAACAGTAATTTTAGTTACCATAACAACAACACAGGAAAAGATTGTATAGCCCCTCCATACTTGTATTTGCTTACATACTGTTGTTTAATTCAATGTTAAAAATGGATGTCCTGTGACTTTACACAAATTACTGAAATGTCCAATGATCTTCAACAAAAATAAAAAAATTTTTGACTATCACAGTCAAATATTGTAATCACATTTTTAAGTGTAAAAATAATGTTGAAAGAAAATACATGTCAGCTTAAATAACAAGAGGCCCATGAGGCCCTAAATCGCTCACCTGAGATAAATAGGTTGACCCAAGGAACATCTGTACCAATTTATTTTAAAATCTGGCCAGTAGTTTTGAAGAAGATGATTTTTAAAGTTTTCATTTTTTTCTTCTTTTTGCTGCCATGGCAACCAGAGTTCTATATGGATCAAGTTTATTTTAGGAACTTTTGTGAAGGTTGACCAAAGGATCATTCCTGCCAAATTTAATCAAATTCTGTCAATTGGTTTCTGAGGAAATGTTGATTAAAGTTTTCCCAATATACATATAAGGCAAATAAGCCCCGCCCCTGGCGGTCATGTTTTTTTACGGATCGGAAAAATTTTAGCAACTTTGGAAGAGGTTGACCCAAGGAACATCTGTACCAATTTATTTTAAAATCTGGCCAGTAGTTTTGAAGAAGATGATTTTTAAAGTTTTCATATTTTTTTTCTTTTTGTTGCCATGGCAACCAGAGTTCTACATGGATCAAGTTTATTTTAGCAACTTTTGTGAAGGTTGACCCAAGGATCATCCCTGCCAAGTTTAATCAAATTCTGTACAGTGGTTTCAGAGGAGATGTTGTTTAAAGGTTTCTCTATATACATATAAGGCAAATAAGCCCCGCCCCTGGCGGCCATGTTTTTTTACGGATCGGAATAATTTTAGCAACTTTGGTAGAGAATGACCCAAGGAACATCTGTACCATTTTAAAATCTGGCCAGTAGTTTTGAAGAAGATAATTTTGAAAGTTTTCATTTTTTTTCCTTTTGTTGCCATGGCAACCAGAGTTCTACATGGATCAAGTTTATTTTAGCAACTTTTGTGAAGGTTGACCCAAGGATCATCCCTGCCAAGTTTTATCAAATTCTGTCCAGTGGTTTCAGAGATGTTGTTTTAAGGTTTCTCTATATACATATAAGGCAAATAAGCCCCGCCCCTGGCGGCCATGTTTTTTTACGGATCGGAATAATTTTAACAACTTTGGTAGAGGTTGACCCAAGGAACATCTGTACCAAATTATTTTGAAATCTGGCCAGTAGTTTTGAAGGAGATGATTTTTAAAGTTTTCAAATTATTTTTCTTTTTGTAGCCATGGCAACCAGAGTTCTACATGGATCAACTTTATTTTAGCAACTTTTGTAGAGCCTCACCTAAGGAACATTCCTGCCAAGTTTAATCAAATTCTGTCCAGTGGTTTCAGAGGAGATGTCATTTAAAGCAAATTGTTGACGACGCACGCCGCACGACACACGACGACGGACGAAGGGTGATCACAAAAGCTCACCTTGAGCACGTTGTGCTCAGGTGAGCTAAAAAGGGCCATAGTTTGGTCAAAATCCATGACAGAGTTATCCTTCTTGCCTATAGGTTAGGGTGGTGGTCATATACAAGTATTCTAAGTATCAAAACAATACCTTTAGGGGAAAATCCATGACAGAGTTATCCCCTCCTTATATTTTTTTTTTTTTTTTGTATCAAGAATAGTGTGTATAACATAATTTTTTATATGCAAATATTAATAACGAAAATTTCATAATAAAGATGAGACTAAATTTGGATAAGACAAAAGATTTTGCAAGGTCCCTATGATTTTGTTATAAGTGAGCTTTACTGTATTGGCTTCATAGAAGAATTTTGGAATTTTCTATACAGAGTATATAAGGAAACCAGCCAACCCTCATTTTTCAAGGGATCAACTTCATTTTAGGCATTAGTGTAGAGGCCATGAGGTGACCATTTGTGCCAAATGAAATTAAATTCTTATCATTGGTTTTTGAGGAGAAGATTTTTTAACCCTTTTGCTGCCTACAGGACGTAGGCAGGTTAACTCATCCTGTTGGCAGCCACATTATGCTAGTACAGTAATAGCCTGTAATTTCTAAGAAATTTTTAAGATATTCCTTGGCAAATAGACTGTTTATATATGATAGGTGACTAGGCAGCCAAAGGGTTGATGTTTTATAAGTAAATCCAACTGGTTGCCATGTAACTAGATTTCTACATGGATCAAGTTTATTTTAGCAACTTTTGTGAAGGGTCACCCAAGGACAATTCTTGCTTAATTTCATCAGTTTCTACCCACTGAGATGTCTTTTAAAGCAAATTGGTGACACATGGCGACCAATGACAATGCACAACAGATATGTGAGTGATCAGAATAGCTCACCTTGAGCACACTGTGCCCTGGTGAGCTAAAAACAGAAAGCATTTTTTTTATGCAAAACCATACTGAAGTTGCAAGTTTCTGTGAAGTTATCCCATACATGCCATATCTCCCGGCGGGAGATTAAATCTCCCGGGATTTCGACTTGTCTCCCGATCTCCCGCCGGGAGGTGAAAATCTCCCGGTCTGACTTAAATCAAACCAGTTTCCCTTTGAACTCAGTATAATCCATTTTATTACCGAGCTATGATACAGCATCAGGAAGATTACGTAAGAACATGTGTTAGTATCAATCCTGACCAGTGTGCTGTACACAGCCACAGGCAATGTTTGATCGTCCTTATCCAATCAAATTGCATGATTCAGACAGGTAGCAGATTCGCCATTCTATCAGTTGAAACAATTATCGTCGGGTAATTAGCAGCTATCGAGGCAATACTAAAGCTAGAATGAGTAAGGTTAGAATGCATTTGGTACATCGTAATAAAGACGTAAATTATTGCTTTAGTATATCTTACCATGGATAAAAGGGTCCCAGAGAATAGCTAATCCTTACTTACCAGAAATGTAAACAATAAATGATAATTAGATCAGCAATTTACCAATCATTTAAATCTTAACAAAACTCATCATATAGACACATCATTGAAAGTACACCTCAGCTAGCGGTAAATTGCAAATGAAGTTCAATTTTCACACCGACGCTGATTTGATTGACAACGGATATCGTCTGCTGAATAATTTACTATAATGAGATGTGCTGTTCGGAAGAGTTGGGTAACCACTTCATATCACCATACCGCACACGATAAATATTTTAAGCTAAATATTTTAGCCCGGTAAAAGCAATTTAATTTAGAAAAAAAGAAAACACAGACAGAAGGTGAAAATATTATTAAATATGATCTAACTCTTTATCTTTATTAATCACCATTAATTAAAACCATATGATCAGAAATCATTCAATAAATCAAAGATACTGTATCAATTTAAATGTGTTTGATGTAAATGGCATGATCTCCGATCTGTTACAAGGTAGTGTTGCATTTAATGTGAAACAGTGCTTGTGGAAAGTTAAGTTTCTATTTGAATTCGATCTAATTATTTAGACTATTAATAAATTTTGAGATTTTTTAGATATATTTTTAATGGTATTTTCATTAAATGCAATAAACAGTATATAATATAAACTGTTAATGAATTTAATGAAGGGATAATCAAATGTGTATTTTTCTTTATTTTTTTTATTAAGAACGTCTCTTTGATATATGTCGTAAAATCTCCCTGGCTGGACCCCAAACGTCCCTGTGAAAATTTCAAAACCTCCCTGGGAGACATACTGAAAATATGGCATGTATGTTATCCACATGAAACTCAACCAAAACTGGGTGCTGTGAATCACCAAAATAATACAATGTTTAAGCAAAATCTTGTGTCACACCCTCTCATAGTAAAACTACAGTACATGTATACTGTATGTGTTAACTGGCTTATTACACACAACAATGGCCGAAATGTTGGCTTAACAGGACTGGTGTCATAAGAATAGGTATGACAAATGCTGACCAACCTTTTGTTTGATTGCATCTTTAAATCTTTATCAATTGTTAATAATTAGTGCTTTTGGAAACCAGGGTTTGAAATCAGCCAGATTTTGCACTTGCTGTTTTTAGCGAGTATCAATTTTTTTTTTTACTTGCTAAATGAAACAAGAGGGCCATGATGGCCCTGAATCGCTCACCTGAGTACCATTGCTTCAACTGATGTCAAGGTTTTTAAACAGACAAGGATTCTGATATAACTTAATCTAAAACATTTTACCCCTGACAATACTACACACCAAATATCTAAGCAATGGGCCATATGGTTTCAGAGAAGACTTGGGCGCAGGGTCATTTATCACCGTAGGGCCAAGACTTTGAAAATCTTTGTAATGAACCATTAGATGCTACTACATACCAAAAATCTTAGCTCTAGGCCTTATTGATTCATAGAAGAAGATTTTTTAAGATTTTCCTATTTAACTCTATGTAAAACAAGTGACCCCTGGTGCGGGGTCATTTATCATCATAGGGCTATGATTTGTACAATCTTGGTAGTGGCCCATAAGATGATGCTTCATACCAAATATCTAAGCTCTAGGCCTTATGCATTCATAGAAGAAGATTTTTTAAGATTTTCCTATATAACTCTATGTAAAACAAGTGACCCCTGGTGCGGGGTCATTTATCACCATAGGGCTATGATTTGTACAATCTTGGTAGTGGCCCATAAGATGATGCTTCATACCAAATATCTAAGCTCTAGGCCTTATGCATTCATGGAAGAAGATTTTTTAAGATTTTCCTATATAACTCTATGTAAAACAAGTGACCCCTGGTGCGGGGTCATTTATCACCATAGGGCTATGATTTGTACAATCTTGGTAGTGGCCCATAAGATGATGCTACATACCAAATATCTAAGCTCTAGGCCTTATGGATTCATAGAGGAAGATTTTTTAAGATTTTTCTATATAACTCTATGTAAAACAAGTGACCCCTGGTGCGGGGTCATTTATCACCATAGGGCTATGATTTGTACAATCTTGGTAGTGGCCCATAAGATGATGCTACATACCAAAAATCAAAAGGTTAGGCCTTGTGGTTTCGGAGAAGAAGATTTTTTCAAGTTTTTCCTATATTAGCCTATGTGAAATCAAGTGACCCCTGGGGCGGGGCCAATTTTGACCCCAGGGTCATAATTTGTACAATCCTGGTAGAGAGTCATAAGATCATGCTACATACCAAAAATCAAAAGGCTAGGCCTTGTGGTTTCAGAGAAGAAGATTTTTTTAATTTTCATTTTTAAAATCTATTTTTAGCTCCTGTGACCTAATTATGCAATGGACCAGAACCATTTATACAACTTTAGTAGAGCTTCATCCAAGGAACATTCCTGCAAAATATTTTTCAAATTGGCCAAGCCGTTTAGGAGGAGATGTTGTTTGAAGCAATTGTTGACGCCGGACGCACGGACGCACGCACGGACGCACGGACGCACGGACGACGGACGACGGACGCCGGACAAAAGGCGATCAGAAAAGCTCACCTTGAGCACGTTGTGCTCATGTGAGCTAAAAACAAACTTGCAGCTTTTAAGTTTTAAGTTCTTTACTTGTAAAGAGTCAAATGTCAGTTTTAATGACAAAGTGCAAAACTATAAACCATAGCATACAGTGAAAAAACTGAGCATGTAATTTTAGTTTCAGGCCCCATATGGCAGAGTTGTGGGTCTTTCTGTCTCTCTCCAAACATCTACCATCTTGTAACTGCAGGCTTTGGATCATAGTTCATTAACTCAACATTAGCTACTCTATTTCCACTCACAAAAAAAGCAAGCACCTGAAATTGTAATTCGCATCTATAAATTTCCACTCGCACTTAGCAAGTATGCGAGCTTAAATTCAAACCCTGGAAACAGTGCCTTGACTCTATATACAATCTAGGCACGAAGGTGGGGGCAATGTAGTAACAACAGACATGGCTGAATGAATTAGATCTACGGGTAAGCAAGGATACCATAAATAACCAATTACTCATGCTGTAACTAGCTAACTTCCTAACTGCTGTTACAAACACAAAATTTTCTCATGGCCATCCGTATCAGACTGTTAAAGTTATGAACTCAACTAACCTGGAGTAGTTGTCTTGGACATTGGTGCTGCAGTTGTCCTTAAAGTAGAAATCACTGGCTTCGGTGTTGTAGGTGGTGGTGTTGGATCAGTTACAGGGGATGCTTGCGATGGCTCAGGCGCACTTGTAAACAGAAATATACATAATTATCGGTACTGGCAGCTTTAATATGATGCCTTTACATGATTGTGAAATCATATATAACATTGTTTTATGGTTCTCAACCCAGACACTGCATGTTCATTGTGTCTACATTTTAACAAAACAGCAATCTTCACTGTGTTATATATATATTTGTCATGGATTTGTGGTGGTGAAAGGATATTTTGTACAGGAGCAACATCAGGGCAATTTAAATTACAAACAGTAAGTTGATAACCATAGTGCAGATAAATTTATCCAATCAACAAACACTATTTTCCTTGCATACTGTTATGAAAATGCTCATTATAGCATGTTTTGGTAAAGGGCTCCTTTGGTCTATTTATAAGTTGAACATGCCATACTGTGCGACCTTTCTGGTGTCTGTTTAATATTTCAAGCACTAGTAAATAAACATGAAACCCTATGGGATATACAAGTCAAGAACAGCTATGGCATTGAATCATTATATCATAGTGATAAAGTAACCGAAGTGTTAAACTTTATAACTGCTACCATATTCTTAGACCAGTTAGATGTGTGTATTCAATTTAAAATTATATTCATGTTTCTATGTAGTTTTAAACATCATTCAACAGAGTTAATGAGAGGTTACTGTTTTTTTGTTTTGTTTTTTTTTTGCTTGACATGGCTATGGAAAGGAAATTTATCATATTTACAGTACAAAACAGATGGACACAGACAAAAGAATTCAGTATACAATCAAACTCTGTTTACTTCACAACCCCTTATTCAAATACCTGGTGTTATTTGAAATACTTCAGTGGTCCCGATCCTGTCCCTTCTGATTTCTGAATTAAAGGGGCTACCTCCCATTTGCACTCAAAATGATCGTAAAAAATATATAAACTCAATTTTGGAGGTAAATATCATTAATTTTGTTATTAAGTCTACCGACAGCCAAAAATGTACTGAATTTAAAATTATAAGCAAATAAAATTGTTTCTGATCTTACCCAATAAGGAAGTTTCACATTTATAAATAAAACTTGGCTATCGTTATACAGGCACTTTACATAGATCAAGTGATTGATAAATGCAATGTAAAAAAAATATTGAAGTCCTCAGCATCAAACTATCAAAGAGGTAAGTAGTTGTGCTATTTCACCGTTATAATACTGTAACAGGTGGTGAAAAAAATCATGGCTCGACCGGGACTCAAACCCAGGGCCTCATGAATACTGTTACTGCACTCTACTAATTGAGCTACCAAGGTACACGTCTTCTTGCCTATTGATTTATCTCCAAATACCTGTACCAGGCTTCAATATGTCAGGATTTCAATCCTAATGACATCAATATTGATCAGAGACTACATAAAGGTTAAATCACTTAGCTGTCGCCAATAGTTTTCAAAGTATTAAGCTTCTATCCTTGGAAATTTACATGCGCATGTGTGAACAGGCACTTGCAATTTTTAAAACTTATAGCATTTGTAACGCATTAAATTTGCATTGGAAAAAAGTGCAAAAAATGGCAATACCTTGGGATTTCTTGGGCAATGTAAGCTATCTGTGATCAAATTTCAATGCCTCACAGACAATTATAACATTGATTTTCTTGAAATTAAAGGTTTTTTGTTTGATTGTTTTTTCATCATTTTAGCAGCTGAGAGGCAGTCCCTTTAAAACACCATTGCTTATTCAATTTATGTTATACAAAACAATGGCTTCACCTGGAATGATTTTATGGCCCATGTCAATAGATTCCTATGATTTCACAACTATAATACTGAGTCACCAACAAGACATTGATTACTGATGCCATTTTAGAACAAGAGGGCCATAGATGCCCTAAAATGCTCACCTGAGTATAGGGTTACACAAGGAACACCTGTATTAAAACATTTTGAAATCTGGCCAGTAGTTTTAAAGTAGATCATTTTTAATGTTTTCATTTTTTTTCTCTTTTCATTGCCATGGCAACCAGAGTTCTACATCTTTCAAGTTTATTTTAGCAACTTTTGTGAAGGTTCACCAAAGGATCATCCCTGCCAAGTTTAATTAACCCTTTCCCTCATAGAGGAAACCATGAAAAGACCTATGTGAACAGCCATAAAACCAGATCAGCCTGCAAGTAACTCGCAGGCTGATCAGGTTTTATGCTGTTGGCTGCTCCTCAGTCATCTGGAAATGAGGATTTTGTAATTAAATTTGGTAAGGTTTAACTGTGGTTTTCTGCAGATCAGGTTTTATGTGGTACCTATAGAGTGCGTCAAAATGAGTCTATATGAGGGAAAGGGTTAAATTCTGTTCAGCAGTTTCAGAGGAGATGTCATTTAAAGATTTCACTATATACATATAAGGCAAATTAGCCTCGCCCCTGGCGGACATGTTTTTTAACAGATCAGAATAATTTTAGCAATCTTGGTAGAGGGATACCAAAGGAACATCTGTACTTAAAAATTTTGAAATATGGCCAGTAGTTTTGAAGGAGATGCTTTTTAAAGTTTTCATTTTTTTTTTTCGTTGCCATGGCAACCAGAGTTCAACAAGGTTCGAGTTTATTTAAGCAACTTTGGTGAAACTTCTCCAAAGGATCATCCCTGCCAAATTTAATTAAATTCTGTCCAGCAGTTCCAGAGGAGATGTCATTTAAATATTTCATTATATAAGGCAAATTAGCCCCAGGCAGGCACATTTTTTTTACAGATCGGAATAATTTTAACAATCTTGGTAGATAGTTACGCAAGGAACATCTGTACTAAAACATTTTGAAATCTGGCAAGTAGTTCTGAAGGAGATGATTGTTAAAGTTTTTTTGTTTTTTCTTTCTGTGGCCACGGCAACCAGAGTTCTATATGGATCAAGTTCATTTTAGCAACTTTTATGAAGGTTCACCCAAGGATCATCCCTGCCAAGTTTGATCAATTTCTATCCAGCGGTTTCAGAAGAAATATAATTTAAAGCAAATTGTTGACGATGCACAATGACGGACGCAGGGTGATCCTTATAGCTCACCATGAGTATGTTGTGCTCAGGTGAGTTAAAATGTGGAAAGGCCCAAATGTCTATTAATTTTAGGAACATTTTTAAGGGACTGCAACCTACAGTTTGTGTTAATTGCTTATTGACTGAATGTCTGTTCATTTCATTCTTTAAGGTTATACTGAATGAAGGCATCTGATATCTATTTAAAACAGAAAGTGGGCCAATCATTATTGGCATTAAACCAGTAAATGATGTGCAATGCTAAGAAATCTTTTCAGATAAAAATGGACAATTCTGGTGACTTCCTCAGACATTTGTATTGTATTTATGAATTGTTTTTTGAAGAAGATTTAAACAAGTGCAACAAAAAGAGTATGATTATGATAATTTTTTCTTTAAAATGAATGATTATGCTTGAATGATCTGTAAGAGGACAGCTGTATCCAATATTTAAAATTGTGTCTATCACAATAATTGATGTGACTGTATATTTTATTTATTGATATACACATTGCTAATGTTGTGCATTTTAGCATAAAATATAAAAGTTTAAAATAAACATTAATTTCAAAGAGCTGTTTGTATTTAAATTCATACATGTATATCACATTATCATTCAAATGATAAATGTATAAAAAAAAACAACAGATGAATGGGATGGGTTTTTATCTCAATGATCTTCTTGATTTGGGTTTTTCAACACCATGCCTTATTCAAAACAAGAGGGCCATGATGGCCCTGGATCACTCACCTGGTATCATTAGGCTATGTAAAATCAAGTGACCCCTGGGGCAGAGCCAATTTTGACCTCAGGGTCATGATTTGAACAAAGTTGGTAAGAATCGACTAGACAATGCTACACACTACCACACTCTACTTGGTAGAGGTCTATTAGCCCATGTTATATACCAAATATATAAACTCCAGACCTTGAAGATTTTTCTAGTTTTTTTTCCAATATAAGTCTATGTAAAATCAAGTGATCCCTGGAGCGGGGCCAGTTTTGACCCCAGCGTCATGATTTGAACAAACTTGGTAAGAATTGACTAGACAATGATACGCACCAAATATCTAAACTCTATGCTTTGTGGTGTCTGAGAAGAAGATTTTTCAAGTTCTTTTCCTATTAGCCTATGTTAAATCAAGTGACCACTGGGGCGGGGCCAATTTTGACCCCAGGGTCATAATTTGAACAATCTTGGTAGAGAGTCATAAGATCATGCTACATATTAAAAATCAAAAGGCTAGGCCTTGTGGTTTCGGAGAAGAAGATTTTTCAAGTTTTTTCTATATTAGCCTATGTAAAATCAGGTGACCCCTTGGTGGGGCCAAATTTGATCCCAGGGCCATGATTTGAACAAACTTGGTTGTGATCTACTAGACAATGCTGCACACCAAATATCTAAACCCCAGGCCTTGTGGTTTCTGAGAAGAAGATTTTTCAAGTTAAATCAAGTGACCCCTGGGGCGGGGCCAATTTTGACCCCAGGGTCATATTTGAACAACCATGCTACAACCAAATATTAAACCCAGCTTGTGGTTTCTGAGAAGAAGATTTTTCAAGTTTTTTCCTATATTAGCCTATGTGAAATCAAGTGACCACTGGGGCGGGGCCAATTTTGACCCCAGGGTCATAATTTGTACAATCTTGGTAGAGAGTCATAAGATCATGCTACATACCAAAAATCAAAAGGCTAGGCCTTGTGGTTTCGGAGAAGAAGATTTTTTAAATTTTCATTTATAAAATCTATTTTTAGCTCCTGTGACCTACTTATTTACCCAATCAAAATAATTTGAACAACTTTGATAGAGGTCATGATAAGGATGATTCCTGTGAAGTTTGGTCAAAATCCATCCAGTGGTTTAGGAGGAGAAGTTGTTTAAAGGAAAAGTTGACGCACGCACGCACGGACGGACGACGGACAAAAGGCGATCACAAAAGCTCACCATGAGCACGTTGTGCTCAGGTGAGCTAATAAAGCATTGGTCCCCGGCATTTCGAATATCTGGGATTCAACTGTAATTGCCTTTTAAATTATCAATACTTAATGTTATGACGTTTCACTTACTTTGGAATGCACTGAAACTTGGGATCTCGAGCCATATTCTCCGCACATTTAGCAACACAGGAATAATCTGCAATATCGACAATAAAAATAAAGATGCATTATCATACACAAAAGATTGAATGCCTGTATGTGTGATATCTTAAAACCTATACCTCACAGACAAAGCCTCGGCAAACAGAGAATACAAAGAGAGCTAAAGGAGCTGTCTGATCAGGGTTTCCTCTGTTTGCTCATTCAATATTGAAGCTAAGATGCTACACAGTATGTGTCAGAAACCTACAATTGATTGCTTAAGTTTCAATGCATCTATCAACTTTGGGCTACATAAATATTTTGCGATTAGCAGTTATCTATAATATAACAAATTTATTGGCAGCTTCATCATTTGATAAATTGCCATGAACTAAATATACACTTCAAAATCATCAAGAAACAAACTACTCTATCCACAGCTGATAAAGTGATACTGGATGTGGGTACCTAAAGATGGTAACTATACTGAAGTTGAAATCAAAATGAATTTTTTTAAGACTTACTCATGATTCGTTCCTGATCAGGTGGACAAGGATCACCTTCAATACACCTGCCTTGTGTATCATTTGTATAGTAACTATGATAGTACTGGTAGTGCTCCAAAATGTAACCATCCTCATATTTACACCTGTAGTCATAGTTCTGCAAATACCGCCTGATGTCATTGAACTCATGCACAACAGAATGATCTGGTCTAAACTTTGTAAATTTACACTGTGATAGAGTATTGGACTGTCTTTCAAAGCTCTCACCATATCTTTCCTTATTGTAACAATAAAAGCAATACACTCTGTTCTCTTTCTCCTTAATTCTTGGTTCCTGTCCTGCAATGATAAGAATGGAGACTAGTTGAAAAACATAACTGAAACAGAAAATGTAATGAGAGCAAAGATGCATGTAAACATTTGCAACATAAAGAACACAAAACTGAGCACACATCTCTATCAGAATAACGTATAAATAAGGAACACTCTTATTTAAAAAAGAAAAGAAAATGAAAGCAATCCTACAACTGTCTCTTGACTTAGAGAACTTTGAAAGTCTCTGTGTGTATAGATTATATCCTTCAACTATCCAGTAGCTACACTGGGACATCATGTGACATCGTTATCATCAACATGTAATGATTTTAATTTCACACCAAATACAACTGATATAATTCTTTTTAAAAAGTCATTAGACCCTTAATCAGAACAGTTAAACATTAATTTTATATTGACTGCTGAAATATTAATTTTGTAAATCAATCATAAACATATCAACTTCTAATAATAATAGCATGTCTACAATATCAATTGTAACATTGCTATACAAACTCATGCATATTACAGACATACAAACCATAGACATTTCAGAAACACCACTACGGGGGGTGATTCACTAATTTTGAAACACCCTGTAGCTTTGTTTCTCGCGAACACCTGCAGAACAAGTTTAATGATTTTAACGGTATCTTATCCTTTCAAAAGCAAACTACACATATATGTTACACATAGTTGTGATTTCAACATGGGTAGACGTAAAATTGACTCAAGTTTAGAGGGTATTATAGAATACCTGTTGAAGAAAGGAAATTCCTATAGAAGCATAAAGAATGAGCTAGGGGCAGGGGCATGATTATCTTTGTCCACAATACATAGAGTAAAACATTCCATCAGCAAATCTCGAAATCCTAATACTAAAAAGTCGAAACCAGCTGAGTTTCATAGGCGACCTACCAAGTCAACTGATGACGTCTTTCGTAAAGTCGTCATTTTTATTCAAAGGGTAAATCCTCCAACCCAGAGAGAGATGGCACAACGTTCAGGCTACTATTAAATGAATTATTAAACGTGTACTGCAATGTAAACTTCGCAAGAAATGCAAAGTTCATAAGCTCAATGCAAATCAAATTGAGAAAAGACGACAACGTTCATGGCTTTATCTAAGTGCGTTTTAAGTGTGGACCACTGTATACAGAAATGTTTCTTAGAATATCAATTCTTTTGCATGTCTGGTCTTTTCCAATAATAATATTACATTTGTACATTTATTATATTTTGTACATAGTCTATGACTGGGTGCTTTATTATTCAATGTATCTGTTTCTATATGAGCAACTAATGGGAAGTTTCTCTAAATTTGTCAAAACCAAATGGATATCATCAACAGTAATATGTTTAAGATAAGGTTGATATTCAAAGTAAAAAAATCAAAAAAAATCTATAAAATAAAGCCCTAGATAATTCACTGACCCTTCTATTCCAATATTTTATAAAGACATCCTTGCATCACTGTTTATGAGCAGTTGATGAAGCAATGAAGAGAAAATAGTCCCTAAACCATCAGAAGACGGGGCTTTATTTTGACCCCAATATATGAAAAGGTGTTTTCCCTTGAGCTTTGACCAATGCCCTTCTCCATTCAATGTCATGCTGATCCATTATTTCAGGTGCATTCCCTTGAGGTTTGTTCAATGCCCTCTTCTCCATATAATGTCATGCTAACTAATTACTTTGGGTGAATTCCCTTGAGCTTTGTTCAATGCCCTCTTCTCCATATAATGTCATGCTAACTAATTACTTTCGGTGCATTCCCTTGATCTTTGTTCAATGCCCCTCTTCTCCATATAATGTAATGCTAACTAATTACTTTTGGTGCATTCCCTTGATCTCTTTTGGTGCATTCCCTTGATCTTTGTTCAATGCCCCTCTTCTCCATATAATGTAATGCTAACTAATTACTTTTGGTGCATTCCCTTGATCTTTGTTCAATGCCCTTCTTCTTCATATAATTTCATGCTGACCAATTACTTTAGGTGCATTCCCTTGAGCTTTGTTCAATGCCCTTCTTCTCAATATAATTTCATGCTGACCAATTACTTTTCAGTAATGCTGCTAGCAGTTAACCTATTGGCATTTGTTCATCACTATGACCTCAAAGTATGTCCTTGACTTAAGAGCTAGCTTTGAGTGTGACCTTCTGTTAGCTAACAAAGTAAATCCTGTGCAAGAGCTAACAAAGTAAATCCTGTGCAAGAAAATCTATCTTAATAAGGCAAACATGAACAAATTTATTCGGAAATCCTCTAAGCTATTGTTAAGTTAAAGCCCAGACAAGCAAACTGGTATTTTCAATTTTATTTTTGACCCCAAAGTTTAAACTTGACCTTAGAGCTTGAAATCTGGTTCTTGGACTCTGCTGTAATAAAGCAATATTTGTGCCAAATATGATTTAAAATTCCATGAATCCTTTGTCAGCATGGAGCCCAGATAAATTCCAGGATAGACCAACAAACTGACGGGCAAACAGATCGAAAAAAGTGATTCCTGTCTACCTGGAAATGCGATCTTGACCATACAGCTAATGATCCAACTCTTGAGCTTGACACTTCTTTTCATTGAGGCAAATCTAACACACTAATTCACATCCTCTGTACAGAAATTGTGGCGACTATGTTGACCTTCCTCAAGCAAGCTTGACAACAACAAAAGTTGAATCTGCAGTGTCAATTTTGATGTAAAATCAAGTGACCCCTGGGGCAAGGCCAATTTTAACCCTGTGGTCATGATTTGAACAATTTGGAAAGGCCCACTATATCATGCTACACATTAAATATCTAAGCCATTGGCCTTGCAGTTTTTGATATGAAGATTTTCAAAGTTTTCACTTTTAAATTGTATTATAGCTCCTATTACCAAGATTTATAATGGGCTGGAACCATTGTTAGAGCTCCATACACAATTTCCATCAAATTTGGCCAAGTGGTTTCAGAGATGTCATTTGGAACAACTGTGGAAAACAGATGACGGACAGTCATCAATCCTAAAACATAGTGCTTGTGTGAGCTTTTAGTAAATAAGTAAGACTATGTGCTCAGGTGAGCTAATAGGCATACGATCAGTACCGGTACATTAAATTTTTAATGTGACAAACATAATCTAGCAAATGTCATGCAAACTTACAACATTCAACAACAAATGTGTCAATTCACCTTGCATGAATTTTTTCATACATCATAGTCCACTGAAATTAAATAACAGTCTTATGGAGACATCTCACCGAAAACTCAAAAACTCAGACTAGCATTAGAAATCATATGTAGGTTCAAGTATCTACTTTTTCAATAATATCTCTTATCAAGTTTGTAATATTGAATATTTCAGCTGACATATGCATTTTGGTTTGAGGAAGTTCTATTTACATTTTTCGATATGTTTCATAATATTCCAAACAGATTGGCATCAAATTGTTTGAATACAATAAATTTCATGAAGAAAATACAAGAGGGCCATAGTTGCCCTGATTCATTTACCTGAGTATGGGATTACCAAAAGAACATCTGTACTTAAACATTTTTAAATCTAGCCAGTAGTTTTGAAGGAGATGATTTTTAAAGTTTTCATTTTTTTTTCATTGCCATGGCAACCAGAGTTCTACATAGATTTAGCAACTTTTGTGAGGGGTCACCAAAGGATCATCCCTGCAAAGTTTAACCAATTCTGTCCAACGGTTTCAGAGATGTCGTTGAAGTTTTCACTTTATATTTTTAAAGAGAATTAGCCCCGCTTCTGGTGGCCATGTTTTTTTACAGATCAGAATTATTTTAGCAATTTTGGTAGAGGTTACCCAAGGAACATCTGTACTAAAACATTTTGAAATCTGGCCAGTAATTTTGAAGGAGACGATCTTTAAAGTTAAAAACTCTTTCCGTTGCCATGACAACCAGAGTTCCACATGGTTCAAGTTTATTTTAGCAACTTTTGTGATGGGTCACCCAAGGATCATCCCTGACGATTTTTATCAAATTCTGTCCAGCGGTTTCAGGAGTTTTCACTATTAACATTTAAGGCAAATTAGCCCCACCCTTGGCGGCCATGTTTTTTTACTGATCAAAATTATTTTAGTAATCTTGGTTGAGGGTTACCCAAAGAACGTCTGTACAAAAGCATTTTGAAATCTGGCCAGTAGTTTGGAAGAAGATGATTTTTAAAGTTTTCATATTTTTTTCCTTTCTGTTGCCATGGCAACCAGAGTTCTACATGGATCAAGTTTATTTTAGTAACTTTCATGAAGGTTCATCCAAGAATCATCCCTGCCAAGTTTAATCAAATTCTTTTGTCCAGTGGTTTCAGTGGAGACGTCGTTTAAACTAGCCCCGCCCCTGGAGGCCATGTTTTTTTACGGATCGGAATAATTTTAGCAATCTTGGTAGAGTGTTATCCAATATTCATCTGTACCAAAACATTTTGAAATCTGGCCAGTAGTTTTGAAGAAGAGAATTTTTAAAGTCTCCTTTTTTTTTTTTTGCTTTCTGTTGCCATGGCAACCAGAGTTCTATATAGATCAGGTTCATTTTAGCAACTTTTATGAAGGTTCACCCATGGATCATCCCTATCAGTTTTAATCAAATTCTGTTAAGTGGTTTCAGAGGAAATATCATTTAAAGCAAATTGTTGATGCCAGTCGACAGACTTACAGACGTCCGGACACAGGGTGATCACATTTCTCAAGACAAGAGTGTTCTTTGGAACACATGTGTCACCTGCTGAAGTGTGACGAAACAAGTGTGACAGTCAAGCATGAACAAATATGACCAACAGATGACGGAATAGTGATCCCCATATGTCACCTTTGCTTAATACAAGTGACACAAGAAGCTGAAAAGCAATGGTAAACCTGAGGTGTGTTCAAACAGACAAACAAACAACCCACAAACACACAGACCAAAAATTTATATACACTTCAACACAGTTGGTGGGGCATAACAAGAGGGCCATCATGGCCCTAAATGCTCTCGAGAGTATCATCAGCTTAGATAAACAATTCAGGTCACTTGATTTTACATGGTTTAACGTTCAGGCCTGCATTATCTTTAAGGGATTTAAACCACTTAAGCAATAATAAGATGGGCTTATCATTGGTGCAAAACAAAATTTAATTATGTGCATTGATTTAAGAGAAGAATGAATTTTATGTAATTTGTTGCAAAGATTACTTTGAAACATGACTAATCAAAATCATAAATCATGTGGCCCTTTCTGCTTTTAGTCATTTGTTGTATTTAGTCAACAGAGCAGTCTAAATATTAAATGTTTGACCCACACCTCAAACAACACCAGTTTAGCTATACCAGACACATGGGCAGATTAGGTGCAGCAACATATAAGGTGCACCTTAATTTTCAGAATAACTTATTTTGAAAAAACAACAACACTTTATCACATCGAATACAGTTTTGAAATGTGTGTCGTTAGCTATCCATATGTCACAATGGCTAATAATACAGTGAACAGTTTTATTTATATGGCATAAAATTACTATTAAACTGTTACATAAAGGAGGGGTAAGATATAAAGGTGACACATTCTCATAACATGGCATTACTCACCGTGTCCCTGCAGTCTAAATAACTGACTGGGGAACAATGTCACCTGTCAAAATTCTCCATACTATTACAGACATTATGCAACAATTGCCACCTGTTAAGTTTCTCCTGTTTATATCAAAAATGGCTTCCCTCAAGTTGTTTCAGTTTCTCGAAATTATTTTATCATAAAATATACCAATACGATAACAAATAAGAACAAAAGCAAAAGCCTGGTATTGTTTATAATGGTTTTGTATAGACTTTATGGCATATCATTATATTAATTGGCTTTCAGTATATCCATTTTCAGAGATCCTATACTGGTAAATTTCACTTCTCTGTGATAGAAAAAAAAAACCCTGAAAAAACTGTAAATCATAGTATAAGGCGCACCACCCTCTATGAACCTGAATTATACGGGGGAAAAAATGTGTTCCTAATCTTCCAGTGTATACAGTAATTATTCAAGGAAACTTATATGAACCAAATGAAACACTTTGAAACAATTCCAATGATATAAACAAACTTGGTAAATGATCACTAATAAACACCAAATATCTAAACTCCAGGCCTCGTGGTTTTTGAAAACTAAGGTGTAAAAACGGCAAATTTCTATGATTTTCTAATATTTCAAGGGCCTAAACTGTAGATCTATTCATCCAATATCTGCCATAATGAAACTCCACCTGAATATTGTTACAATTAACTTTATTAAATTGTGGATGATAAAGATTGCTAATAATTGCAGATGCTTAAGTATAAACAAAGTAAACTTTGGCATTTTTTATTAAATTATGGCTATAAACATGAAGTTTGAAGATGTTTGATAGGGTCATGAAGATGCTAGAGTTTAAAAAATTAATTATGGGTGACAGACATCAAATGATCCTGAACACAGTCATATGATCAAATGAGCTAAACAAGAGGGACAAGATGGCTCAGAATCTCTCACCTGAGAAACATTGACTTCATTGCCAATTACTGTATCATGAGTCATACTGAATACATAATCCATGCAGAAGTACACCAAGATCATCTAAATTTCACACTAAAACTTGACCTGCCATCCAAATTTTGAAGGTCATAGCTCTAATAAGTCTATATAAAATCAAGTTACCCATGGGCTGGGGTCAATTTTGACACCAGGGCTATGATTTGAACAGACTTGGTTGAGGTCCACTAGTAAACATCTTAACTCAAGGCTTTGTGGTTTCTGAGAAGATCTTTTGAGGGTTTCCCTATACATGTCTTAGTGACCCCTAAGGCGGGCCAATTTTGACCCCAGGGCCATAATGTGAACAAACTTGGTAGTGGTTCATTAGGCCATGTTACACACTAAATTTCTTAACTCTCAACCTTGTGGTTTCTGACAAGAAGATTTTTCTAGTTTTTCCAATGTAACTCTATGTAAAATAAAGTGACCCCTGGGTTGGGGCCAATTTTGACCCCTTGGCCATGATTTAAACAAACTTGCTTGAGGTCTACTAAGCCATGTTACTCACCAAATATCTACACTCTAGACCTTGTGGTTTCTGACAAGAAGATTTTTCTAGTTTTTCCAATGTAAGTATAACTAGATTTCATTCGTTGATACGAATGATAGGACTTTCTGCTAAATTTGTCAAACGTAAGAGCTTTATATTGCATGGCAAAATCAACTAAACATCA
>CM037780.1:5302966-5313056 GCA_021229015.1 Solen grandis | reverse complement strand
TAATTTAAAGGCATATAAGTTCATTCTTCATGGTATTTTCACAAGTTATGTATTGTTATGTTTTAAAGGGCCTCACAATTAAAAAGTTAAAATGAAATTTCAAAGGTCAAGGTCATATTACGATAATTGTGTTTTTATTCGGCTCCGAATAGCTCCAAAACAAAAAATATTTTATTGAAAGTATATAAACAAAAGTTTTAGTTCTTGAATAGCCCTTTCCAGTGATGTTTAGGTTTTGAAGATCGGACTTGATTTAGTCATATTACGGCAGTCCAAAGTTTGATCCTTTTTTGGAATAATTGTAAATCAGTTTTTATGCTTCAAATTGTGATATATAAGGAATAGAATGTTCGACTAGTGCGACTTGTATGCTTCATTGAACCATTTGCTGCATTTCTAGGTACCTAATAGTAAAATTTTACCAATTTTGTTTCTCATTTTGCTGCTAGGGTGCGCTTGGCTTGAAATCACCCTTTATTACTAAAATGATTAAAGTCTGATTTTTATGCAATTTTTTGCATTCTGTTCCTTGGTGACATCAATTTGAAACAACACTAAAATATTTATGCGATATTTCATGAAAATGATAGTAATTCAATGCAACATTAGTTCGTTATAATGTTAAGTGGCATATCGCATTGTCGCGTGTCATTTTATACTGTTGTGTGTCGTTTGCAATTGTTGTTTATCGAGTACAATTGTCGTATGTCATCCTCATAAAGCAACACACACATATAATGTTGCAGTACCCGAAGTCTGTAAAAAAGTTTTCAAGTTTGCGACTACATTACAGACAGGTAATACTTAGAAGTATTCTTCTTGGTAAAAAGTCTGCTTAAACATTGCGACAAAAATGTTTGAAAGATCACTGTATTCAACAGTATTCAAAAAGCCATTGAACGAAGAAATATGTTTTTCGAAACATGTGACTCGTGAACTGAATGGAATTGCTTTTGCGAAAACCGATGATATCGCATTAGCGATTCTAGTTATTATTATTTTTCCGTCTCTTTTTTGTGAACGGCATATCAACAAGATAGGAAACAGTCACAGTTCTGATTTTTTTACCAGTTTTGTCCTAGGATCTGAATTTGATCCTAACGTCGAGAAAATTTTCATTTTTGTCTTAATTTTGCCGCTAGGGGGCGTTTTGTAAAAGTGACTAAGGGCTAATAACTCTGTTATTTGAAGTCCGATTGAAATGCGGTTTTTTGCATTGCGTTCCTTGTCAGTTACTTAATAAAATATGATAGTTTTCAAAAAGTTGCGTATATATAACTTTCGTGCTACAGGAGGTTGAATGTTCGAATCTCGAAAAAACTGTGAAATGAGGGTAGGTCTGCGAAAAATGTATCCACGTCTTTCAGGAATGAGATAGGAGAATTTTGTTTGTTGCATATGATTCGCAAGACATATACGCACAAAATATATGGTGTGGCGATTTTGAGAAATGCATGGTTTGTCCACAGTACGCGGTCAAACATAACCAATATTTTCGAAAAATCAACATTTTAAAAGCATGACTTTTAAGGTTATTTGCAGCTCCTGACTTTATTTTTTATTCAATCTTCATCATTTTTTCACTGTTGATGCAGTTTTATAAAAACAATAAAACCATAGAAAAAAAATTACCCATAATATGCAAAGGTCAAGGTCATATACCAATTAGTATTATTTATGTCGGCATAAAATAGCTCCAAATCTAAAAATATTTTATAGAAAGTATATGAACAAAAGTTTTAGGCTGTGAAGAGATCTTTCCATTGGTGTTTAGTTTTTGAAGATCGGACTTCATTTGATCAAATGACCACAGTCCAAAGTTTGATCCTCTTATCAAACAATTGTATATCCATATGTTTCCTCTTTTTTGCTGCTCCTGACTTTATTTTTTGTTCAATCTTCATCATTATTTCACTGTTTATGCATTTTTATAAAACAAATAAAATCATAGAAAAAAAATCAAGCATAATATGCAAAGGTCAAGGTCATATACCAATTAGTATTATTTATATCGGCATAAAATAGCTCCAAATCTAAAAATATTTTATAGAAAGTATATGAACAAAAGTTTTAGTCTGTGAAGAGTTCTTTCCATTGGTGTTTAGTTTTTGAAGATCGGACTTCATTTGATCAAATGACCACAGTCCAAAGTTTGATCCTCTTATCAAACAATTGAATATCCATATGTTTCCTCTTTTTTGCTTCTCCTGACTTTATTTTTTTTTTCAATCTTCATCATTATTTCACTGTTTATGCATTTTTATAAAACAAATAAAATCATTGAAAAAAAATCAAGCATAATATGCAAAGGTCAAGGTCATATACCAATTAGTATTATTTATATCGGCATAAAATAGCTCCAAATCTAAAAATATTTTATAGAAAGTATATGAACAAAAGTTTTAGTTTGTGAAGAGATCTTTCCATTGGTGTTTAGGTTTTGAAGATCGGACTTCATTTGATCAAATGACCACAGTCCAAAATTTGATCCTCTTATAAAACAATTGAATATCCACATGTTTCCTCTTTTTTGCTGCTCCTGACTTTATTTTTTGTTCAATCTTCATCATTATTTCACTGTTTATGCAGTTTTATAAAACAAATAAAATCATAGAAAAAAAATCAAGCATAATATACAAAGGTCAAGGTCATATACCAATTATATTATTTATATTCTTATAGAAAGTATATGAACAAAAGTTTTAGTCATTATTGGAAATTGTGGCTGAGTCGAAATAAAGTCTTCAAGTTGATTAGGTTAAAAGAGAAAACCGAGATACCGCTTGCGGTTCTAGTTTTTTATTATTTTTCTAACCTTTTTTTGTGAACGGCATATCACCATGATAGAAAAAAGTCACATGTATGAAATTTTAATCAGTTATTACCACGTATTTGAAAATGATCCGAACGTTGAGAAAATTTTCATTTATGTCTTACTTTTCCCGCCAGGGGGCGTTTTGCATGAAATTTATTAATGGCTAATAACTCACTTATTTGAGGTCCGATTCAAATACGGTTTTTTGCATTCTGTTCCTTGTTGATAGCCAAATGAAATATGATAAGTTTCGAGAGTACGTGTTGCTGAAAGTATTTGAGCTACAGAAGGTTGAAAGTTCGAACCTCGCAAAAAACTGTGCAAATGAGGGTAGGTCTACGAAAAACCTATCCATTTTTGTTAGAGATCAGATAGATGAATTCTGTTTGCTGCAAATGATTTGCAAGACATATACGCACAAAATATATGGGGTGGCGAATTTAAGAAATGTATGGTTTGTCCTCTGGAAACGGTCAAACTTCACTAAATTTTAGGAAAAGTTAAAGGTTCAAAAACATGTTTTTTATCGCTTCTGACTTTATTTTTTGTTAATTCTTCATGATATTTTCACAAGTTATGTATTGTTATGTCTGAAAGGGGATCACAATTAAAAAGTTAAAAAATAAATGAAAAGGTCAAGGTCATATTACGATTATTGTGTTTTTATTCGGTCCCAAATAGCTCCAAAACTAAAATTATTTCATTGAAAGTATATGAACAAAAGTTTTAGTTATTCAAAAGCTCTTTCCAGTGATGTTTAGTTTTTGAAGATCGGACTTGATTTGGTCATTTTACGGCAGTCCAAAGTTTGATCCTTTTTTTGGAATAATTGTAAATCAGTTTTTATGCTTCAAATTGTGATATATAAGAAATAGAATGTTCGACTAGTGCGACTTGCGTACTTGATTGAACTATTTGCTGCATTGCTAGGTACCTAATGGTTAATGTTGATACTCTAATAAAATATGATAGTTTCCAGTTATAAGTGGCTAAAACTTTTTGAGCTACTAAAGGAAGGTTGAAAGTTCGAACCTCGCAAAAAACTGTGCAGATGAGGGTAGGTCTACGAATAACCTATCCATTTTTGTTAGAGATCAGATAGAAGAATTCTGTTTGCTGCAAATTATTTACAAGACATATACGCACAAAATATATTGGGTGGCGAACTTAATAAATGCATGGTTTGTCCTCTAGAAACGGTCAAACTTCACTAAATTTTAGGAATAATCAAAATTTCAAAAACATGGTTTTTGTCGCTCCTGACTTTATTTTTAGTTCATTCTTCATGATATTTTCAAGTTATGTATTGTTATGTTTGAAATGACCCCACAATTAAGAGGTTAAAATGAAATTGCAAAGGTCAAGGTCATATTACGATTACTGTGTTTTATTCGGCTCAAAATAGCTCAAAAACAAAAAATATTTTATTGAAAGTGTATGAACAAAAGTTTTAGTTCTTGAAGAGCCCTTTCCAGTGATGTTTAGTTTTTGAAGAATGAACTTGATTTGGTCATTTTACGGCAGTCCAAATTTTGATTCTCTTTAGAACAATTGTAAATCAGGTTTTATACTTCAAATTTTGATATATAAGGAATAGAATGTTTGACTAGTGCGACTTGTATACTTGATTGAACCATTTGCTGCATTGCTAGGTACCTAATAGAAAATATTTACTCAATTTTTTGCTTGCTTTTTTTTGCATTCTGTTTATTGGTGACATCAATTTGAAACAACACTAAAAATCAAAGCGATATTTCATGAAAATGATAGTAATTCTATGTAACATTAGTCTGTAATAGTGTTGAGTTGCATAATATATTGTCGCGTGTTATTGTCGTTTGCAATTCTTGTTTATCGAGTACAATTGTCGTATGTCGCCATCATAAAGCAACACACACATATAACGTTGCAGTACCCGAAGTCCGTAAAAAAGGTTTTCAAGTTTGCGACTACATAACAGACAGGTAATACTTAAAAGTGTTCTTCTTGGTAAAAAGTCTGCTTAAACATTGCAACAAAAATGTTTGAAAGATCACTGTTAACAGTATTCAACAAGCCATTGAACGAAGAAATATGTTTTTCGAATCATGCGACTCATGAACTGAAAGGAATTGATTTCGTGAAAACTGATGATATCGCGACTACATAACTGACAGGTAATACTCAACAATATTCTTTTGGGTAAAAAGTCTGCTTAAACATTGCGACAAAAATGTTTGAAAGATCGCTGTTAAAGTACCAACAAGCCATTGACCAAAGAAATGTTTTTTGAATCATGCGACTCATGAACTGAATGAAATTGCTTTAATGAAATCCATTGATATCGCGACTACATAACTAACAGGTAATACTCAAAAATCTTCTTTTGGTTAAAAAGTCTGCTTAAACATTGCGACAAAAATGTTTGAAAGATCGCTGTTAACAGTATTCAACAAGCCATTGAACGAAGAAATATGTTTTTCGAATCATGCGACTAGTGAACTGAGAATTGCTTTTGCGAAAACCGATGATATCGCGATAGCGATTCTAGTTAGGTTTTCGCATCGCTTGCGAAAACTTATTGTTCTTCTTCTGTTTTATTTTTTTTTTTTTTTTTTTTTCGCATCGCTTGCGAAAACCTATTGTTCTTCTTCTGTTTTATTTTTTTTTTTTTAGGTTTTCGCATCGCTGGGCGAAAACCTATTGTTCTTCTTCTGTTTTATTTTTTTTTTAGGTTTTCGCATCGCTGGGCGAAAACCTATTGTTTTTCTTCTGTTTTATTTTTTTCATTATTATTTTTCTAACCTTTTTTTGTGAACGGCATATCACCCTGATAGAAGAAAGTGACATTTCTGATTTTTTTACGAGTTTTGTCCTATGACCTGAAATTGATCCTAACGTTGAGAAAATTTTCATTTTTCTCTTAGTTTTGCCGCTAGGTGGCGTTTTGTAAAAACGACTAAGGGCTAGTAACTCTGTTATTTGAGGTCCGATTCAAATGTGGTTTTTTGCATTGTGTTCATTGTCAGAAACTTAATTAAATAGGATACGTTTCAATTATTTGCGTATATTAAACTTTCGTGCTACAGGAGGTTGAAAGTTCGAATCTCGAAAAAACGATGAAATAAAGGTAGGTCTACGAAAAACCTACCCATTTTATTCAGAGATGAGATAGGAGAATATTGTTTGTTGCATATGATTCGCAAGACATACACGCACAAAATATATGGTGTGGCGATTTTGAGAAATGCATGGTTTGTCCACAGTACGCGGTCAAACATAACCAATATTTTCGAAAAATCAACATTTTAAAAGCATGACTTTTACGGTTATTTGCAGTTCTTGACTTTATTTTTTATTCAATCTTCATCTTTTTTTTACTGTTAATGCATTTTCATAAAGCAAATAAAATCCTAGAAAAAAATCACCCATAATATGCAAAGGTCAAGGTCATATACCAATTAGTATTATTTATATCGGCATAAAATAGCTCCAAATCTAAAAATATTTTATAGAAAGTATATGAACAAAAGTTTTAGGCTGTGAAGAGATCTTTTCATTGGTGTTTAGTTTTTGAAGATCGGACTTCATTTGATCAAATGACCACAGTCCAAAGTTTGATCCTCTTATCAAACAATTGTATATCCATATGTTTCCTCTTTTTTGCTGCTCCTGACTTTATTTTTTGTTCAATCTTTATCATTATTTCACTGTTTATGCATTTCTATAAAAGAAATAAAATCATAGAAAAAAATCAAGCATAATATGCAAAGGTCAAGGTCATATACCAATTATTATTATTTTGATCGGCATAAAATGGCTCCAAATCTAAAAATAATTTATAGAAAGTATATGAACATAAGTTTTAGTCTGTGAAGAGATCTTTCCATTGGTGTTTAGTTTTTGAAGATCGGACTTCATTAGATCAAATTACATCAGTCCAAAGATTGATCCTTTATCAAAAAATCTTAAATCAGTATGTTACCTCAAAAGTTTATTTCAGGTGGCATATTTCGTGATTTCGTGTCTTTGTCCAAAGTCGAAATAACATTAATATGGCACGTTTTCTTTCATTCGCATTTTTAGGCCAAGACATAAAGACACATGGTTGCGTTATTTCCCCTTTCACCTTTAAGGGCTAGTACAACGAAAATAAAAAATGGCAGATATCAGCCATCTTAATTTACTGCATTTCTAAGACCTAATTTGCAATATGTAAATAAATTATTGTTATCATATTCCCCAAAGGGGCACATTGCTTGATACTGAGAAGAAAGTCCGGAGAATCTATTGTCAAACCCCTCGCGGTCATTCTTCGTCGTTGTCGCCCCGTGAACAAACCATTTAAGCCTGGCTTATATCTTTTATATTATGACTAAGAGATAGAGCTAGATATTTACATGTAGACAGCCCAGTTCAAGATCTATCATTTGGAAACTATGACTTTTTGGCTTGTGACCTTGACCTGGAAGTTTTACCTACTTTTCCAAAAAACTTAAATCAATACAAAAAAGTGCGTTACGGCCAGCTTATGTTGTCTCTGACCAACACTTGTTGTTGTTAACTAAGAAAGTTGATAATTCTTGTTGAAAGCCTGATAAATTTGATAAATCTACTAAGGTTCAAAAACCAGATTTTATCTACTCTGGCAATAGAAGTTGAATGTTTCGAACCTTGCATAGACATTGCAGACTTGTGTGGGTATATGATAAAAACCTTTCCTTTTTGCAATCATCTTCAAACTTTGTGACAAATTTTGTACCGAATCCGTTTAAAGCTTATATCTTTGAATAAATCACAAAAGCACCTTTTACAAAAAAGCACAATTTTTTTTTAAGTAAAACACACCTAGAAATTTATTTGCTTTTGTTATACAATTCGTAATTCAATGTTTGAAAAAAAATGAGATTGAATTGCAAAAAACCTGATATCGCAATTCAATTGCGTTTCTAGTTGGGTTTTCGCCGCTTCGAAAACCTATTGTTCTTCCTGTTTTATTTTTTTTTTTTATTATTATTTTTCCGTCTCTTTTTTTGTGAACGGCATATAACAAGATGGGAAACAGTCACATTTCGATTTTTTTCCCAGTTTGCCTAGGACTTTTTTGATCCTAACGTCGAGAAAATTTTCTTTTTTTGGTCTTAATTTTGCCGCTAGGGGGCGTTTTGAAAAGTGACAAAGGGGCAAATAACTCTGTTATTTTAAAATCCATTAAATGCGGTTTTTTGCAGGGGCTTTTCCTTGTCATAACAAATAAAATATGAAATTTTTAAAAAAGTTGCGTAAAAATAACTTCGTCAAAAGGAGGTTGAAGTTCGAACTCGAAAAAAAGTAAATGAGGAGGTCTGCAAAAAAAAAAAAAAAATTATCCACGTTTCAGAAAGAATAGGAGAATTTTTTTTGTTGCATATGATTCGCAGACAAAAACCACAAAATATAAATTTTGGGGGATTTTGAGAAATGCATGGTTTTTCCACAGTAGCGGTCAAAATTTTCCCAAAATTTCGAAAATCAAAATTTTCAAAGCATGACTTTAATGTTTTTGCACTCCTACTTTAAATTTTTTATTCAATCTTTATCATTTTTTCCGTTAAAATGCATTTTTATAAAACAAAAAAATCAAGAAAAAAATCAAGCATAAAATGCAAAGGCAAGGGCATTACCCAAATTTTTATTATTTTTTTTTTGGCAAAAAAGCCTAAATCTAAAAATATTTTATAGAAATATAGAACAAAAGTTTAGTTCTTTAAGACTCTTTCCATGAGTTTTTTTTTTTAAGATCGGACTTGATTTTTTCAATTCGGAGTCCAAAGTTTTTACCTTTTTTTGGAATAATTGAAAAACAGTTTTTATGCCAAATTTTTGATATATAAGAAATAAATTTCGACAATGCGACTGCGTACTTTTATTGAACATTTTCTGCATTCTAGGTACCAATGGAAAAATTGTAATCAAATTTTTTTTCTCATTTTGCCGCAGGGGGGGGCTTACTTGAAGCATCTTCTACTTTTTAAAATCAAAAGTTAAAACCTGATCCAAATGCGGTTATTTCATTATTTTTCTTGTTGATACCTAATAAAAAAATGATAGTTTTTTAGGTAGATGGCTGAAACTTTTTTACTAGCAACGGGAAAGGGTTGAAAGTTGAAACCCCGCAAAAAAAGTGCAATGAGGGTATGTGACGAAAAACCTATCCGTTTTGTTAACACAGAAGAAGAATTCTGTTGCTGCAAAAGATTTTTCAAGACATAAACCACAAAATATATGGGGTATGAATTCAATAAATAATGGTTTTTTCCCTAAAAAGTCAAACTTCACTAAAATTTTTGGAAAAATTAAAATTTCGAAAAGATGTTTTTTGTCGCTCCTGACTTTTATTTTTGTTCATTCTTTATGATATTTTTCACAAGTTAATTTTTTGTTATTTTTAAAAGGCCTCCAAAATTTAAAAAATTTAAAAAAGAAAAATTTTAAAGGTCAGGTCTATTTCGATAATTGTGTTTTTAAATTTTGGCTCCCAATAGCTCCAAAACAAAAAATTTTTTTTGAAAGTATGTAAACAAAAGTTTTAGTTTTTGAATAGCCCTTTCCCGTGATTTTAGGTTTTTTAAGATCGGGCTTATTTGGGGCATATTACGGCGTCCAAAATTTTTATCCTTTTTTGGGAAAAATTGAAATCAGTTTTTAAAAGCTTCAAATTGTGATAAATAAGGAAAAAAAGTTCGACCAGTGCGACTTTTTATGCTTCAATGAACCTTTTTCTGCATTTCTAGTACCTAATAGTAAAAAATTTTTCTCAATTTTGTTTCTCTTTTGCTGCTAGGGGGGGCTTGGCTTGAAATCCCCTTTATTACTAAAAAGATTTAAATCTGAATTTTTATCAATTTTTTGCATTCGTTCCTTTGGGGACACAATTTGAAACAACACAAAATATTTTATGCGATATTTCATAAAAAATAGAATTCAATGCAACATTAGTTCGTTTTTAATGTTAATTTCAACGCTTGCGCGTTCATTTAACTATTGTGTGTCGTTTGCAATTTTGTTTATCGGTACAATTGTCGATGTCATCCTCAAAAGCAACACACACAATAATGTTTCAGACCCGAAGTCGTAAAAAAATTTTCAAGTTTCGACTACATTACAGACAGGTAATACTTTGAAGATTCTTTTGGTAAAAAGTCTGCTTAAACATTGCGACAAAAATGTTTGAAAAGACACTTATCAACGATTTTTAAAAAACCATTGAACGAAAAAATGTTTTTCGAAACATGTACCGTGAACTGAAGGAATTGC
>CM037780.1:5258124-5302866 GCA_021229015.1 Solen grandis | reverse complement strand
TCACCAAATTACAGCACTTTAATATGTAATGCGGTATAACTTCGTCAAAGTAAACAAACACATATCTAGTTAGTTGATACACAAATGAAGCACATTCTTTTTTTCTCAGAATGGTCAAATCATCGCGGATAGAAAGTTCTGTATATGTGTCTTCATTATTTTGAAATCATTTAGTAGGACTCTGAAATAGAGAAGGTCTATGATGGATGGGCATATTTCTTCTCTTTTTTTTAATTACAGCCATTGATTACTCTTGGTTTTAACATGAGCATTTTATGAACATTTGTCAGAAAAATGTACAGCTGTAAAATTGAGAATCAAAGAATACAATCATACTCGTAACGACGGCTTTCTACAAAATCATCCCAGTTTTTCTTATACAGTGGCAAGCACCAACTGTTTACTGACCATGAAACTATGCAAACTTCTCACAGCAAGATCAATTCAGTACCCCCACAAACTGCAGATCAGTCCTGATAAGCCATACAAATTACTCTCATATGTTCTTGGGCAGCATTAAGTCTTTCTGCGATGAAAATAAATAGACTTTATTAACTTGAAGTTAAGCTAGTAATCACACTGTATATACCGAAATGCGGAGTGAAATATATGCTTAGGAAATGTATATACTTGTATACACCGTACAATTGCAAAACACACAATTTGGTAATTTTAGGATAAATTGAATATCGCTAGATGTCAGGTTAAATTTGCATCGTTATATAAACCATAGAAATGTGTATATTTTATATATATTTATTTACTTGTATGAAACGTTGTGTTTATTTTTTGTATGAGTATTTAGTTTTGTTTAAATTAAAATAAAAAGATGATATGTGCATAGTCTCGCTTTCTAGGTCATTCCTTTTACATATACAACTGAATAAATTTACACATTGTATGATGTCATTAAATTGCAATAATATTAAAAAAATATAAATTGAATGTAATACTAATGATGACCTATTTATGTGGAATATACACGTTAGCTGATAAGAACTTCCTTAATACCTATGCATGTAATAGTTAACTGCTGTTACATAATATCAGATTTTAACTTATTACTTGTTAAAATATGCTTGCTTCTGGTGTACCGTGACCATTGGCTACATCCATGTATCTGTCTCCTGAATACACATTAATCAAATATCGATTGGTATTGTATACGATCGAACGTATAGGTCTATTGGTGTTCAAAAATACAATGTTAATAGCCACAGTTAAACGAATTAGATTTTCAGCGTAAAACAAAATACAGTGTATACAGGCACAATATGAGACAACATGAAATAAACACTTTTGTATAATATTTAGTGACATTATACGTGATATATTTGTCATATCTGATATTGGAATTGAGCATATAATCTAATGATAATCAAACATTACATGGATAATTAACCAAAGTACCTTCGGGGTGAAATATATATTCTCAGAAAATATATTTTTTAGATAGGAAAGCATTTTAAATACCAATCATGCAGTCATTTCAATTATGGCATGTTAAACTATCATAAGATATTCCAGCAGAAAATCGTTCATGGCGTTTAATAAGCGTTATACTTATAATCCTTGTATCCATGGGGGATTTACTTGACCCCAGATGACTTGTAAGATAACATTGCCATTCACGTAAAACGTAGAAAAAATGGGGTTGTTATATATTTACAGGTAAAAATACGGGTGATATATATACATCGCTCGTTATAAACCGGATTGGAATGGTCAGTATAAAGGGAGACCAATGCTACGAGTGCGTATATATGGTTTCCATGTGAAACCTAAATGTTTCAATTTTGTATTTAATGGGTTGTATACTGTAAATACTGCATGAAAATAAGGTTCAGAAAAGTGGGGTGTTATATACACCGCATTTTTTTTCCACCCCACAAAAAAGGTTTCGTATTGGACAACATCCCTTATCTAAGGAATTTCTTAGTATATAATATATATATATATTTATATATATTTTAATGTTGTTGTGTGTGTGTGTGTGTGTGTGTGTGTGTTTTACTTTTTATACTCGTAAAGAAATCATGACGCTTATCAAATTACATCATGAACATAAGGTAAATAAAAAACTGATGACGTTCATGTTTAAGTCTTTCCAGATCTTACTATAAGTAAAAAGTAAATATGTATTTATCGAGATGAGAGATTGTATATCCTTAAGTTGTAAATATATATTTAATTTGATGTTAATATTGCATATTTGATTCTGATAAGCAATGCCAATGCCGGCACACATTGGTTAACCACACATATCAGAATAAAGACGTGCAGTGGTGCAGATGAAAACTAAACCAGTTTGGTTGTAAAGCTGTTCATGTTTTAGTTTATATAGTCTCATATACACATTTCTCCAGGTAAATCTATAAAGGTCATTGTTCAGTTGACACACGCGATATAGCTGTTTAAGGAGCATAGGGACAAGTGGATAGTGTAATTGATATTTAACCATGACAGACGCGCCGGAAACAGAGTGCCCTTTTGACCTGCCTCCGGCAAAGGAGTTTGCACGGTAATTTATCATAATGATGATTATTTTTATTATTATGTCTCATTTTTATCATTCCACCATTACAATTATGTTACCATGTTAGTTTTTTTGTTTGTTATAACTTATAATATCATTATGATATAAATATTGCTAGTTACTACTTACTCAGAAAACAAAACCATTGCCGGGTCCCAAAAGGGTTTTTAGTTTCCCGAGGTTTCACTGTACGTAATATATTACTTAGAGTCTTGGTTCATCACATATTACTTAGAGTCTTGGTTCATCATATATTACTTAGAGTCTTGGTTCATCACATATTACTTAGAGTCTTGGTTCATCATATACCCTAGTCTTACAATAACCTCTCGTAAAGGAGTTTTTACTGCATATGCGAGGTAAACAAATGATTAAAAATCGTAAAATAAGTTATGTCAAGTCTTATGAATAGGACTACACATATATCCTTGATATAAAGCCAGAAGCCACAGCAGCTATTTGAGGCGTTCAGGTGTTGATCTAAATAACCCATGGAATTAGCATGTATGCAGATCAGGTGTTATGTTGATTGCTATTCATTGGCGGTATTGAGACACGTCATTATATCGTCTGGGCTAAAGCTCTGGTTCCTACCCCAAGCGAGAATTCATACAGCGACCAAATCACTAAATTACTGTTTTGATGCATGCGCGTTGTAAATTAGCGTGGGGAAGCAATTTTTGCAACGTCAATTTTTGAAACACATATTTATGCGAACGTACACACCGGAAGTGCAGAAAACCTGCAAGAATCAGGTAAAATTTTCTAATATTTTAACAATATATTATCACGCTCCTAGATTTAAGACCTAGCCTACCGACCGCACCAGTTCATTACCTTTCAAAGGATGTAGGCATTGTCTCTCGGCAGTTTTTAGTTTTTGAGAACATTCAAATACTATTTTCCAAACACGGCATGTAAACGTACACACTTCAGACTTAATTATAATAAAAACGACCAAAGGTACCACGCCTATACCTTACAACAGTTTTGAATAGTATTGAAGGTGTCAAATGCGCTTTTCCTATTCCTAGATACTTCCGAATGCAGGGATTTACAAAACAACAACAACAACAAAAAAACAGCAACAAAAAAAACAAACAAAAGAAAAACAACAAACAACAACAAAAATAACATCTAAACCGATAGAAGTGTAAGGATGTCAACGTACACACTTTGTACCTCGTATTCTGACGTGGTTATTTGCTTAGGTTAAAATAAGGTTAAAAGTTGTATAAATTATGCTCTCCTGTTACATAAAATGCTTTTCGATGGACTTTAGAAAAATATTGATAATATTCACTGTTTCAATCAGTGAATATTACCATTTTTATTATTTTCACTGTTTTGTAAGGGGTTACTGAAAGACACTGTCGTAATTTTGTTTTACGACATTTCAGCTGATTTCTACATTGAATAAATATTTTCAAGAAACAGTGTGGCCATATCACTTGGTATATGATCGCAAATTTTGGTTGTTCTTCATGAACACACACGACTTCTGTGCGCAACATCTGATCATTTTGATTTAACGTTTTTAGTGTTGAGCCATGTTTTTACATATTGTATAAAATACTGTAAACCAGGAAACTTTCGCGCCAAGAAACCTTCACGTTTTATGCGTCCAGGCATATTCGCTGCGTAATACTTTCGCGGATTTTAGCAGCCCGCGAATCCCGCGAAACAATACACGCTACGAACAAAATGTATTCACTGAATGACACGGCATTCCAATACACTTAACGAGTATTTTTCTGGTCAGCGGTCACTGTATGAGTGAACAGTTTTTAAATGATAGTTTGAGTAGTTTTTAAACTTGCTGTTGTTGAAAGGAGTTACTTGTATACTAGTATTAATGGTTAGTTTGGCAAGATATCCATGCGTAATTTTTTATGCCACAAAAATCAAGCCATCATGAGGACATACATACATACATACATACATACATACATTCATAACCTAAAATAAGCTTTATTCAGCATTAAACATACATCATACGTTTATAGCCTAATCAATTGAATAGTAAATTGTGGTGGCACGTACTAGAATGTGTACCGACACCAATTGTCAAAATTTTAATGCACACAAAAACATGTCGTCACTTCAATTTACATTCAGCTGATGGAATTCACACCCGTTCACAAACAACGGAAGAAACACATGTATACACAAACATGTAAGTTAAACTAAGTCAGACTTCTTGTGTAGCGACTTATTTTCGCCTTTTTATGGCAGGAGAGTGATTCGAGGCGTTTTATTTTCGCGGAAATAACTTGAAACTCGCTAACTTAAAATGCGCGAAATAATTTCCTGGTTTACAGGTTTTATATCATTTTGGAGGCTTAGTTTATTTTAGACAGTTTTGTTTTTGAGTTAATTCTTTTTTCAGGTTAATATCTTTCGTCAATTTTGCAAATAAATTCCAATAAAATTGTTTTGTTTCTTACAAGATTGAATAATAATTACACTTAGATCAAATTAAGAATATTATTCAACAGGTTAACGTTGTTTTTTTTTAAATCTCGAAATTATAACATTTGGTCATATTTTTTGGATACATGAAACCAAAATTACTTAACGATGCAAAGTGACAAGATGGATACACAAGTCAGTCGCATTATCTTGGACCATCCCCAATGGTCGAGTGGCTAAAGCGTCCACCTTAGGAGCGAGATGTCTTGGATTCGATCCCCGGCTGCAACATACCGAAGCCGTTAAAATGGTACTGGTAGTTCCCAACTTGGCGCTCGGCACAAATACACAGTGCAGTTCCAGGACTAGTTGGCATCTTATCAAGATAGTGATTGGTTGTGGTACCATGTCAAATATGTACGGCGTGATACTGCAATATGGCCACAATATATCTGTCTCAAGTAGACATACTTTCCAAATGAGCAAAATACTGTCACATAACAAGCGCACTATCCTGATCATGCAAAAAAGAAAAGAAAAAAAAGTCCTTAAATTTCCCTTATATGCTGAGTTCCAAACAAGGCTGTTGTGCTAATACCGTTTTGCCGACTTCGGTATATCATTGCTAACGATCGAACATACAACGTAGCATTAAGTTATCAGGCCTAGTAAATCAATTACTGATATTCAGTATATTCAGGTATCGATGACGTCATAACTAATAGCCGAAAGTGTGCCTGATTTCACAGTTATAGCCTGTGTGTAAAGGTCCATGAGGATAGCTGCATACAATTTTATCTAAGATATAATATAAAATCCACACCGTTTCCGAGTTATCGTCATGACGGAGATTTTCCTGTATTTTCAATCAGTTCAGGGGCAGAAACTCCTGAAATACTAGGGCGATCAAAATGCACACGTCACATTTCCTTATGGTGGTGAACATGAACAGATTTTTATAAAAGATCAAAACCGTTTCCGAGTTGTAGTTCCGGACTGACGAAGTAACGACGCACAGATGGACGAACAACGCCAAAAGAATGTCCCTCTGGCATTTCGGTCATGCATAATTAACGTCAGAACACAAATGTGTGCATATATACACGCTGAGTTTTCCCTCTACACTCGAACCCGGGACGTATTGGTGAGAAGCGAGGCACGTTACCACTACGTTATCCAGGCACCAGTATTTTCTTAGAATTGGGACATCAAAGAAAATAGCAAATAATTAACTTAACGAAGTATTTATATATGTATAATACATTTATTCTGCTTTACTACATAATGAGAATAATAATAAGAAAGAAATATGAGTTTTTGTGGGGATTTGAAAAAGAAAATCATGAAAATATATAAAATACATGCTGAAAGTTGCGCCAAACTCAACGCTATATATTTCACCGGAATTTTTCACAAAAGAACCCAAATATCTAAAAACCTATCCAGTTATTAAATTATAAAATTTCACCACAATTTAGATTATAATATTTGCTACCATAAAATATTGAAAAATGAATATGTCATCATGCTACTTTTGAAAATATTTGAAAATTTAAACTTTTTTTCACATTCGAGTATTTTTTTTCAAATTATTAAGTTTATTTATTTCAATTCATTGTAAAAAAAATCATCTACAAAGCCAAATAATATTTATTCAATGTACAGGGTTAAGTAATAACGACGTTTCATATTTCCTTGTTGTTTATATTTTTTTCACGATAACTTTTAATAAAACCAAAAGTATACAAGGGACTGAATTGGCGATAATTTTTACCTCGATAAGCGTGCTCGAGTTATCTACCTTGATACCAAACTACTTAAAACGATAGGCGTCGCATGAATTATGCGAGTATGTCATTTATTGTCTTCTTTATGTAAACACATAAAAGATATTTTTAAAATGGAATCATACTTATGTATTATCTTTTCTAATAATATAAGGGTAGCAATAACTAAACTTTGAGTTTCATCTCACATGTTAAAAATCGAATCTGGTAGATATGGGAGAGATAGAGTGAAGAGAGCAGAAAGGAAGTGTGTATATTGTAACTTAAATGATTTAGAAGACGAGTACCATTTTGTATTAAAGTGTACATTATATAGTGACTTGAGATTATCATATATTAAAGCCTTGTATGGCTAAATATTTGGAATTAGTAAGGTATGGTAATAAAAAACAGTTGATGATGCTAGGAAAGTTTTAAAAGAAAAAAATCATTTACTTTTTCATGAGATTTTACACCAACCATTTTTGCTGGAAATGTTTATTTAGTATATTATTAGTTTAATATATCCATCCTCCTTATTGTAATATTCTGTTTTGTATGTAGAGTGTGAAAGAATTTAATTAAATGCATGATAGAACTTGTCATGTGTGTGATTTAGAATAAGTATGAATGTGTGTGCAAATGAGCGAGGGCGAGAGGGAGATAATGACTTAATGACTGTATGGGTTAGTGTGTATGAGTGAATGAATTCTGTTATGAGCTATAACGTTTGTCACGTGGTATATATTGTATAATTATAATAGCTGACGATGTACTTATTATATAAGTCAAAAATGGTAATAAACTGATAAACTGTCTTTTATTGGCATAATAGACCCAGTAAAAAAGCAAGGTAAAACTTGCCAATTGATATGACGGCTGCTGAATAGCTACTGTCAATGAAATCGTTAACGATAAGTGGACTGTAGATATGTTTCTGGTTTTTGTTTGACAGCCAGGTGTATATTGACCGTGCTCACAGGCTTGGTACTCTCATTGACCCATTATTGTTGCATTCCGGGATTATGGTGACACACAGCTCATCTTGTCCAGAGCCAGTAAACTGAAAGACACTGGGTATAGCATTAATAGTCTACCCACAGGAGATTGTCTCTGCTAGAAAGACATTATGGCCTTCTTATAAGACACTTAAACGCGACAACCCATATGCTCGTGTCAACATGATCTAACCTGCAAAAAATATTATGAATGGGAAAGTTGTTCAAGACGCCTTTCCTCGGTGGGACGTAGACATGCGAGGCAGCCGTTTTACGGTAACGGACACAGCTTCTTCACAGCCATCCCCTCGTGCACCCAATGTTGACCATCGCTCTCGGTCTCGGTCAAAAGTCTCAGACATTTCCTCGCCAGAGGCATCACCTCAGTCTACACGCCGACGACAATCACGTTCGCGCTCCAGCCGAGGCTCACAGTATGCACCTCCCCGAGGCAGCCACGCAGCTCAGTCACGTGACACTTTACAGTGTCATTTCTCAACGCGGGAGCCTTAGCAGACCCTCCGATCCGTAACTGTAACAAACAAGTAGGCCAGCCGGGGGAACTTTCCCACTAATTGTAACAATAAAAGTTATAATGCAAACTTAATATTTGGTAGCCTAAACGTCAGTGGCTTTAAGCAAAAGCTAGATCTCCCCGAATTCGTGGAACTTGTTCATGAATATGACCTGTTCTGTGTTTCTGAAACGCACATTGACTTTTTTGATATTGTCAATATTTCCAATTTTATCTTCTATTCACATCCGAGATTACGTGACTATAAAAGGAAATCCGGGGGCATAGGTATATATGTGCGCTCAAATTTATCCAGTTATGTAAAATTAGAAATTGATACTACTGAGTATGTATTGTGGATATCAATTGATAAAAAGCTAATAATGAAACATTTTAAATAATCAATACAATCTAATGCGCTCATATATGATATCGATGCTCCCCAATTCGTTCCGATTAATATATGTATATGTTCCAATATACTGCTCTAATGCAATGCAATTAGATGGAATAAAACTGAAACACAATTGCCTAAAATGTCTAAACAGAAAGTATATATCAGATATCTGTCCAGGTGAGCTTTCTTTCGGAAACTGGCCACCTTGATGAAGCCCCCTGACATCCTAATGGACTAATGTCGCTGTCCTTGTCTCCTCTTTCTCCCTTCGTATCTCCCTCTGTACAAGCGTTCGTCTTGTCTTCTTGTTAGCAGTTGCACATGGCTGCCTCTCTTGGGATCCTAAACCTTGTCTTCCTATGGCCGTGGTCCCAACTATGTCACTGTGCGTTAGTCTGTTCTTTGCAGTTTCTACTGCTTTGGCCACAGACTACTTTCGCCCAGTTCAAAGTTCGACACCAGCACTTCTTAACGTCGTCCAGGGAAGCCCTGGTGGTCTAGCCAGCTCTCAGATTTATGGTCTAAGTTGTCACTAGCTGAAAAACGGTGGTTGCGATGTAATAACAAAGCAGAAAAAACAAAGCTTAAAGCCCAATATGTAAATATTCGTAAGACGTTTGATGCTGAAGTTCAGAGGGCAAAGCGTCGTCATTGGTATAATGTTCAGAATGACATACTGGAAGAAAGTAATGTTGACCGTCCTAGTTTTTGGAAGTCGATAGGTAAAATTGGTATTACACAAGCTCATAAAAAACCAGTTCCTGATGAAGTTATACTGGATGATGGTACTTTTTCTTCTGATCCTATTGATATTTTACATAAATGGAAGACAGATTTTTGCACTTTGTTTAATAACCCAGATGTAAAAAGTAATAGTGAGTATATTTTTAAAAATACTGATAATGATTCACTTAGTTTTAATTGTGATATTTCTATTTTAGAAGTAAAAAGGGCTGTCGATGATAGTAAAAGTGGTAAAGCGTGTGGTGTAGACGGGATATCCTCTGAAGCTCTAAAGAATGACACTGCTGTTTTGTTTTTACATGCTTTATTCAATGTATGTTTTAAAAGTGGCACTATTCCTTCTATATGGGGTAAAAGTATCATCAACCCTATTCCTAAGTCTGGAAATACGGATCCTAGGAACCCACTCTCTTATAGAGGTATTTCATTGTCATGTTCTGTGTATAAATTATATTGTTATGTTTTGAATAAAAGGCTTAGCAGTTGGGCTGAAAGCCACAATATCATTGTTGATGAACAAAATGGGTTCAGAAAAAATAGAAGTACAATAGACCATGTGTCTACTCTTACAAATATTATTGATACTAGGAAAAAGTGTAAGCAATCTACATTTGCATCTTTTATAGATTTTAAGAAAGCATATGATTTTATAAATAGAAATTTACTTTGGAAAAAATTATTTGATATTGGCATAAAAGGTAAAATGTTATCTGCTGTACAATCTTTATACAGTTCTGTTTATTCAAGTGTGAGAAATTTTAAAAGGTTTAAAAAAGGTTGGGTTTGTTTTTTTATAATGTTATATTTATCTAATATAATTAATTGGTTTATAGGCTTGAGACAGGGATGTTTGTTATCTCCCCTGTTGTTCAATTTATACATTAATGACCTTGCAATATATCTGAAATCACTTGATATTGATGTTGATTATGGAAAGGAGGGAATTTGTATTTTATTGTATGCAGATGATATTGTCCTGTTAGCAAAAGATGAAAAAGAGTTACAGTGTCTATTAAATGCTTTGAATAATTGGTGTAACATCAATAATATGTACATTTATAGTAGTAAAAGTCATATAGTACATTTTAGAACCCCGTCTATTAATAAGACTTCAATAATGTTTAAGTGTGGGGCTCATGCCATAAACATTGTGGATAGGTATATGTATTTAGGCTTGATGCTGCAAGAACATTTAGATTTTAATGTAACAGCAAATATTGTAGCTCAAAGTGCAAACCGGGCTCTCGGTCTTCTTATTGCGAAATGTAAATTGGCAGATGGCCTCCCCTTTAATGTATTTACTCATTTGTATGATTCTTTAGTGTGGCCTGTTATTAGTTACGGTGCTGCTATCTGGGGATACCGATCATACTCCTGTATAAATGCAGTACAGTATCGTGCTATGCGCTTCTTTTTAGGTGTCGGTAGATATACACCTAATGCAGCAGTTTTAGGTGAAATGGCCTGGGTACCCCCAGATATCAGACAATGGAAGTTTATATGTATTTATTTGGCTAGATTGTCTAACATGAATAACAGTAGAATTAATAAAAGGGTAGCACTTAATGCTGCTACAACAGCAAATAGGTCATGCAAAAACTGGTTTTACTATGTTAATTTTATGCTTAAAAAATGTGATGCACAGCAATATTGTGATATTAGTAAGTCCATCCCGAAGCTTTCTTTAATAAATATTGTTACAAACAAATTACAGGAGGGACATTTGTCAGACTGGTTAAAAACTTTGAATAGTGCTACAGGCACGTCTGGTCGTGGTGGTAATAAGTTACGCACTTACCGTCTCTTTAAAACCAGTTATGAGACAGAAATGTATTGTACTGTTATTTTGCCCCCACGCCATCGTGCTGCTTTTTGTAAATTTCGATGTGGTGTCGCCCCTTTACGTTTAGAAACTGGGCGTTATGAAGGATTAGGCATTTCTGATCGAAAATGTCCTTTCTGTGACAGTATTGAAGATGAAAGCCATGCTATTTTTGATTGCTCTATGTACAATGATATACGAGAAACATTATTTAAGAAAGCAACAGCTATAAATAATTCATTTGGTGTAATGTCTAAAACTGAACAACTTATATTTCTATTCACAAATAATGGGATGATTAGGATTTGTGCCAAAACCTGTTTTATTATTTTACAGCGTCGTCTTTTATTTATTTGTAAATAATTAATTTACTTATTTCACAAGAAACATGTTGATTCTGTCAGCTATATAGATATGTGTATATTTGTATATATGTGTGTATATAAGTATATACATGCATATATGAATATATATAGGTTTGTAAGAGTATTTATGTTTTAAGTTGTTAGTTAGCAATGGTACATTGATATCTTTTTATATTTTAGTATGGTAATGTGCCTAGTATTTGATTGTATCTAGTCATTATGTCTCTTAAAATTCTTAAAGTATACGAATGACAAAAATAAGTTTATATATATATATATCCTAACTGGACTAATGTCGCTGTCCTTGTCTCCTCTTTCTCCCTCCGTATCTCCCTCTGTACAAGCGTTCGTCTTGTCTTCTTGTTAGCAGTTGCACATGGCTGCCTCTCTTGGGATCCTAAACCTTGTCTTCCTATGGCCGTGGTCCCAACTATGTCACTGTGCGTTAGTCTGTTCTTTGCAGTTTCTACTGCTTTGGCCACAGACTACTTTCACCCAGTTCGAAGTTCGACACCAGCACTTCTTTTTTTTTTTAACCTTTATTATCCCCGTCTTCTGATGGAAGTAGGTCGGCACCAGCACTTCTTACTGCATGGTCTTCAGAGTCCTTCAGTGTCATGAAAAATCGTGCCTTGGCCACTTTCAACTCTTCAACAAGGGAAGGTACTGGTATCTGGAGCTTCCCTGATGTAGTGTACAGGCCTACTGATGTAAAACTTGGGGTAAGCCAAACCAGCTTCTTATGAACTCGTTTATGCTTCTCTCCAGGTCTTCCACTGTTGAAGTTGGGACTTCTTACACCATAAAGGGCCATAAGAGTCGTGGCAATAATCCATACTGATACTTCTGATACATCCAAACCTTGAACTTTCCAGGAAGTCCTGTCTTGTCAATCTGCTCCAGCCCTACCTCCACCTGTCTCCTAAGGTCTCCTATAGCTTCATGGTCATTCAGGCTAGCATCAAACTATTAGCCAAGGCATTTCACAGGGTTCTTGACAATGTTCGGGATTTCTTCACCCTGGATGCACATCCTGAATTTATCACTCACTTTTCCTTTCCGCAAGATCAAAACGCGAGACTTCCTCTGCTTGATTCTAATTCTAGCCCAGGTGACCATCTCTTCCAGTGCAACAAGGATCTACCTTGCTTGTATGTGGGTCTAGGTGGTTATGGTAATGTCATCCATAAATCCCCTGTTTGCTGGTGTTCTGATTCCTGAAGCAGTCTTTGAACCCCGTGTCTCTCTCGGCTGCTTCGAGTATGATTCCTTCCCATCACAAATAAGATAACAGATATCGAACATCCTGTCACTATTCCCTTCTCTACATTGATCCATTTGGTGGTGAAGTTTTCACAAGTTAACTTGATTTGCAGATTGCTGTAGTAGCTCTTGATGATCTTTTTCACCTGCTCTGGTATATGGTAGTGATCAAGAGCAAACTCTATGACTTTGTGAGGAATAGAGCCATACGCATTGGCTAGGTCCAGCCAAACCACTGACAGGTCACTTTTGTTGCCTTTTTTTCTCACGATCAGTTGGGTGATGACACTTGTGTGTTCTAGACATCCTGAGAAGCCTGGAATCCCTCCTTTTTGTACTGAGGTGTCCACATACTCATTTGCTGCAAGTAGAGAAAAGAAAATCTTTCCATCTACATCTAGAAGCGAAATGGTACGGAACTGGTCTATCATGGTGAATTCTCTTTTGGTTCAAAGCACCCTTCTGCAATTGCCAACAAGATAGCACCGTCCCTTTCCTCCATACAACCTTGATGAGGTTCCACAGCCGCTTTCTGACTCTTGGGCAGTTCTTGAACACCTTGTAGGGAACTCCATTTGGTCCAGTGCAGATTCAGCTCTTGCCTTCCTTACGAGTCATCTACTTCTTCATGTTGGCTCGTCTTGATTGAACGCCACTGTGGGTTCATGCACACTTTGGATGCGCTCACAGTCGTTAGGCTTCATTGCGGAAGGTCAGCATGTGATGACTGTAGTGATGCTCCGCTCCCCTTTGAACAAGACAATCTTTCCAGACTTTTCTGCGCTCATCATTTGAAGTGAACTTGTACGGTTGGCGATGAAGGATGCCCGTGTCCTTGCTTTCTTCCTCCTTGCTTTTTCAGCGTACAGCCTTTTGAAGCTTGAGAAGTCTGGCCCTAATCTGGTCTCTAAGTTTGTGAAGGTCTTCCTGTTCTCCTTCGTCGCTGTTTTCTTGTATTGCTTCTCAATGACCTGATTTCAGCCCGGAGCTGCTTCATATCCAATGCTCGTCTATATGGCTGGTGTTGCTCTGCTTCAGTTTGGTCTCCACTCCAATCGTTCCCTTCCAACCGTGTATGTGATAGCAGAAAGTGTCTTCAATTTCTTATCTACACTGCCTTACATTGCTACATTCAGGATGTTGTCAATGTTCATATCAAGGTCTTCCCAGCCTTTCTGTCACTCTGCTTAGGCCACAGCACCCTCTCTTTCCGTTCTTCTACCTTGGTGGGTTGATGCCGCTGTCTATCTCTATCACTGAAAGGTCAGTTTCTTCCGTCTGCTTCTTGATGCAACAAATGCGTCCTTTGTCTCTAATAGATCAAGTTCCAGAAGTTCCTCCAAGCCAGATCTTGAGTTGTCCAGATCCTCTTCAATCACCGGGAATGCACCAGCACTTTGTTGGATACCTGTTTGGTTCTTCCTGATCTCACCAACGATTTGCGCTATATTTCAGACAAACAGTTAATCACAAATTGAATATAGTTTTATAGTTTAAAATGCTCAGAACATTCTAACAAAGACTGAAATGATCCTATAAAGTCTATGCTTTATAGTCATATTTTTTTATTTGCATAGAAAGGCGAGATCTTTAAAAAAAAAAGAAGATAACAGGACCTTTATAATATATTTGGCACTGAATTGTTTGGGTGCAGAGGAACTAACCTCAAAATTTAATTGTATTCTATTGTACATTTTCATTGTTGGCCGTGTTTTCAAAAATTCTACTGGCAATGTTCTTAACATTAATAAATTTTGTTATTTTTCTGTGATTGTGTATGGTGTTTTTGCCTGGCTGTAGGTATTACAAAAGCCCATTGCAGGGATATGACAACTTCTTGATTCTACAGATGAATGTATAGAATTGCCTTCATTCTAAGTGTGACCCTTTTTAACGATCGTATTATGAACAATTGATTCTAGTTGTACTTTGACAAGAAATACCATAGCATTGCTGATATAAAATCTGTTTAAGTTTTTGGCCCACAAGAGTGGTTGTATATTTTTTTCTCTTAGCAAAGCTTTACTTTGTAAATATGCTTGCAAACATGATGCTACCTCACAAACTCCCCTCTAATCTAAAGTCCCATTCCATTAGAAACAAAACCCATCTGTTAAAGCAAGGTAATAGATAGTAAAGCCTTGCTTTATGATAAAGACTTGATTCAAATGCATGGGGTGTCTGGAAAATTTGTTTTAGTTCAAAATAACAGACTTCTAAATTTCTATTCTCCCTAAGCCCTTTTTTAAAGATGTCTTTGATGACGAAGATTCATTTTTAAATAGTTAATACTCAATTGAAATATAATATACAATATGACCTGCAAAGGTCACACTCGTCTTTGTTCGGATGATGAAATGATCAGTAAATCAAATTCAGCTTTATAAATAAACCTATACGTGCCTTTTGATACAGCTCATGTCCTTTAGACATACTTTGTTTTACTTAATAGTCTGTACATATTTCAAATATTCCTTCCTATCGGGGAAAGATACAACCATTTCAATTTGCTTGACAATAATGACTACTGTGCTAAAATATTAATATGGGAATGAATCATACCAATCTTTTGATCTTCAATATTATTTAGGTATAACAATATTTCTACCATTATGATCATCTTCACCATGACCAATGTTGTCTGTGTCCAGATGATGGACTTGTCAGCAATTCCAACTGTTAAAATTAATCCTTTCCCTCATATAGACTCATTTGTACGCACTCAATAGGTACCACATAAAGCCTGATCTGCAGAAAAACCCCCAGTTAATCTACAAATTTAATTATAAAGTCCTCATTTCCAGACCACTGAGATGCAGCGAACAGCATAAAACCTGATCAGCCTGCGAGTTACTCGCATATGTCTTTTCATGGTTTCCTTTATGAGGGAAAGGGTTAAGGAAAGTCTTTGGTTATAATCCATCCAAACTAACACAACAGGATTGAAGCATTTAACACACTTTGATTTTCTTATTTAGTATTTTGATAGAAGTTGTCTGACAGCTTATTTATACAATTCCGCTTTCAAAAAGAGTGAAAAATGATTCCTCTTTCTGTTTCAGTAAAATGGTGCACTTAAACCCCACTATAAATAAACACTTACAGTTATTGAATAGTGTATGAAATATTCATTCTGAATCACTTTTATTATTATTATTATTCATGTTCAAATATACTGCTTTAATGCAATGCATTTTTTTCTGATGATACTTTCGTGTAAATAATCCTGCATTTGAAGCACTCCCGCTTAAGATTGTATTTTTTTTTTACTAATTTTATTTATTTTCACATGTTACATGTGACGGAAAAAGTGTGACGGACAAACAGACGGATAGATGACGGACGGACCAGACGGAGATCGGAAAAAGTGATCAGCAAAAAGCACCCGACTTAGTGGCCTACAAGTCACCAAACAAACCCAATGTAAACATTATACAATCTGCATTTTTTAATCAATTGGATCAATGACAGACCCTGCAACTCAGAGATATCAGTAAATGATTCACTCTATAAAATTTTTCTCCAATGTTATAAATACGGACTATATAATTGGGCTGAAAGAACGGTAAAATTGACGAGTCTCAGGCACGTTTTAGGCGCGGATACTCCACATTAGATAACATTTTTTGTTTACAAGCCATGGCTCAAAAGTATTTAAGAGAGGTGGGAGGTTCTATTGTATATATGTAGACTTTAAAAAAGCTTTTGATAAAATAAATCACTCAAAATTGTTTACCGCTTAAAGCGAAAGGGAGTAGATGGAAAATTTCTGCGTATATTAAAGGCTATTTATTGTAATTTGTATTCATGCGTTAAAATAGAGTCTAGCCCACTGAACGATACAAAATATGCTTTCAGGAACACAGAATGCTGTTACTGTTCGACGGATTACTTCCCTTGCAACATAGGTACAAGACAAGGGGACGTAACCAGCCCGACAATTTTTATCCTCTTTATTAATGATCTCATCGATCGGCTTAAACAATCATGTGATTCTGGTATATTTATTTCTAACGATATACCTGACGTCCACTGCCTAATGTTTGCTGACGATATTGCCAATTGTGCTGAAACGGCGATTAAACTGCAGCAACAAATTAATACTATAGATATATTTTGTCAAGAGACAGGTATGGAAGTCAATTTGAATAAAACCGAGGTCATGATTTTTCGTAATTGGGGAAATCTCCGTAACTATGAAAAGTGGTAGTATCGCGGAGATCCCATTAATGTTGTGTCAGTATATAAATATATGGGTGTTCATCTCACCAACTCATTATCGTGGTCAACCACGCATGAAAAACTCGCTACCCAAGCTCGTAAAGCTGTTCTTTCATTAAGACATTATCAAAGGCCATTTGGATACTTCCCAGTCAATGAATATTTTGCTTGTTAAACCTGTTCTTTGTTATGCCTCACAAGTATGGGGATATAGTTATGTAAATGCTGTTGAATCTGTTCATAATGATTATTGTAAAAAATATCTTGGGTTATATACCACTTCCAATAATGTTTCAGTTCTTGGTGAATGTGGCAGATTGCCCCTTTGTATAACATATATGACTAATTGTGTGAAATATTGGTGTAAATTGTTATTTATGCATCAATCTAGGCATCCAAGGCAGTGTTACTTAATGTTAAAAAGATATGATGATAATGGGAGATGTAACTGGGCAACAAATATTAAGGAATTGTTATTTAATTAAGAAGTTATCGATTATTATACACAGAATTGCATAGTGAATATCTATTCTAGTCGAGGGTCATCATAAAACATATCAAAACGCTTTTAAATGTATGAAACGTACCTACAATTAATATGCATTTAAGTATAAAAATGCATTATCTAAATTTAGTGTCAAATCAATAAACTCGAAATTGAGAAGAACATGCAAATGTTTCTAAGAAAATCAAGACATTGTATATACTGTTTGTGAAAATGGTACAAGATTACTTTGACTGTGATATCAGTTTGATTTTTCTTTGTAGTAAATATGTACTGTAAGACAGCGATATTTATTTAATGTAATGAGGGGAAATCAAATTGCAAAGACCATTATTATATGATGAAATAAGTTCGATAAAATATTCGAAACATTGGTATCTATGTATATCATACTAATTCTGACAAATGTTATTAACTTTATGGACGTTCAAATTGCGTACACATACTGTATTGTGCATTAATTATGAAGATTGTACTTATGGGCCTAGCCTTAACTGATAAAATTATGAATTGATTGAATGATATGTATATTCAATTTATGCATATAGTTTATGACGTAAAACCTGTAGCTGTCCATGTAATTTTGAAAACATTTAATAAGGTTAGGGTTTGTTCTTAAAACTAATATTGTTCTACTTGTGTAGTGAGTACATAGATATATCTAGTTATTATCTGAAGTTTTAAACTGTTTGTTGTTGTATATAGACACGTGATGCTCGCGGTGCAAGTTTAATTTAATCAACTGATATTTGCAAACATACCAGTTGAGAAAATCATTCATCTAAAACCATGATTTTAACTTTTAAATTTAGAATGTTTAGTCTTTTCTACTTTTCACGCTCTTTCTTCTCTCTGGATCTCTGTGCACAGTCCTTAGCTTTGATGTGTACCAACCGCATGTGTGTTTATCTATGTATATGATAATTATCAAGTTATCCAAGTATATTATTGAAAGTGGTTTGAAAGGAAAGATTTGAAATGCAAATATCATCTCTTATTATGCATGGCTTTACTAAACCATTTTAAATTAGCGCGAGGGATGTAATTTCACCGGGTCCTGTAAATCCGAATACTAATTCTATTTATTTCATGCCTTGAAATCAGCTCGGTAGAAATAAAACAGGTTGTTTTTTCTGCTCTCCCTCGTTTATGTTGGTAAAGTCTATGTTTCATTACAAATAAAGTCACAATGCACGTGAAAACGATATCTTTGGTAAATGCACCTGGGGGAATTTCGGTTGCATATAGGTACGTTTGTAATGCTATTGCCTGTGGCGTAGAAACCATCCATCTTTTTTACAATTACGGACAGTTACATCTAGTGGCAATGCGTATTTAGTTGAGTATTGATAGGGGTAATTCAAACAGATCAATTTCTTAGTTAATGACCATCTGTGAAAGAGCTACTTTAAAGTATTCCCATTTGTTACCTCTTAGATTTAAATATATCATATCAGTTTCGTTATATTTCACGAAGATAACATTCATGATTATGAAAAAATAAAAAGTCAAATCAAATAACATTCATTTATAAAATTAAGAGTGTATTTTTACTGCTACACCGGTAACTAGACAACATTGCAGATGGCTTGTGAAAGTAAATGGTAACAAATAACATAATATTTTGGTAACTATAGATACAGCTTTATAATCCTGAACATTGAAATTTCTTTTATTAGATTCAAAATTAAATCAATTTGGATTGAGGATTTGCATCGGCCTTTTCACTTTACTTTTACTTTTGGTCACATGGTTTCAACTATCATCACGTGACTTGTGTGGTGGCAGTGGTTAAAATAGCGTAGTGTGACGTAACCGATGCGCGGAGCTTGGTTCTGAATTAGTGCTGATAATCCGTTACAGTTGTTAATTTTCGCGTTTGATCATGAATTTTGACGACAGAGCGGAAAATCATTTCTTATCACAAGTTAACTTGTCATCAATAGACTCTCTTCATATTTTCAAAATGTCTCTTAATTCAGTTCGACCATAGCAGTTTTTAGCTATTAATGATGTGCTTTTCGTGACAACAAACAAATACTTAAGAACTCCGATGGGTTTCCCGAATGTTAGGAAACCCTGTACATTTGACAAAAGAATCATTATGACCTATACTAAGAGAACAATACGCCATTTAAATTACTAAATAATAAAGCAGCTTTTTTTCCGAATCGAGGCAAAATGTGCTACTTGTAACGGCTAAAAATGACGTTATATACCACGTCGTTTGGCCGCACTGCTAATTTCTACTTCACTTTTAATTATTTTTGTCTAAATATAGAAAATGATGTAATGATTTAAAAAATAAGAAAGAGTTAATTTGCATATTCTATAGGGTGAATACTAAGGGCCACCTAAAGAAATCGTGTCGGAGTAAACAATTATTTGGGTGGTTACAAGATAAGCCGCGCCGCCATTACTGTGCAGATATTTAATAATATTTGATAATCCGAGGGTCCGCCATTACTTAGCGGTTATCTGCATAACTGCATAGTCCGCCATTACTTAGCGGTTATCTGGATAACTGCATGGTTTTGTATCAGTTCTTGCAGGGGCGTGGAAATTCCGCCCCCAATAAATTGTGCGGTATCCAATTTAAACATGGTACTTTTCTACAGAAAACTACTGCGACCGTGTAACAATTTATATCCAAGAAATTTGCACATATAGAGAGTTGTTTCGTACGAAGTTTAAAGTGAAATAGGTCTCAGGTCAAAACTTTGATTCATTATGTCTTAAGGCTTTCGAATCCGAGATCACTCAATGAAATCAGCTCAAATATTTGGTGTTTATTATACGAGTAATTTACAATGAAGAGGAAATATCACATTGCATATTAGGAGTGAATATCAATGATTGCCCTGTGCGATTGATATATTGAAGCTAGAACATGTTATCTATCAAATTGTTTTCCGAGACAATTCTTACATATACTGATGGTTGGACGAACAGATGCATAATGGTTTACTTGACTTGACTATTTGAGTTTACCTTCGCTTCGACAGTATTTCAGGCATATAGCGAGGTGAATAGGTGGAGAAAGACCCCGAATGCACGGAGGCATCCGGGTAGAACCACCGCGACCTACCGCAAGTCAGCTGGAAGGTTTCCTCACATGAAAATCCGAATGACCCTGCCGGGATTCGAACCCACGCGGTGAGGGGCTGAGTGAGTGTTAAAGTCAGCGACTTTAACCTCTCTGCCACGGAGACCCGCATAATGGTTGAAGCTATCCATTGTGTGTGTGTGTGTTTTACTTTTTATACTCGTAAAGAAATGACGCTTATCAAATTACATCATGAACATAAGGTAAATAAAAAACTGATGACGTTCATGTTTAAGTCTTTCCAGATCTTACTATAAGTAAAAAGTAAATATGTATTTATCGAGATGAGAGATTGTATATCCTTAAGTTGTAAATATATATTTAATTTGATGTTAATATTGCATATTTGATTCTGATAAGCAATGCCAATGCCGGCACACATTGGTTAACCACACATATCAGAATAAAGACGTGCAGTGGTGCAGATGAAAGCTACACCAATTTGGTTGTAAAGCTGTTCATGTTTTAGTTTATATAGTCTCATATACACATTTCTCCAGGTAAATCTATAAAGTCCGTTGTTCAGTTGACTAGCGACATAGCTGTTTAAGGAGCATAGGGACAAGTGGATAGTGTAATTGATATTTCACCATGACAGACGCGCCGGAAACAGAGTGCCCTTTTGACCTGCCTCCGGCAAAGGAGTTTGCACGGTAATTTATCATAATGATGATTATTTTTATTATTATGTCTCATTTTTATCATTCCACAATTACAATTATGTTACCATGTTAGTTTTTTTGTTTGTTATAACTTATAATATCATTATGATGTAAATATTACTAGTGTTATTGTCAGCATTTTGTCACTACCATTATCATCATCATTATCATTGTATAGATATATATTATTATTTTACTACTACTTGAATTATTATTTTCATCATAAGTATGCCTTCACCATGATAATCTTTTATAAATTTCATCATGATTATCATTACTTCACCACCAAAATCATTATTGTTACCGCCCCAGTGGAACGTCCGTTTAGGGGGCGGGAGGTCGTGGGTTCGACCCCCGACTGCGACCCACTAAAATCGTTAAAAACGGTACTGGTGGCACCCTGCTTGGCTCTCAGCAGTGTGTGAGAATACCAACAAGGTGTTAATCTCCTCTCCTCTTAATCATACGGAGTCTAAGTAAACAATCACATCAGCAAAACCTTCATTGATAATGGGATGGAAAAAGCTTGTAAAATATATTTCAACGTAATATACCGATTCAGTTTATGGATTAATCAGTTTTTGTTTATTGGTGTTAATCAACAGAGTAGCTTAATTTGTTAATCAGGGTCTCACTTGAGACACACTTATCTGAATAAAAATGAATAAAATTAAATAAAATAGAACATATAGGATCTGACATTAACTTTTATTTCATATCTGTTTTACAAATCGAGTTCATAAAAATGCTAGAGGCTCGTTTACCAAAAACATGAAAGAACGGACTGTGAACGAATTACTTATAATAATTTTGTGATTTAACACAAAGAAAATAGTTTCAAATAATGATTTAACGTGTGTATTTCTCATACATTTTTCAACATCATAAGAATGATGCATCTTTCTAATCAAAGTTAGTTGCATCAAACACATTTAATCCAGCTGTTCCTGTTTAACACACTATATATATATATATATATATATATATATATTTTTTTTTTATTTATATTTCCAGTATGATTTCATCATTTAAAAGGGAGAAGGGGTGAGATTTAGTTAGAAATAAAGACAGATAATTATATTAATCAGTACAAGGAGGTGGGGGTGGGGGGGGGGGGGATTTCAATAAGCATTTTCAGATATTTAGTATCTTAACAATTCACTCAATTTGCACGCTAACTTGTAGGCAAAGACTTTTGGACATTTTTATCAAATTTGGTTTGCTTAGAAATAATTGTTTCTTTGCACATAGAAATGAAAAAACAACAACAAAAAACGAATTGATAAAATGTATACCTCAGACAATTTCAGTCAAATGGTTATCATTTAAAAATCAAATGTTAGATTTCTCCTAGATGTGAATATTAAAATGTTCTTTTAATTTATTATGTACTTTAAAGTTCAAAATTTCACAAGGATTAGAATAGACATTTAAACCCTCTGAAAATTATTTGCCGATTCACATACTATTAGCGAACAATATAATTTACAGATCATAAACTAGGTAAACTTTATAGTACAGACTTTTAAATTATATAAAGCTATAAAATATAACTTTAGCAGGATTTTCATACAAACAATCAAAATGTTAAAAAACTTTATAGACCAATCTGATCTAGGCCTAGAGTGTTTACTAAAACGACTTCTTGGGTAAGTTGTTAACAAAAAAATAATTGGAAACTAGTTAAACTATTGCGAAAATGTATAATTAAATATTAGACATTTAGCAAATACCAAACAAGTTTGCCAACAATTTAAAACTATAAAAAATATAAATCATGCAATCCACTATACGCAGTCTGGATAAATAACCAATATTAATAACCACCATTTTATGGTGTCACCTGTATATTTCACCGCGTACAGGTAACTGGCTGCGGTAAGCTGGAAAGTGGGAAAATTAGGAATTGAAAAAAAAAGCGAGATCAAACCCGCCCAGCATATAGGATGGAACGCCTTTGCTGCCTCATTAAACTAATCTTTTTACTGCCATGTGCATACGCCATTATGCTATCTGACAGTGTGCCGATTCATGTGATAGGTGGATTTTCTATTTCGTATATGCACATACCATTATGCTATGTGTACTGAACATTTTGTGTGTTTTCCCCCGTTGCGTTCTGTGCATATACTTCATTATTGAATATGAACAGATCATTTTATTGTGTGCATTCTCAATTTCTGTATATGCATACTTCATTATTGAATGTGAACAGATCATTTGATTGTGTGCATTCTTCATTTCGGTATGTGCATACTTCATTATTGTATGTGTGCAGATCATTTTGTTGTGTGCGTTCTTCATTTCGGTATGTGCATACTTCATTATTGTATGTGTGCAAATCATTTTGTTGTGTGCGTTCTTCATTTCGGTATGTGCATACTTCATTATTGTATGTGTGCAGATCATTTTGTTGTGTGCGTTCTTCATTTCGGTATGTGCATACTTCATTATTGTATGTGTGCAGATCATTTTATTGTGTGTGCGTTCTTCATTTCGGTATGTGCATACTTCATTATTGTATGTGTGCAGATCATTTTGTTGTGTGCGTTCTTCATTTCGGTATGTGCATACTTCATTATTGTATGTGTGCAGATCATTTTTTGTGTGCGTTCTTCATTTCGGTATGTGCATACTTCATTATTGTATGTGTGCAGATCATTTTGTTGTGTGCGTTCTTCGTTTCGGTATGTGCATACTTCATTACTGTATGTGAGCAGATCATTTTGTTGTGTACGTTCTTCATTTCGGTACGTGCATACGTCATGATTGTATGTGTGCAGATCTTTTTGTTGTGTGCGTTCTTCTTTTCGTTACGTGCATATTCATTACGCTGTGTGAATCGTCAGTATGCCGGACATTGTCATTATGACGAGATACTTTGTTCAAGTAAGTAATATATATTGCATAGCTTTCACGAGTTGATCTTGATTAACTTGCACACTATACATGAATGCGCACATGCGCACGAATGTATGTGGGCGGGTTAATCAAGATCACGAGTGAAGCCAGTGCAATATATGTCTTGTAACATGGCCAAATGTAGAAAGGAGGCGGTACTACGGTCTCGTGACTTTTTTTTATGCAGATGAGCGTTGTGGGTATCAAAGAGAAATCCCGTGAAAATGATCAATAACTTAAAGGAAAATTTCTCTTTACCAATCAAATATCTCTTTCCTAAGAAACCCTCACATTTCGGCGCCTTCGGTACAAGTGTGCAAATTTGAATTGAGAAGGACGTACTGAATTATTGTAGATGTTATGCACTTGCGTTTGATCATGGATCTGAACGACAGTGTGGAATTTCTTTCTTTTTCAAAAGGTCTTAATTCAGTTAAACCAAACCGGTCAGGTTCTAACATTTGGAGAACATTTAAGTGATGTGCTTTGAAGGGTTTCCCGAATGTTTGGAAATCCTGTACATCTGACTAAAGAATCATTAGGGCCTATGAGCAAGGCACAATTTTCTGCTTTGAATACGTTATATCCTATTATAAAGGGTGAAGAAAAACAATATAGCATAACCATTTTTCTTCTCGAGTCGAGACAAAATTTGCTACTTGTGACAGCTGAAAATGACGTAACATACAACGTAGCATGGCCACATTGCTAATGTCTAAGTACTTCATTTTAATAGTTTATGGCTAAATATAGAAAATATGTTATGGTCTGTAAAAAAAGTTAATTTTCTCACTCGATCTGTAATACTGAGGACCACCTACAGGAATCGTATTGGGAATACTATTATTTTAAATAGTCACAATACTGTGTCGATATTTGATAAACCGAGTGTCCGCCATTACTGTGTGGTTATCTGGATAACTGCATGATTTTTCATTTTAAACATGAGTACTTTTCTACATAAAACTACCTAGGCCATGTTACAATTTTTATTTAAAATTCGGGCACAGAGTAATGGCGACCCCAGTATACAAGGTCATGGTGTATGGGGCATAGACCTATATCGATTTAATATTACATTTTTAAGTAGTTTTTATGTTCAATATCAGAAATAGAGATTTCCAGGTATTACAAATCTTATTGCATTGTATGGTACATACAGTTGTTTTTATGACTTTTGCAGGGGCGTAGCTTAGCCTCACTGGATGTTTAGGCACGCGTTCTAGGAGGTGGACCCTTAGGGAAATTTTGTTACTTCTAAGGCCGTAGGTACATTATGGTCGGTTTTGAGACTTTATTTTCGATCGGAGAATAAATTCAATTTCAAGCAATAAATTCTTGAATTAGTTTACTTCTGACTGAACTAATCACTTAAGGTCATGATTTAGACATCATTTTGTGTTAACCCTTTCCCTCATATAGACTCATTTTGACGCACTCAATAGGTACAACATAAAGCCTGATCTGCAGAAAGCCACAGTTAAACCTTATCAAATTTAATTATAAAGTCCTCATTTCCAGACCAGACGAGTTACTCGCAGGCTGATCTGGTTTTATGCTGTTCGCATAGGTCTTTTCATGGTATCCTCTATGAGGGAAAGGGTTATCCTGTCATGTGTGTTTGAGATACACGCTGGACTGACATAAAAGTTATGTATTTAGTACTTACCCCTTACCACCATTGCACTCACAAGAGAAAAGCAAATGTTTTGCCTCTGTTTTAAAATCAAAATGCCGTAGAGCAAAATGATTACACAATATTAATCCTGATGCGTGCCGTAAATCGGATCATCGATTTTCAGTTATGTGAATATAACCATTAAACCATTGAGCCCTGAAAAGATGATCAAATTACCAGTAATAGTATTGGTACAAAGTATTTACGCATGTATGAATATTGCAAAACATATATGTTATAACTCGAATACACTTGTTTGTTTGATACCAGCACACAGATCTATTACTATTTCGCTTCGTCTCAGGTCGAAAACTTTTGCTATAAAACCTGCTTATAAAATGTAACAAATACATCTGATATAAACTTATCCATTTGGCAAACGCTGACCTGACTCGAGAGCGTCTGTATCGACTAAAGAGCTTTACGCGGGCCATGTACAGGTATTTAAGGAAGGAAATATACATTCTAGGGAAAAGTGTAGAAGTCAGTTCAAAAGAATGATTAACATAGAATAACACCAAATATGAATAGTCCCCGTCTTTAATCAAGCACTGTATAGGTTGTATATTTTTAAGAACGATTGGTACTACCAGATGTACTCCATTGATGACGTAGAAGACAAACAGTATTTTTATAAGACATAATTATCAACCTGATATGATACCGATTATGAAAACGATAAAAATCGAAACGAATCTTTCGTTCGGGAGCCGACGTTTCGTTTGTCTCCTCCCTAGTTCCACGATATTTAGAGAGTTTTGCTCAGCCATGTTGTTTGTTTAACACTATTAAATTCAAATGCCCAGAAATATACGTATGATATCCAGCACTTACCTTTCTCCTCTTAAATTATGTATCAAACTATGGTAGGTTTATTTTCGTACACTATGCTTTCTTTCTTTCGATACGTGCATTATTCGACACAATTTTGTAAAATGTGAAAATATTAGAAATCCGCTTTACAACTCTCTCTCTCTCTCTCTCCCTTTATTGCAAATTTATATTGTTCATCTTAGAGAAAATATGCAGAGGCACATGCAGAAGCTACACCAATGATTTGGGACATTGTACATATGCATTGGAAAATCTTGAATATATTTTTCAGTATATGTAACAAGATATGTCTTAAGGTGAAGTAAAATTGGTCAAACCTTGATATGAAATAGAGGAAAAAGTGCAACCACACCATTTGATATGGAATGATATTTAGGTAAAAATTACGCAATGCCTTGTTACTGTTACAATTTTCTCACTGATACTGATATATTGCTTACGGGTATAGTTATTATGCATGACTGACCTTTCTTCACGCTTGTTGACAATGATACCATGAACTTATATGCTGTTTAGGCCATGATGCTTTTATTTGATTTTATTTTCATTTGACTGAATGACTCAATCGAGCGTAATGGTATATGTCGTCATGCCGTTGTTATCTTGGTTAATTTGTTTGTCTGTTCGTTTATTGGGTTTAACGTCCCACCGACAATATTTCAGTCAATTGGAGACGATGTCTACTTGAGACAGATATAGTGCTGCCACACTGCAGTATCACGCCGTAGATATGTGGCATGATACCACACCCAGTCACATTATCCTGACACCGGGTCAACCAGTCCTGGAACTACCCTTAAATGCTGAACGCCAAGCAAGGGAGCTATACCAGTTTTTTACGACTTTGGTATGTCGCGGCCGGGGATCGAACCAACAACGTCCTGCTCCCGAGGCAGACGCTCTAACTCCTCGGCCACCGGGGACGGTGGTTAATTTGTAATGCATCCAGGAACAAAATACACGCAGTGATCAACAAGTATGGAACTAGGCAAAATAGAAGTAAGCATAATGTCATTTCAAAATTGTAAGTCACATTTTGATAACAGGGGGCGCTATGTTTTTTTCCGTAATTTGAATAATTATTTGCCGGAAAGATTATCGTGGATATTCGAATATGTATAGAGACCAAACAATAGTGTCTTCCCCTTTTTCAAATTGTTATTTGTCTTAATTTTATTTATTTACATGTAAAGATATTAACACCAATAGACAGTCAGTTACTGTTAGCGGTGCCAATAACACCTTTTACCTGTAATATTGACTACTGGAAACCAGGAAATTATTATTTTATTATTTATTTTAAGTTAGCGAGTTTCGCGGTCGGGTTATTTCCACGAAAGTAAAACGCCGCGAATCACCCTCCTGCCATAAAAAAAAAGCGAAAATTAGTCGCTACAAGGAGTTTGACTAAGTTTGACAATACATGTTCTATTTATTTACATCGCCAGTTTACCAATTACAGAGAGAGAAAGAGAGAGACATAGAAGGGGGTGGGGGCGAGAGGCGAATCTTACATGTAATTAATAATGCTGTTGTATTTGTATGATATATACTCTGTTTTGTAAAACTCATTTGTGTTTCAGAGAGAGAGAGAGAGAGTGTGTGTTGCAAAATAACATGTAAAACCTATATCATTGTGTTTGTCTGACAATACTTCTCTTTACCCAGATTAATTAAAGAGAGAGAGAAAATTTTTTAATTTCGCACATTTAAAGGCTTTTATAATATCCTATGAAGAAAATATTTATTTCAGTATAACCTCATCAGCCGTTTTCCATTGTATTCACTTGTACTGTATATATACATGTTTCCTTTTTGTACTGCTAATGTTTGCTATTGTATAAAAAATAAAAGACTGATTGAGTTTAACTTACATGTGTGAACATATCTTGTTTCCGTTGTTTGTGAACTGGTGTGAATTTCACCAGCTGAGTATAAATTGAAATGTTACAAATTGCAGACGACGTGTTTTTGTGTGCATTGTAAAATTCAATACTTGACAATAGGTGTCGGCACATTCTAGTACAGTACATCGTCATATACACATATGCAAAATAAATTATTTACAAGTATAACAAGAGTTAAGACTTAATAGATTAACGTGACATGAAATAGTATTTTCTATTTTAAAATAATAATACTAATGTTATGATGAACGTTGTTAATACAATACAGACATAGAAAATAGTAAAAAATGCGAAAAAGTCTGAAAAGGTGTGGTATTTCAATATTATGTAGGAAAGCACTGGAGGTATGGCTATTATAAAATTAAAATATCTTCTTGAAGGTTTTACAATGCATATACAGTTTTTATGTAAAAATATATGTATGGTTAAACTGCAACATGGTCTAATAGTATTATAGTTTCTCTCCTTTTGTGAGCTAGTTTTATATATTTACAAAGGTTCAATAAAGTTTTCCTACTTGTAGAATTAAGCAAGTCTACGAATTTAATCATGTTTGGTCTCATATAAAAAAAAAAGATTAATAAAGCGTTTACGTATGTCACAAAAACATTGACATTGGAGGATGAAATGAAACTCATCTTCTATATGAAGATTGGTAGAACACAGCTGACAGAAACGCTCTTGCCTTTCTAACCTGTCACGATACCTAGCGGAATTATATCGTCAAGAATTCGCTGAAATGCGAATTTTCGTTAGTTGCTGACGGAAACAAAATGAGGTTACTTTTGAAAGATATGATTCATATGTAAAGTCAGTTTTCAAATGACAATAAAATACATTGAGTATATTATTCCTAGAGACGTTCGAAAACCATTGTTGTCTTAAGTTGTCAATTATTCTCTGTTTAAAAACAGATATAAACGCAGGGATATTAATACTGGTTGGATTATTCCAGACTTCTAGAAAACCATACTGGTTTAATATATATATAAATATATATGATATAAACGTATGGTGTATGTTAAGTTTAATGCTGAATAAAGCTTATGATAGGTTATGTATGTATGTCCTCATTTTTGCTTGTTTTTTTTTTATCAGGCCCGGATCCAGAATTTTCCCGCTGGGGGCAGGGGGTTGCAAAATCTGAGTGTGATGTGAGTGCTAGGGGGTTCGGTGCATGCCGCCCCATCCCCCAACCCGGGAAAAATGTGATAAGTATGATGGAGATGCATTCTGAAGGGTATCTGGGGATAGAAGTGAAAGGGTTTTATTTAATATGATAAATCTGAATCTTATGTGGGGCTGGCCCCCCCCCCCCCCCCCCCCCGGAAATATGGCTGATTAGAATTTCCAAATTCCTTCATTTCTTATTCATTTTCTATAAATTTAAGATACACATAGATTATTGTATTCTTTTTTTTTTTCTTTCAATCCTTAGTGCTGACTTACACTCACTCAGCCCCTCACCGCGTGGGTTCGAATCCCGGCAGGGTCATTCGGATTTTCATGTGAGGAAGCCTTCCAGCTGGCTTGCGGTAGGTCGGTGGTTCTACCCTGATGCCTCCGTGCATTCGGGGTCTTCCTCCACCTGTAATTAGCTGGACGTCGCTATATGACTGAAATACTGTCGAAGCGACGGTAAACTCAAATAGTCTAGTCTAGTCTAGTCTATAATGTATCAATATTACAAAGAAAAAACTAATGAAGCAACCAAATCCATATCTTAGTGCAATTAGACTTTTATTTTATTTCTGATTCTACTAGGTCACTTTTTTCATGTAATAATGATATAATCTATTAATATGTTTTACTTCAATACAGATAATGTAAAACAACAAACATTTCCACTTTCGATTTCACTAGATATTTATATATTGTCAAATCCATGTTTAACACTCCTGCCTCTCAGTGATAACACATAACTCCTGCAGTCACCTCATCCTGTGGGGAAAATACGGCCATTTCTCCTCCAATTCCCAGTTCCCCTACGGTGCGGAGACAATGGTGCAGGATGAGTCAATACTTAGCACTTCCGACTATATCTCATAAACTTATTTACAGAGACAAAGCATAACGAGGCCGAAAGTTACTTGTAGAAAAGACATCGAGAAAATGTTTGAAAGGCGATGTATTTCTTCCAATAATAAAAATATTGTCTGTAAAGTGGGTCAAATCGTCAAAACAAAATTAATACAGCTTAAAAGCTACATAAAATTTACCATTTGTTATTTTTATATTTTCTGTAAATATTATACATCCCAAGTTGGACTTCACTGTCAAAAAAAGGTATCATATAAAATGTTTCACACAGTCCAATAATATCAATATTTTCATGCTGACTAAAGTACTTAATTTCATCAAATTTTAAATATTTAAATGCATAAAATAAAGTCCATTTTTTTTCTAAATGAAGGTTTTGTTCATCTATTAGATATGTCAATGTTATCGGCAGTTAATTGTTTTAGTCACTGTTGTGGTCTACCAGCGGCTGTACGGTCCCCAGTGTAGCAGGTGGCCCAGTGGTGTCTCCAGACTTGATGATTTGAGCGTTTCATCATCTGACCACTCCGAAAAGGATAGTCTTTATTACTTCTTGGTTGTGTTTCAAAACTTGAATGTAATGTTTTTATATTAAGTTTTATGGCTCCTTTTGTGTTCAAGTGAATTTCGTCTCTATACATATAACAGTTGTCTTCAAATGATGAGGTGTGGTCAATGAATATATAGACTTTTTCCTCACAGAGATTTTTAAAAGCCTGATTTATAGAGGGTACAACTGATTTTGATACTTTTAACTTCCTCATTGGCAGGACTGATGACACAAGAGTCTTGGTACCTGGCAGCTTTGTCTTTATATCATTTGTCATTTTGGCGAAGTCTGTTGTTAGTGTGTCAACTGGTTGCCCCTCTGATACATTGTCAACACCAGCATGGACGACAACCGCATCAGGGAATTTAACTGTATCTGATTTCTCTGTGAAAGACATGATGACAGAGTTCAACGTTCCTACCTTCGATCCTGGTATTAAAAGAATCTTAGTTATCATTCCATATAATTGGACATTTCTTCTGTATTGAGAACTTTAGTGATGGAATCACCAAGTATCAGAATATGTTTTCCATTAGTTGTTTTTTTGCGGTGTTGTTTCATTTGTCACTGATGTTGATTCTTTGACTTCCTTGCTATCACCTATTTTTTCATTGTCCTTTGGAATTGTCATTGGCTTTTTGTTATGTTTTTGATTGTCCTTTTGATTCAAATCTCCGTTTTCTGCATTTCTCTTTTGATGTCATCAGAATGTTTTCTTACTTCTTCAATCTCAATCATTACTTGCTGCTTAAGACTTGAAACCTGGTATAAAGTGACTGCAGACGATAGCTTTTCTTGAATGCATACTAGATCTGTTTTCAAGCCTGACAAAGCATCTCTCATATATAAATTGGTATTTGCCTAGTCCACAATCTTTTCATCCTGAAGTTTTCTGATTGTGTTTGTTTATTGTTGATTGAAGCCTGTGACGTTCTCTTTTTCTCTTTTCTTTTGATTGCTTGTTTTCTTCTCTTAGATGAGCTGGCTAGCATTTGCCTCAGACATTCTTTTCTTGAGCTTGCCTTCTTATGATATTATGACTTTAGCCCTGGTATGTAACTTTTTGTTTGACTACACAAGCATATTTTTGATAGAATGCATCTCTTTCTTCATCACATGTAGCTGTTTGAATTGCTGAGCACACTATGTTGAGAGTTTTTTATTTGTTTAATTAAGTTGTCTATTTTCATATATGACGTCCCTCAGTCCATCGGTTAAATCTTCAGTCCTCTGTAGAGATTCACAGTCCTGGCTGGTGGTTTCTCTATCACCTGTAAAAAAAGTCCTGATCTGAAGATGGATTCTGATCTGTATCACAAACTGATGTTTGAATCTATTTGGTGTCATTTAATGCTTGAAAACTGATAATGGTTTCTATTGATTTTGGAATTGTCTCTTCTATGTTTGCGTATTGTTTATCAACAGGCTGTTATTGTGGGTTGTAGTACATATTTACTGGATGTAAGTTCATTTGCAATTCGGGCAGCCTTGTTTTGTTGTATTGTTGTATTGAGTTTTACCGTCGCTGCGATAGTATTTCAATCATATAGCAACGTCCAGCTAATTACAGGTGTAAGAAGACCCCGAGTACACAGAGGTACCCGGGTAGAACCACCGACCTACCGCAAGCCAGCTGGAAGGCTTCCTCACGTGAAAAATCCGAAGTCCCTACTGGAATTCGAACCCACAGCGGTGAGGGGCTGAAATTTTTGTAGTCCACGACTGTAACCGCTCGGCAACGGCGGACCCCTCCTTGTTTTGTATGGATAAGGATAGGAATTACACGATAGATTAGCTGTATCTAATGCAGAATGAGTAAGGGTGGATTTTAATAATATGGTCATTCCATCCCACTGAACTACTAAACGTTACACCGATATGTTTAGGTTTATTAGTGATCTTAATCTTTCTTACATAAAAACATAAACAATGTATTTGGAAGTCTTTTTAGGGGAAAATAATACTGCATCATGTTTGTTTGGGTTGATATCCACCAACAACTATTTAACCAATACTGATGTAATATTAAGGTCATGATTACTATCTTCATCATGGTCAGGGAACTATTATCGGCAATTGCCTATTTTGAAAATTTAAATTGTTCAACTTCGCACACAATGCTTGAAAAAGTTTACCCGAAGTTTCGTCTGTATACTACAGACTTCGGTAATAGAATGAGCGACGTTAGCGTTGAAACCCAGATGTGCTAGAGATTTGCCGGCCACCGTCTCGGTTGAGGGATGTTGTTTCATTGATTGTATTTAAGAATCCGAATATACATCTTCCAAAACCTTTTCTATGCTTTGATAAATCACGTTGCATGAATGGTCTGTAAACAAAGCTATAAAACCGTGGCTTACTAGTTTTGATTACCTATTACATGTGTCGAATAGGTTTCTTTTAACAACAATAGAAAGAATGCATTTATATTTGCCAATCAGTAAATACAATTGGTCGATTCATAGAGTTTTTTATTCAGTAATGTTGCTTATTCTTTTTTTACTGATATGATAATGTAGGTTGCTCCCTATTTCGATTATGCGGCTCCATGGTAAGATATTTAACCCTATTTAGTAATGACGCCGCATGGACACCAATATAGTATCAGCATATCCATTTTGCGTATGCGTCAAAACTCGGACTTAAGAATATAATATTTCGGATACTTCATTGGTAAACTTAATCTGAAATTTGAAATGTTACCCAAATTTTCTTAACTCTGAGATCTCCAAAGTAATGCTATGAGGATGCAACACAATTATTATTATCATAATTAACACTGCCAATGTAGCAGACGAGTGATCTACACGTGATGCCTTTAATTTGGCGAAAATGTGTTTGGAAATGAACAACTGAAAATGATAGCTGTGATGATCCGTTTAATTTGAAAAATCTTACGTCACGTGAAATGTGATGAGCAAATAAAGTTTCAATAAACATTACGGAATTCGTAAATATGTTATAATATAAAATAACAGAATTTTTTCAGAGTAAGATATGCACAAAAAGAGATTTTGATAAGAAAATTGAAAATGTTGTGAGCAGGATTCGAAGTAATGTCCTTACTTTTAACTCCTGTGGAAACACTAAATAGAATTATCATAAAATATGCCACGACATTCCGGGATTTTTTTTTCTGACATCATTTCACATATGATATATTAACAGTTCGTGATGTGCAATATGATAATCATCGCTTGCTAGTGTACAATACTAAGGGGTAAGAATGCAAATGTAATATAAAATAGCAGTAATTGGTAAAAAAAATACACAATTAACATTGATAGCAGTACTAGTATGTACAGCTTTGTTAATCATATCAGAAAAGATTGAGGGTTAGACACAGACTAAAACATTTCATTTAAATTGCGACATTCGAGGACTGATGGGAAATTCGAAAGAGCATTGTTCATTTTTATACATATTCCCCAAATGTTTTTGTAAAATAGAAGTAAGCCGTTAAGTTTAATTCTGTAATATATAAAAAGAGTTTGAATCATAATGGTTTGCTCTCTGGTTTGTAAAGTATGCAATAACTTTAAACAAACACTACGTGAGTTTAAACAGCACCGTTATTATCAGATTATGTGAGCTAATCGTATATTACCGTTTGTCCCATTTTTTTCAGCCAATTGAAATAGCTCATTTTCAGTTTAAACTAAAAAGAAATATCACGTATTTTGTCCAGGTTTTGTGATAATATTTTTTTTTTTTAAATAGTTAAGTGAGCGGCGTGCTCCTACTGCCGGCATCAAAGGTGCCTCTGTGGTGTACGTGACAAAAATGTTTGTTTTCTGATAATAAAAAACAGCTGGATTTTCGATGTATACACAACATACAATCAGATTTGATCACATTCGTAAAAATATCTGTTACAAGTGTGATTTATTACGATTTGGCTAAACAAAACAAAATGTACTTTTCGATGTTATGAAACTTTCTAATTATTTTTTCCTAATATCAATATATTACCCCAACCCTTAGTCATTCTCGTGTCATTCTCGTTTCTTATGTGTAATGAAATCCATCCTCGAATACAAAGGTTCATTGTACTGCTTACTAACTGTTTTTGCCACATACGCTAATAAAGTGACGATATCAACGGTATATATGTCCTGTTTTAATGAAGTAAAAATATAAACGAGAAGATTTACGTGTCTGATGCAGCAAAGCTGATTGAAAACCCCTGAATATATTATTTAGTGTTTTACACACGCATATCCATTTATATATAAGTTGAATGTGTTAATTATGCTGAAGTCCTTGTTTTTTTGTTATTGTTTTTCCATACATTTTGTTTTTTTTCCAGACATTTTACGAAAATTTATCAAATAAATGTTGAGAAATATGATCTGATCACAAAACCAAGAAGTTGTACATATCTTAAACTCATGCAAGAAGCACATTATATTGTAGGCCTGAGTACAAGCTATTCTATAAACAAAAGGAAATAATCCTGATTCTGTTCAACACTTAAGACCCTCGTACATGAAAACTATCCTTGGTATCGCCAATCAGCTCTTCTACTTAGGGCACTGAAGGAAATTCATTGCAAATTATGTGTTAGGTATTTTACGAATCTGTAAGTCCATATGCACAACAAACAGGGCAAGCCGTTTTAAATACCAAATGCATATTGTCATCACAAAGAACGAGACTGCTGTCAGCTTTGTTGGTTGAATGTTGGCCCCGCGTGTTTTATCTTAGTTATTTGTATTTCAGAATAGAACCTGTCATCGAGAAGTACGAGACTGCCTTGCTGATGATGGCCGGATTTGTTGGATTCTCTGTTTGTATTGGGGTTGGTTATAACGCAGTAAGGTCAGTCACGAAAGTTCTACTTACTGCGGTCTTAATCTGCTCACATAATCCGTTATATACCCACGTCAGTAAATATCCCTACTCTTGACGGCCATCTTAAAAGGCGATTCAAGGGATTTTTAAATTAATTACATAGAAGCAGAATTTCATTTTTTATATGAATTTCATTATTTCTGCTAAAAAATCAAAATGTATACACCATTACAAAGCTCTCGAAATTCATATATTTGGGATAAAATATTTCTTTTTGTATATAAACACACAATAAAAATAAATGCACAGTAAATGAAAAATGTAGGGGATCATCCTTTAACAAAATAAACAGTGTTACTTTTTTGGTTATAAAGTTTCAAAATATTATTCTCATTTATTTAAATTAAAACTGATCAAATTTGACATAAATTCGTAAAATAGACTGAAAGATAAAAACATAGTGGTAATTTAAAAACAGCAAGTATTCTTAAGTTTTGACCTGCATTAACCTCTCAAGATGGCTACAAAACGTGGCTTATCAGTGCCTATGACATCACACGGGAACTATGTATACCTTTGGCGTTACTTATTTGCTACTCTCCATGCTACATAACAGTTTCTCTTTGAAGTGCCATTGAGTTGTATATTTTTGCTAATATTTATATCAGTTATTAAGAATGTTTGGCCGAACAGATTTAATGAATCAGTCCCATTTAATTTAATGAATCAGTCCAATTTAATATAATGAATCAGTCCAATTTAATTTAATGAATCAGTCCCATTTAATATAATGAATCAGTCCAATTTAATTTAATGAATCAGTCCAATTTAATTTAATGAATCAGTCCCATTTAATTTAATGAATCAGTCCAATTTAATTTAATGAATCAGTCCCATTTAATTTAATGAATCAGTCCAATTTAATTTAATGAATCAGTCCCATTTAATTTAATGAATCAGTCCTATTTAATATAATGAATCAGTCCAATTTAATTTAATGAATCAGTCCCATTTAATGTAATGAATCAGTCCAATTTAATTTAATGAATCAGTCCCATTTAATATAATGAATCAGTCCATTTTAATTTAATGAATCAGTCCCATTTAATATAATGAATCAGTCCATTTTAATTTAATGAATCAGTCCAATTTAATTTAATGAATCAGTCCAATTTAATATAATGAATCAGTCCAATTTAATTTAATGAATCAGTCCAATTTAATTTAATGAATCAGTCCAATTTAATTAATGAATCAGTCCCATTTAATTTAATGAATCAGTCCAATTTAATTTAATGAATCAGTCCAATTTAATTTAATGAATCAGTCCCATTTAATTTAATGAATCAGTCCTATTTAATTTAATGAATCAGTCCAATTTAATTTAATGAATCAGTCCCATTTAATTTAATGAATCAGTCCCATTTAATTTAATGAATCAGTCCCATTTAATTTAATGAATCAGTCCCATTTAATTTAATGAATCAGTCCTATTTAATTTAATGAATCAGTCCAATTTAAAATATGGACTGTATATGGCATAGGCCTTGCTATGCTTTTTGAAATATAATATTTTTTTATGTAACTGGAGTTAAAATATTCCTGTTTGAAGAGGATTTTCTAATAAAACATGCAGTCTGGACAGGCATTAAAACTATCACTTAATTCCATATGATTTGCGAAATGAATTTTAAATAAAATTTCCTTTTACAAGAAGGTTAGTTTATTATTAACTGGCCGTTGCTTAACATCCAGCTGTACTGATTCGAGTCTTGGCCCCAGTATGATAACCAAGTACTGTTGAATGAATTTACCGTAAAGTTTGAATATTGTTTTCAAGAATTGTTGGCACACGCTTGCAAGTGTTGGTTAATACTGTGTGTGTATATGAAAAGATTGTATCAAAGGTTTAAATACATTTTTTTCGAGAGTTATATATTTATTGCTATATCTTCTAAATTACAAACCGAACTGTAAGGGCTAATATAATATTTGGGCTAAATATAATTATAATTGGTTTCCGGGTATGTATTTTTTTAAATCAAAGCAGAGTACCAGACCAAGCAGCCAAATGCTGATCACAGAGGCTCGAAGTTGCCTGGGGGCGAATCATATCAACTTCGAGCATCTGTATTAATGATTTGTTGTTCCTTCCCACTATTCATAAAAAACTTTGGGAAATCCGCATATGACGTGAACACAAACGGATGATCTTGACTATCTGCCAAATGCAACATATCCGAAATGTTACGAGGACAATGATGAAGGAATCACAAATCCGAGTAAATTAAAAAAACAAGTCAAAGGGCTGATCTTCATTAAAGTACTCTGTATATGGAAAGCTCAATCAGGGTAATTCTATTATTTCTGAAGTAGACTTTGTCAGCTTGATACAACCATATTACTCTGCCTCTCTGTGGTATCAGGCCATTAGATAAGTGACATGATATAGTCATTTATATTTTCCTGGAACTTGGTTAACTGTTCCTTTGATCTAGAGAACTTAATACAAGCATAAAAATTAAATATTTGGTACCCAACTTTTAAGGGGTAAACTTGCATTTAAGGTAAACCACCCATCATCAAATTGCGATCATGGTCCATCAAATGCTACTGGGAATTTTATAGTAAATACAAGCCTTTGTATACTTAAAGCAGAAGAGCTCATAAATCCATGTCAATGGATGTTGCATCTGCACTGAAGTCTTTTAGAGCATTTGGCGGGTTATGCTTATAAATTAATGATAGATGGATTACCTTTAAGTTTAAATAATTAATCTTTCTTTAACATTTTATAATAATTCTACAAATGCAGTTATAGCTAAATTGTTTCTAGGTAGGAAGATGACAAAATTGCAATGGCAAAGATTTCTTCCTAGTAAGAAATGTTTGTTTAATTGGTTTAAACATGATTTAAGTCATATTTGGAACTACATGAGTCAGATATTGCGCTGTCTCATGCAATATCACACCAAACAGACAAGTGATATAACCTGCGTACCACAACTTTTCACATTATCCTGAGTCTCAGACAAGGATGCTACACCAGTTCCTCTTTAAAAGACTTTAGTATGTCATGGCCATGAATTGTACATACAACCTCTAGGTTAGGGGCTGAATACTTTCGGCACTTGGCCAAGAAGACCGACAGGAAATGTTTGTAAGACTATAGTTAAATCATACTGTTAATCAAGTAATAATCTCAAGCCGTCTATGGAAATAGAAATAAAAACCTCTGTCGGTGACATTCTTTTTATTCACGACTGTTTTTATTTTTCGTTAGAGTTCCTAAGTTGAAAATATTGCATACTATTTACTTTAACTTGTTTGTTTTAATCTGATAATAAGTTGTTTATATGCAGTTAATTTGTTTAATCTCCTGCAGACGCTTTGTATTTCGTGACTTCCACAACTTGGACGTCGTTTTTGACGCCGGCGGACGAGTAAGCCTCAGCCTCACTGCCGTCACCGTGACGTCACAGCTTTTGTGGCCCGCTGATTTCTTACAGAGTCCTACACTTGCAAGTAAAGTATGTGTTATAAGATTTTTAAGTTCAGTTTGTACAATTGGGATGTGTTACATATTAACAGATTCTTGCATTTAATATCCACTTACATGTAGATCTGTTTATTGGAGTTAACAATGGGGTTCAACGTTTACGGAATGATAGGTTTTATTAGAAACCAGTTTGAAATGTTGTCATTGATTTAGCTTTTTTTAATTTTAAATTTAACATTTTAACCGTAAAGCAAAATTATGACGTATATATTTTTTGAATAAAAAATTTAACACGTACCAAGATACAAATAGACGCAATTCCGGTCTTACATGTACGTGATTCTGAAGCATTATGATTAAGCGAAAATTTTATTTAGATGTTGCAAATATTTTTGTTAACCTGTAAAATTCACATCTAAATTGAATTCTTTTCGCCATGCAATAAAGTAAAACCCTGCATTGGTCCAGACAATGAATTTCTCGTTAGTGATATTAATCAAAGACCTTTTCACAAGGGTTGGCAACTAGTCTAAATTTCACAAAAGCACGCAGTGTGGGAACGCACTCGGGTCCGACTCTACAGTGAGTTATGTCACATACTTACAACCTCGATTGATAAAATATTGACCGTTACAAGCATTTTTATTATCAATAATCATCACCCCCTCCTCAACTTCTCATCAACAACACCGTTATAATCGTGTTTGTCATGGTCAACGTTTTCTCTATCAGTATTAGCAATGTGTATTACAGTGTATCAGTTTATTACCATTTTTAACTTATACAATAAGTACATCGTCAACCATTATAATTATACAATATATACCACGTGACAAACATAATAGCTCATAACAGAATTCATTCACTCACACACACTAACCCATACAGTCACTCACTAACTATTTCACTCCCTCACTCAGTTGTGTCAATTACTTGTACCGGCCGCGACATACCAAACCCGTTAGAAATAAATGGTATTGGTAGCTTCCATGCGTGTAAGTGGATTCCAATGACTGGCTTGCCCAGTGTCAGAATAATGTGAAAGGGAATCATGCTTCATGTCTACAGCACGAACATGTAGTGTGGCAGCACTATATCTGTCTCAGATAGACATAGTCTCAAAATAACTAAAATGTCTACGAGACGTTACCCCCCCCCCCCAAAAAAAAAAAAAAAAAAAACAACAAAAAAAAACAAAAAAAAACGAAAAACGTTAACACCATCGTTATCCATCTCTTACTAGTAATATATTTAAAACATGTACTTTGTAAAACCAGTTTTTTTTTACATCTATTTATTTTATTAATTAGTGTTTCATGGTGATTTATTGACTCGTAAGATAAAGAGTAGATCTACTGTCCTGTCGTCTGTTAATGAAACTGACTGAAGACAATTTCTTTCACAAAGATGCATGATTAATTAAAAAAATATTTTGGATATTCCAGAAGGTCATACCTCAAGGGGCAATTTTACAATAGGATGGAAAATTATCATACACTTTATACGAGTAAATGTATATAAAATACAAAGCATATGAATTTTACAAGTATTTGCAACATACTTACAACCTACGCATTTCATGTTTTGTTGTTAAATGAAAATAATGAATACAGAATATATCTACTTGAAATAAATTGAACTGATATATTTTATGTAAAACAAATAAGTATCCAATTTTATATATTAACGAAAGGGATATTTTAGGAAACGTACCAGTATTCATTTCTTAATTTGTTGCATAGGCTGCTATAGTAAAGATATCTTACCAGTCCATCTTAAACTTCTAACAGTCAATGAGAAGAAAGTATTGTATGTAAAATATGGCTGAAATAATAAATAAGTTTTTAAAATTAGTCCTAAATAATTCAATCTCCGCCTCAATCCACGAATAAACTGGTATTTTAGTCTTGGTTTAACAAAAGATAAACAGTTCTTCAGTATGATTATGATGACCAGGATGATGATGATGATGATGATGATAGTGATGGGAAAAACGTAATAGAAAATGGAATAAAACGAACTTTTGGTGTGCAAATAAGGCAAGACTCAGTGCTGTCTTTATATTTCAATATATCTATAGCAATTTGGTCTAAGAAAATAACATCGAGGTGCTGAATGTGAAGCAAATGTCTGTTTATTTATGTCAAATTAAAAAAAGTCCCATTATTACCTCCCATAACACTCTTTAATTCATTCTTTATTAGTAAACTAACTGTTAATGCGTGGAAACCACTTCATTTATTCAAAAGTATGCTATTTATTAAACATATGTTCTTTCCACAAAGTGCGTTGGGTTTGCTACTATCTATTTTTGTGATGCAACAATGCAACGCACTTCAGGGTCAAAGTTCGTTGGACCCAAACGTACGTTCCCACAAGTCAAGTTTTCTACTATTGTTTATGAGATACACATGTAGGTGAAAGTAAAACGACTTTGCATATCCATTAACATGATACTTTATTTACCAAAAAAGGTTAAAGCATAGAAAGTTTTATGTAAAATTAAAAAGTATCTGCATCAAAATAACTATGTAAATTCTGTTGTTATTTTTCTGCTAGACTGGTTGAATTAAAATAATAATTAATTATAATTTTTTAAAGAAATCAAACCGAAAATAATTCCTGAATAAGAGAAATGATTTTTTTTTATTTTCAACCCTGATTTTTAATAACCTTTTAAGCAAAATTTAATGAACTGAATGACTTTTAGGAGATTCCTATCTGTTAAGTTGGTCTTTGTATTAAAACTGTGGTATTAATAAATGAGATTTTTATTATTTTGTGTAAGTAACAGTGGTGTTAAAACCTGGAAATCAGTAATAGCGGTATTAGGTACTGGGGTTAAGTAAAAGCTGTACTGATACTGAGGTATTAATAAATTTGGTACTGATAGTGATATATTAATAAAAGTGGTACTGATAGTGAGATATCAATAAAAGTGGTACTGATAGTGAGATATCAATAAAAGTGGTACTGATACTGAGGTATTAATAAATTTGGTACTGATAGTGATATATTATTAAAGTGGTACTGATACTGAGGTATTAATAAAAGTGGTACTAATAGTGAGATATTAATAAAAGTGGTACTAATACTGAGATATTAATAAAAAGTGGTACGAATACTAAAATATTTATAAAAAGTGGTACTGATACTGAGATATAAATTAAAGTGGTACGAATACTAAAATATTTATAAAAAGTGGTACTGATACTGATTCATTTATAAAAAGTGGTACTAATACTGAGATATTAATTAAAGTGGTACGAATACAAAATATTTTAAAGTATATTAATTAAAGTGATACTGATACAGGGGTATTTTCTAAAGTGGTACTGATACTGAGATATTAATTAAAGTGATACTGATACAGGGTTAAAAAAGGTTTAGTGATATAAAATTAAAGGTAATACATAAGTATTTATAAAAGTGTTACTAATACTGAGGTATTAATAAAACTGGTACTGATACTGAGGTATTAATAAAGTGGAACTGATACTTAGATATTAATAAAAGTTGTACTAATACTGAGATATTAAAGGAAAAAAAAAAACAGTGGAAGTTAATTGAGGTACTAGTTAATGTGATGCTAATACTGAGGTTTTAGATTTTGTGACTGTTATATTAGTAATACTTCCACTAGTACAGGAGTAATAGTAAAAATGGTATAAATAAGCTGTTTTATCTATGATTCTTTCTGGCGTAATAAAAAAAAGTTACTTGTTTCCACTAACCCGGCCGACCCTATTTTTTGTACCGACCCTAGACTTTTTTTCGTAGTTTTCGGTTTATTACGGTTTGAAAACATTTTTCGTCAATATCTCTAAAAAATAAGGTAAAAATGAAAAAAAGTTGAAAATAAAAAAAAGTTCAGCCGACCTACCGACCCTATTTTATTCGGAGATATTAGTGGAAACAAACAACTTTTTTCGCCTTATAATGACGTGGTCTTTGTATGATGTGTTGCCTTCGTGACCGAGTGGTTAGAGTCATTTAATTCGTCGACACTTTTACATGCGAGTCCTGTTTTTTTTTTTTAAATATTAAAGTACGATTCCAGACTCAAATTTGAATATCATACTCAAGTTCCTATTGAAACTAATTTGGCATAGTTTGAGTATAAGTATGAAACTCATACTTAAGTACCTTTTTTCGAGAACACGTGGCAAGTTCTGTCCACTCGAATTTGTCATGCAAGGAACCTTCTAGAAGGCTTACAGTAGGTTCGTATGGTAATACCCGGAGGACCTTTGCACTTCGGGTCCTTTTTTAACCTGTAATGAGCTTGACGTCGCCAGGACTAAAACGCTTCCCTCTCGTCACCTCTGAAGGTAATTTTTTTTTACCTTTCCGCCTTTAAATATATTTCCCTTTTTTACTTTCGTTTCATGTAAAAAAAAAAAAAAAAAAAAAAAATCCCGACCTACCGACCCTCTTTATTATTTACTGGAGACCAGAAACGGAACTTTTTTTTACCGTCGCAGCGACAGTGTTTCCGCCATGCAGCAACATCCAGCTAGTTATAGGTGAGATAATACTCCGGGTACAAAAAGACATAGAAGAAGCCTTCCAGTTGGCTTGCGGTAGGTCGGTGGTTCTACCTGGATGCCTCCGTGCAATTCGGGGTAATTAAAAAGTAAAGCTCAGTATGATGTGTTGTATAATCATATTAAGGTCTTCCGTGGTCGAGAGGGTAAAGTCGCTGACTTAACACTCACTTCCTCCACCTGTAATTAGCTGGACGTCGCTATATGACTGAAATACTGTCGAAGCGACGGTAAACTCAAATAGTCAAGTCGAGTCAAGTCAAAGACCTATCTTAAGTCATCCACTCGGTCACGGAGAACCCCTCCCAGTTTCCCTTCTTCCTTTAAACTCTGTAATTATGTTATTCCAACTTACAGGTGGGCGTCAGCGGATGTCTATGGTACACGACTGCTATCGTGCTTTCAGTACTCATGTTTCCCGTGCTTTGTATCCAGTTGAAAACACGAGCACCAGGGGCGAAAACTTTTCCCCAAGTAAGTCCATTGAACTGGGGAAATATAATTTTAGAGATAGACAATATTCTATCATTTACCTTTACTTTATATTTTTGTTAACGTGTATGAGCTGGTTATCCTTTAAGTTTTGAATATTTTCATCTTATCACTGATAAAATTGTAAGTTAATTAATTATTAGAAATTTCTTTGTTTAAAATCTTTATTTGAAACAAAAATGTCCCTTT